>CM036764.1:2836064-2856064 GCA_020796225.1 Arion vulgaris | reverse complement strand
TTAGAGGTAAATTTACAGTGGTTTTGATAAAATGTGCTGAAAACATGATATTTTGTGCGAAAAATTGTTGTCAAATTAGCATTCATCATCATGTCAAGTTTTATCAAACACTATTATAGATAGCTTAATGAAACTTGGTATATATTTAGGACAATATGTTATACTTATTGTGAAATATCAACTTTTGGATTAGAGCTAACATTAAAAAGTTATGCTTATTTATGTGAAATATTTTTTTTTTTTTAATTAGGATATGGGTTATCAAAAATGATCAAACAAAATAAAGTATTGAAGCTACTTCATTTTTGTTAGTTCAATTGATGTCAATGAGAGTTACCTACGTTTGTGCCAATTATGGAGATAAACTGTCCATAACATTTTGAGATAGTACGCCATATGTAACCAAAAATGTTGAAATAAGTGATTTTGAGATAATTGCAAAAATGTGACATACCGTGTTGGTTTTCAAAGTAAATCTTCACTTAATGAGCTCCTGCTGCATATGAGTCATCTTCAGGATATTCCCCAGCTGTCTGGATACTTATTTCTTGCTCAATGTATCTTATTATCTATTTTATTCTCTTCTTCAGCTGCTCTTACACGCGCTCGATCAAAATATTGAAATGCTGAAACACTGTAGTAGCCACCGCTTAATCCTAATTTGTTCATTACTTGAATCCTACCTAGTTCCCCTTCATTATATACAATAATAGCATCATTTACAGCTATTTCTAGCCTGTCTCTTCCAACAAATGTTGTTTTAGGACATCTGTCCCAGATCAAATGATGGTATGCTTCATTAGCATTTCGTGATCCACAATGTAGACATCTTTTCAATAAATAATCGTTTGAATGATGTTCAAACACAGGTTTGATTATTTCCATGACAAAGTCTGGCAACTTGTTTCTATTCTGACCATGGCACTAGTTTCCACGGATACCTTTCATACGTTCCCAGATTGACCATATTGCCTTTTTCATCGCGTCTAAGTTTCCCACGTTTGACCAAATGTCGCCTCCGTAGTGACCCTGAATTCTTTTGATAGCGGCTTTTGTCAGTCTTCTAACTCCTCCAATACCTTTATATTTTCTATCATTTTCTATAAATGATTTGCTTTTATTGGCAGCAACTTTATCTATGAGTCTTTTATCTATGAGTCTTTTACCCATCCTCTTCTGAAAATGGCTGCAACATTCTAGTTTTCTCATTGCTTTACAGGAATAGATGTGTGGCACTGATTCAGCAATTTCTTTGTAGCTTTTTTGAATCTCCATCTCCTAGAAAACCAGTGTATGCTAGACAATGCTGACTGACAGATCTCTCAAAGATTCTCTTTAGACCTACAGGTTCCTATAGGAAAGTTCTGGTGGTTTGAATTTTTTTGCATATTTAATTAGGTAAACATACCGTTACTATGCCAACTTTAAAAATTAATTAAAATTACTTCCAGATGGAATTTTACAACAAGCAATACATTATTGTATGTAAAAATGAAAATACTTTCATATTATGTAAAAAAAAAACACAAAATTTTGAAAAAAGCAGTTTAACCTGTCCTTAATTCACATTGATAATAATTGATAATTATGAAGTATGAAACTTTGATTTGACATTTTGTTTCTAATAATTGCCTTAGTTAAACATTTCATTCCTAATATTTCTATATTTATATATATATGAGGTAACCATGTTACAACGTCTTTATGGTGATAATTCAACTCAAAACTAAATAACATCAATTTGAACATAATGGCGTCAGGAGAATTTAAAAAAGTGTATGTAGTTAATTTGTGTAAACAACATACGTAACATATAAATGTATTACACACATAGACATATGCACAAGTACGTACAGACGCACGCACACCCACACACACATATACACACACAGACTCACACATGTTCGTGAAAGCAGAACTAAATACAACGTATATCGTTACAATTCATGCAATAAATGTATGCACACGTGACCCCAGATATATACTACTTACCACTGGTGTACCTATATGCTCCTACTGGGTTCTTGATATCGATCGTCTATCATATAATAGCAAATGTCGTTAGATGTTCTTAAATACGATCGTCTATCATATAATAGCAAATATCGTTAGATGTTCTTAAATACGATCGTCTATCATATACTAGCAACTGTCGTTAGATGTTCTTAAATACGATCGTCTATCATATAATAGCAAATGTCGTTAGATGTTCTTAATATCGATCGTCTATCATATAATAGCAAATGTCGTTAGATGTTCTTAAATACGATCGTCTATCATATAATAGCAAATTTCGTTAGATGTTCTTAAATACGATCGTCTATCATATAATAGCAAATGTCGTTAGATGTTCTTAAATACGATCGTCTATCATATAATAGCAAATGTCGTTAGATGTTCTTAAATACGATCGTCTATCATATAATAGCAAATGTCGTTAGATGTTCTTAAATACGATCGTCTATCATATAATAGCAAATGTCGTTAGATGTTCTTAATATCGATCGTCTATCATATAATAGCAAATGTCGTTAGATGTTCTTAAATACGATCGTCTATCATATAATAGCAAATGTCGTTAGATGTTCTTAAATACGATCGTCTATCATATAATAGCAAATGTCGTTAGATGTTCTTAAATACGATCGTCTATCATATAATAGCAAATGTCGTTAGATGTTCTTAAATACGATCGTCTATCATATAATAGCAAATGTCGTTAGATGTTCTTAATATCGATCGTCTATCATATAATAGCAAATGTCGTTAGATGTTCTTAAATACGATCGTCTATCATATAATAGCAAATGTCGTTAGATGTTCTTAAATACAATCGTCTATCATATAATAGCAAATGTCGTTAGATGTTCTTAATACGATTCATCTATATAGCAAATGTCGTTAATTTCTTAATACGATCGTTATCAATAATAGAAATGTCGTTAGATGTTCTTAAATACGATCGTCTATATATTATAGCAAATGTCGTTAGAATTTCTTAAATAGATCCATCATATAAACAAATGTCTTAATCTTATACGATCGTCATCTATAATAAATGTCGTTTTTCTTATACATAGCATATAATCAAACATGTCTTGATGCTCTAAACATGATCTTATCTATAAGACAAAATTCAAACATCGTTCTTAAACATTATAATGACAAATTCTCTAAAACTGATCGTCTATCTATTAAGACAACTAATTTCAAAACGATCGTTTATCTATAAGACAAAACAATCAAACTATAAATATCTTATACGGTTTATCTTATAAGACAACATAAACATTGATCTTTATCTTATAAGACAACAATCAAAACATATAACACATTCAAACAGATCTTATTAAAGACACAACAATCTAAACAATCAAGTCTTTATCTTATAAGACAACAATTCAAACATTCTTATCTATAGCAACATCAACACTCTTCTCTATAAGACAACCAATCAAACATTATCTTTATCTTATAAGACAACATTCAAACACGGTCTTTATCTTATAAGACAACAATCAAACACGGTCTTTATCTTATAAGACAACAATCAAACATTGTCTTTATCTTATAAGACAACAATCAAACACGGTCTTCATCTTATAAGACACATAAATAATCAAGCAAATCAAGTCTTATCTTATAAGACAACAATCAAAACGTCTTGATCTTATAAGACAACAATCAAACATTTCTTATCTTATAGACAACAATCAACAGGTCTTCATCTTATAGACAATCAAACTTATTTATCTATAAGCAACATCAAGAACGGTCTTATTTATAAGACGCCCTTGATTCTATCCTATCGTGTGCGGGTTCATTCGCGGATGGCGAAAACGCCACAGATTCCCCAGATTTACGGTGTTCGTGGCACCGAACCGAAGGGTTACGATGTCCATGGCACCGAGCCGAAGAGATAATAAGCTCAAGTGCTTCTGGAACTGAAAAAAAAAAAAAAAAAATCTTATAAGACAACAATCAAACATTATCTTTATCTTATATATATATTTATATATTTATATTATATTATATATTATTATTATTATTATTATCTATACCTATTATAAAAATGAATGTATGTGTGTATGTTTGTTACCTATAGACTCGGAAACTACTAAACAGATGTAGCTGAAATTTACAGGATATGTTTGTTTTAATGTCGGGATGCTACCTGTCACAGTTTGAAATAGGTAGCGCTGAAGCTTTTCGAAAAAATCTAAAAATAATAACACGCTTATTTCATCGAGAGTTTCTAATCAAATTGCCATTAACGTTTCCGGAAGTCTACGGTGTACGTATTAGTATATACACATCAGATTTAGCTGACATTTACAGGATATGTTTGTTTATGTTTGTTTTGATGTCGGAATGCTACCTGTCATAGTTTTAAATATGTATCGCTGACAATTTTAGAGAAAAATCTTTTAAAAATCGAAAAACGCAAATTTCATCGAGTTTCTTCCGGAAGTTTACAGTATGCGCATCTACACGATTCGATGACGTATGATTCAAGTCAATATTTCAAACAAGCCGTTACAAGCTGAATTTAAAATACACAATCCAGGTTTGTTTCTAATCATGATCATAGATACTGCAAATCATATTTTAAGTTATCGCCAACTATTCCATCAATGTTTGTTAGCTATGTTGGCAAAATTGCTCTATATTCGATTAACCCTTTAGCTGCTACGCACGTATATATCGTGTTCCGTAGACTGCTAAAGCCGTATAAATGCTAATTTATTTTCTGTCCTCTGTGGGCTAACGACGTAATTTCCGTTCAACAATTCTAATTTGGCTGCTAAATCTGTCTACTTTCGTTTTTCGCCTTGAAAATTCTGGTGTATATTCTAGTGATAAAGAACAGCTATTTTTAGACATCTGACCAATTTAACACATTTGAACACCTGTGTACTTCAAACCGGTTTTTATATACATGAAAAAGTTTAGAAGTCATTTTTGTACTTCGGACGTGACGGTGTTGAGTCTACTTTCTACTCGTGTTAATTCTTGTGTTGGAGAGTATTAGTCTGTGTATATTTATTATATATTTATTTCATAAAATGGCAAGGAAACTTGTTAAAGTAGATGAGGAATTGTTGGAGTTTTTTTTCTAGAAGTGATAGTGAAGAAGAAATGTGTAGCTCTGATTCTGAAACTGAACAAGACGATCAGACCCAGCCATCAACATCGACAACAACAAAATGGCGTGGCTGAGCACATGTTATTTGCATGTCCGGCATCTTCTTCGTCATCGGAGTGCAGTGAAGATGACATGCCATCAAAAAGGCATAAATTTGATTCAATTAAATGGTCTTCCAATGACCGAATCCATTGTAAATAATTTTGACAACTCCAGCTCTGGATGTAATGCTGATGTAAATCAGAACAGTTCAGTTCTTGATTTCCTTCTACTATTTTTCTGTCACCACTGGTTACGTCTATATCTGATGAATGCAACCGATTTTATAATGACATTCTTCACAATGCTTCTGCAACCATAAGCAATCGTCTCTCTCGTTGGACCAATACTAACTTTAAAGAATGTTCTTATTTTTCTGTATGCCTGCTAATGTCTAGAACTAAGAAGCTGAAAATTAATGAATTGAATACTGTGCAACACCTTTGCTTCTGACTACTGTGTTTGGTGAAATCATGTCACGGGATAGATTTCTATTCCTGAGAATGCTTCACTTCTCAGACAACAGCATTGATGCAGATGGTGATCGATGCTTCACTTCTCAGACAACAGCAGTGATGCCGGTGGTGATCGATGCCGGTGGTGATCGATGCTTCACTTCTCAGTCAACAGCATTGATGCAGGTGAGATCGATGCTTCCTTCAGACAACAGCATTGATGCAGGTGGTGATCGATGCTTCGCTTCCAGTCAACAGCATTGATACCGGTGGTGATCGATGCTTCACTTCTCGAACAACGCATTGATGCCGGTGGTGATCGATGCTTCACTTCTCAGACAACAGCATTGATGCAGGTGGTGATCGATGCTTCACTTCTCAGACAACAGCATTGATGCCGGTGGTGATCGATGCTTCACTTCACAGACAACAGCATTGATGCAGGTGGTGATCGATGCTTCACTTCTCAGACAACAGCATTGATGCCGGTGGTGATCGATGCTTCACTTCTCAGACAACAGCATTGATGCAGGTGGTGATCGATGCTTCACTTCTCAGACAACAGCATTGATGCCGGTGGTGATCGATGCTTCACTTCTCAGACAACAGCATTGATGCAGGTGGTGATCGATGCTTCACTTCTCAGACAACAGTATTGATGCCGGTGGTGATCAATGCTTCACTTCTCAGACAACAGCATTGATGCCGGTGGTGATCGACTTTACAAAATTAGAAATGTAATTGACAGTTTGCGTACTTCATTTCGGAGTGCATTCTCACCATATCTAGATGTTTATTATTGACGAGTCTCTTCTTCTTTTCAAAGAAGATTGCCTTTCAAACAGTACATTCCGTCAAAAAGAAGCAGATTTAGAATGAAGACTTTTGTTTTGTGTGACTGCAGAATTGGTTACATTTTAGATTTTATAGTTTATACTGGTGTCACTAACAGTATGACTACATGTAGAAGTAGTTCAAAATGACAAAACGGATTATAAAACTGGAGAAAGTGTTCGAAAGCCCAAGTGTGTTGTGGACTATAATAAATGTATGAGTTCACTAGATTAAACTGTTAATCTAGATTAAGCTTCTCAGTTCTATTGAGTCTATTAGAAAAACTGTGAAATTGTATAAGAAATGTTTTTTTCATGTGCAAGATCTTTCTGTTTTGAATTCTCATGCATTATACAAACTTGTCACATGTAAAAGCATCCCTGTTGCTGATTTCCATCTAACTCTAATATGGGAAATTCTGGAAAAATATTGTAAAGAAGGAGAAAGTGCGAGGAGGACATAGAGTGCAGATCTGCCACTACGATTGGTACAGAGAGAGACATTTCCCGTCAACCATAGAGTCTAAAACATCCCAGAAGAAGGCTCCAGTGAGAAAGTGTGTGGTGTGCTCAAAAGGACGTGAAACAAGATATTTGTGCAAAGACTGTGATGTAGCACTTGTATTACACCATGTTTTGAAATTTTTCCCTACTAAAAATGTATTAGAAGCACAATTAACAGTTCTATTGTAATGTCCTTTTTCACATAGTAACTGATGAATTTATTGTTATGTGTGCTAATAGATGTCCATATTGTAACATGCATCATTATGAACCATTGTTGTGATGAATTTATTGTTTCAGTTATAGAATATTATCATAGCACTCCGGACATGTCCATAGGTGCTCCAATCTCCGCCTCAGCAAATCCAGCAGCGTCAGCACCAACACGCCAGTTCGATGTTGATTAATCAATATCCTTGCATATTTAGTTTGTCATTCTTTTCGGGCTGCACCAATATTAACACCCATCTCTCTCAATCTGGTCAGCGAGTGGGATTCACAGTATGATACCAGTACCATAATAATTTATTGTTATGTATCCTAATAGATGTACATATTGTAACATGCAGTATTATTGTATAGAATTTATTGTTATGTGTGCTGTTAGCTTCTACAGTGAATTTTTGGAAGCTGTATGAATAAAACCATGATTAAAATAAAATTCAATGTGTGACCATATCTCAAGTTTTTTATTATCTTTAATCTATTTACAATGTTTGTCATTAACCTCATTTACAACAAATCTGGACATTTAAAAAAGGCTGCGCCATACTGTCGAGCCACAGCTCAGCGACACATAAATGGGATTTTGGAGGAATAGGAGCTGTACAGATGCAATATTCACTTGCAGGCAGTTAGTGGAAATGACAGAAGAAAACTAGTCACAAAAGAGATGAAGTATCTAGCAAGAATGCTAGGAGTATCAAGAAGAGACCGTTTAGAAATGAAGACATCAGGAAAAAGTGGGCACAACATCAGTACTGAACTTTATCAAGAAGCAACAAATTAAATGGTTCGACCACATAAGCAAATTACCAACAGACAGTGCCCTTCAAAGGGCAATGTTATACCAATACAGTGGATACAAAGCAAAAAAAGCCTTCCATTCAAAAGGTGGACTTCAGAAATAACAGAGGCAGTGAAAACACTTTATGAAGCGCACAGAAAAGCCTGTTCAAAAAATCTCTCCTTATCCTGTCACTATGATCAGTTTCCTTGCCAATAACTAATTGTCTTGTTCCACTATTTTCTTCTCTTTCACATCTATCTTATTTATTTCTTTGTTTGTTATTCTTTCATTGTATTTTCCTCTTTATTCAATCTACCTTTCAATGTTATCCACCTCTTGTTCTTTCATTCAATCTACCTTTCAATGTTATCCACCTCTTGTTCTCTCATTCAATCTACCTTTCAATGTTATCCACCTCTTGTTCTCTCATTTTCACATTATTTTCTCCGTCTTCTACTCTCATCCTACCCTCACACTTCATCTGCTCAATGTCTCATGTTCTTCCCTCTTATCACTTTCTTATGCAAACATATTCCCTCTTAAAAACAAGAACGAAAATCCAGTCCTTCGAAACTAAATGCACAGAAAAATTTACGAATACCATGGACAGAAAAAAACAAAGAACACTGATGTCCTGAAAGAACAAAATGTTAAAGAGAATTGGCTGACAAACAACATACTGTACAGACAAATTTGATACTTTGGTCACATCTAGCGTCACGATGGCCTGTGTGAATTTAAGATGCGCTGCAAAGAGAGCAACGTCATATAAAGGATACGCACCTTGATGATGATTCCCTCTTATCGGCATCTTATGTAAACATTCTTGCCATTTTTTTCTTATATTCTTTTTTTTTTTTTAGTGAAGTCTTCTTCTTCACGTATTCTTCTCACCTCAGGGACCTCAGAGATAACAGAGGTGATGAAAGACACTATTTATGAAGCACACACAAAAGTCTGTGCTAGAAATCTCTTCTTACCCTGAAGCTATGAGGCAAATTAGGATTGGAGAAGAGAAAGAAAGACAAGATGCATAGAGAGGCTCGTTCTAGTATCTTCTTTCAACCTGACAAAACAGGATTAGAGAATAGATAGATATACAACAAATACTTGTACAGCCACTGGTTTCACTTTTACACTCATGTCTGTCGTTACATTAATGGATTTCGTATAGAGATCTAGTCAGATCCACAACTCAAAACTAGATCATGGTTTACACGGTCAGTTGTCTACCCTGTTTTTAGAGTTGACTGGGTAAAAACACGCCAGCACACTTATATTTTCGGCGTAAAACAGAGTCTACACCGCCTGACAAATCTCTTGTATTTGGAGGGGAAAAAGTATTCAGCACAGAGAGGAGTATATGAGTAAAAGTATTCAGCACAGAGTAACACATATTCGAAAAGTATTCAGCAGCTAAAGGGTTAAACCAAACAAAACTACGATCCGAGGAATACGTTCATTTGAGGGAAGCTATTGGCCGCATTTCTATCAATGGCAAGATGGTTATTTGCCATCAACGTTTACCTGATGTACAATGTACACGTTATATGTATGAATATTACCCAATATTAGATTACACGACAGAAACGGGATTACCATTTATTATTTGTAAATCAATCATACCATTGACCGCTATAGCGGCATGCAATTCTAAATTAGTACAACCATTTCGCAAGGTGGCGCGAGTAGTGAGTAGTTTGGACAAATGATTTATACAGTTTAACTGATTTTTCAAAACATATTACGCATTTCCTTGCATTTATATGTTAATATATATAGTAGATATGCATTTCCTAATAGAATTTAATCAAATGCTAATTTTTTATTTATTTATTCCAGCGAATTTTCAGCGAATTTTCCACACATTTTCAATTATACCTCCCAAACGAAAAGCTATTGCCCATCTTACACCTAGATCACGAAAAAAAAGGCATTAGCTTCAGAAACAGATGAGCAACGGGAAGCAAAACTGAAACCGTTCGAGCATGCACTGCTCAAGTCGTTCGTCTGAAACATACGAGCAACGGGAAGCAAGACTGAAAAATAGCAAGTTTCCTTTAAATTCATTTTCTGTTGAAGGCGTAGCAACGCGCGCAGAGTACAGCTAGTAATATATAACAATGTATGTATGTATATTTGTTTGTTACCTATAGACTCGGAAACTACTGAACAGATGTAGCTGAAATTTACAGGATATGTTTGTGTTGGTGTCGGGATGCTACCTGTCACAGTTTGAAATAGGTATCGCTGAAGCTTTTGAAAATCTAAAATAATAACACGCTCATTTCATCGAGAGTTTCTAACCAAATTGCCATTAACGTTTCCGGAAGTCTACGGTGTCCGAATTAATATATACACATCAGATTTAGCTGAAATTTACAGGATATGTTTGTTTATGTTTGTTTTGATGTCGGAATGCTACCTGTCATAGTTTTAAATATGTAGCGCTGACAATTTTAGAGAAAAATCTTTTTAAAAATCGAAAAACGCAAATTTCATCGAGAGTTTCTTCCGGAAGTTTACGGTACGCGCATCTACACGATTCGATGACTTAAGATTCAAGTCAATTTTTTAAATACGCAATCCAGGTTTGTTTCTAATCATGATCATAGATACTGCAAATCATATTTAAGTTATCGCCAACTATTCCATCAATGTTTGTTAGCTATATTGGCAAAAATTGCTCTATATTCGATTAAACCAAACAAAACTACGATCCGAGGAATATGTTCATTTGAGGGAAGCTATTGGCTGGCATTTCTATAAATGGCAAGATGGTTATTTTGCCATCAACGTTTACCTGATGTACACGTTATATCAATATATGTATCATAGATGAATATTACCAATATTAGATTACACGACAGAAACGGGGTGACCATTTAATATTTTGTAAATCAATCCATACCATTGACCTATAGCGGCGTGCAATTCTAAATTAGTACAACCATTTCGCAATAGGTGGCGCGTGAGTAGTTTCGACAAATGATTCATACAGTTTTCCTGATTTTTCAAAACATTTTACTCGCAGTTTCTATGCATTTCCTAATAGAATTTAATCAAATGCTAATTTTTTTATTTATTCCAGCGAAACATCAACAGTGATATTTGATTCCGTGTGTGAAGACGAACAAGATGCAGTTATTTCCACAGCTCTTTCAAATTTTCACACATTTGCAATTATGCCTCCCAAAGAAAAGCTATGGCCCATCTACACCTAGAGCACGAAAGAAAGGCATTACTAGCTTCAGAAACAGATGAGCAACAGAAAGCAAGACTGCAAACTGTCCGAGTACGCACTGCTGAAGCCCGTTCGTCCTGAAACAGACGAGCAACGTGAAGCAAGACTCGGAACCAATCGAGTACGCACTGCTCAAGTCCGTTCAGCTGAAACAATCGAGCAACGGAAGCAAGTCTGCAAACCGTTCGGATACTTTCTCTATCCAGACGAACACTGCACGCTGATTTAAATCTAGGTGCATTTCATTACAATACTAATTATGATTACAGTCTTCATCCAAATGTGGTTATTGGAAAAATGGATAGATTATGCATGTATTGCTACAGTTTTAATCAAAATCCTGACATTCGTTGTTCATCATCTGTTTGTCTCGATCAAGTACATTCGATCGAGTATTGCAATACGGTGAAATCGATCAAGTACATTTGCAAATATGTCAACAAAGGAAGCAATATGGCAGTTTTTGGAGTGGCAAATATAACTGCATCCATTGATGAAATCGAGCATTATCAACTGGGACGTTACATTAGTAGCAATGAAGCAGTATGGCGCATTTTATCTTTTTCAATTCATGAACGACATCCAACAGTTGTTCATTTGGCAGTTCACCTTGAAAATGGACAGCGCGTGTACTTCACAACAGAAAATGCACATGCACGAGCATTGTCACCATTGCCAACAACGTTAACTGCATTTTTCTCATTGTATAGAGATGATATATTTGCAAAGACGCTACTTTACTCTGAACTGCCAACATACTCACATGGAATGAGCAGAGAAAAAGTTTAAACGTCGCAAACAAGGTAAAGTAGTTGAAGGACATTCCAATTTATATTCGACCAATGCGTTAGGTCGTTTGTACACTGTTCATCCAAAAATGCAGAAGTTTTTATTTGCGATTACTGTTAATAAACAAACATGGACCAACATCCTTCCAAGTTAGAACAGTTAACTTCACGTATGTTACTTTTCGAAGCTTGCCAAGTTTCTTCTTAAAAACGATGCGCATTGGGACCTTCCCCGCTATGATCCCAAATACTGCACGACACAGCCAATCGCACATTTTTTGCAAAATTTTAACAACATCTTCCCACCCAACCCAAAAGAATTTTGGGAAAATACAAAGACTGTGGTAAAGAACCTCATCGCTTGGTGCGACAAATAAAAACCCTGACTTTCAATTCACACCAAATAAAAAGGCTTTGGGTTTCAATTGAGGAAATGTTTGGCAATCATAAAAAGCATGGGAAATTAATGGTTGGGAACGATCCAAAAAACCCTTTTTCGATTGTGATTTGGGAACAGAAACACTTTGATATCAACGAATTGAGTACTTTGTTCAAACGAATCTTAAAATTGTTTCCCAAAAACCCTACATTGGCGAATTTGCATGAATTACCAGCCAAAATGGTGGATTGTTTTTATAAATGCGCCCGGAGGCCAGGAAAAAGTTGTCTCTTTCACATTTTGGAAACCCAGGGATCACGAAATAATTTCCCGGCAATCACATGTTCGGGAATTGAGGAAACTTTTAGATGGTGGCGAACGCGCATTCAGCGCTGAAAGTCGTTAAAATTGCAAATCACTGAGACACCAACATGCAATATCAAAAAAATTCTGCAAGGGGAAAGTACTAATTATGTAATTATTTTTGGGATGAATTATATCCAAAAAGCATTAGAAGGCCACCACAAAAGATTTGAGAGGAAATGATCAACCTTCGGTGGCGCACCATTTTTTTGTCTGGCGATTTCCGGAAATCTACCAGTTATACCAAATCAACACCAGCTGATGAACTGAATGCATCCTGAAATCATTAAATTTTATGGAAACATACAGGAATTGACGAAGACCAATATGCGTATACAACTACAACGATGAAACCGCTGAATGTTTTGTAAAAAAATTGTTGGGTATTCGGGAAAGGGAAAAAGTTTTAAATTTCCAACATTTTCACATTGCCAACACACTTTGAACATTATAGCGTCCAGACAATTGATTCATAAAGTTTTCCCCAAAAATTGCACAAATTTCAAAGAAACATGGCTCAGTGCTGCAATATTAGCAAAAAAAAACAAGGAGTATTGCAGAATTTTTGCATTCAAAACAAAAAACCACAAAGGACAACGATAAGTCCATCGATACTGTAATGAATCAAGACGAAATTGTCAATTATCCCAAATGAATTCTTGAATTCACTTGATTTCCAGGCATGCCACCACGTTATTAACATTGAAAAATTTGGGGTGCCTTATCTTCTTCTGAAACATCAATCCACCACAACTTTGCAACGGTACCGGCTTTTTGGAAAATATGAGAACAATATCATCGAAGGTACAATTTTAAATGGAAAATTTAAAGAAGATATACTATTGCCACGCATCCCCAAAGATTCCCAAAAGACATGCCATTCGAATTCAAACGCTTGCAGTTTTTGGTGGGCTGCTGAATGACCATCAACAAATCCAAGTACAATCACTACAAGTGTGTGGACTAATTTGGGAAAAACCGCCCCGAACAGCTTTGTGGGCCCGTTCACGCGTCGGAAAACCTTCTGATTTATTCGTGTACGCACCAGACGGAGAAACAAAGAATATTGTATATCAAAGAGCACTTCAAAAAAATAATTAAAAAGAAACGTTAAATTGAAAGTTTTTTTCCCAAAAAATGAACAAAAAAAATGATCCAAAATAATTATTAAATGTTGTTTTACCGAGTTTCCCTTTTAAAATTTAATTTCTTTTTGGGGGCGGGGCAAGCTCAGGGTACAGAGTTATCTTTAAGACAACATTCAAACATTATCTTTATCTTATAAGACAACAATCAAACATTATCTTTATCTTATAAGACAACAATCAAACATTATCTTTATCTTATAAGACAAAATTCAAAATGTATCTTATAAGACAACATTAAAAATTTATCTTATAAGACAACATTAAACATGGTCTTTATCTTATAAGACAACAATCAAACATTATTTTTTCAAAAAACAAAAAACAAAGTTACTTATAAGACAACATTCAAATTTTATTTTATAAGACAATTAAAAATTTATTTCACTTAAAAGAAACATTCAAAAGATTTTTCTTATAAAAAATTCAAACATTTCATCTTATAAGACAACAATCAAAATGGTCTTCTCTTATAAGACAACATTCAAACAGTTTTTTATCTTATAAGACAACTTTCAAAATTGTTTTTATCTTATAAGACAAAAATAAAAACATTTTTTTCTTATAAGACAAAATCAAAATTTTTACGTAAAAACAACAATCAAAATTATTTATTAAACACACTTTTTGGTGATAAAAAAAGTTCAAATGAAAATGAAAATATGATCAGCATGTTGAAAATTTTAAGCATGATGGCATGTCACATGTTTTATATTTTATTGTATTCTACATTCGCATTGGGGATAGAGGAGTTTTAAATTGTAAAGATATGTTGGTTACAATTTCCATGTAGAGAAATGACGAAAACTGAAATAAATGAATAGTTTAAATGACTTAAAATGATTAGTCTTAGAGGAATGTTGAAGTCAATTTCAAAGACTTTATCCACAAATACAGTTTGATTTACAACATAACGTTTCAAACTGTTTGGGTATTCTTAATGGGTGAACATCCCGCGAATTGGGGCGTACTTATAATAAATTTATTTGGGAATTCCCATTGAGAGGGATGTTGGGATCAGCAATTGTCCGGAACATTGACGGAAAGTGATAATCACAGTCGAGCAAAAACAGTAGGGGGAAAAAGACAGGGAAACAATGTTTTCATGGTCAGATGAAGAATTAAAATACCCGCATCAAGATTTTTCGTATATAGACTTGATGAATACAGACAAGAAAACCAAGTGTGTGGGGGCAGAAGATAAGGGGTTAATTTTTTAAAAATCGCTGAGGACTATGTAACCTTTTAAAAGGTTTTCAGTGATCTGAAGGACAGAGCCATGGGTTTTTTACTGCGAAGCCAAGAGAAATTTTCAGGTATTGAGGTAGTATGTGCAGGTAATGTAGGGGGTTTTGGCGGGGAGGCAGGTGGGATGGGTGGGATTGGGAGGGAGTATTTCAGGAGGGTAGGGAGATGTGCAGTATATGCAGGTAGGTCAGCAGGAGGGCAGGAGTAGGGAGGAGTGGGAAGTGTCAGGGGTGCAGGTAGGCAGTTAGAGTTTGGGAGAGCATTGCAGGAGTTGGAACAATTGCAGGATAGAGGATAAAGAGAATAAGCAGGAGAAAGAGGAGTATGTATAAAATATAGTCAGGAGTTTGGAGGAGATGGCCCGGAAGGGAGGAATGCAGGTAGATGGCATAGATGTGCAGGATATTAGAGGGTAAAAGTGTTGGAAGGGAGATGCATAAGTATTGCAGGAGATGCAGGAGTAAAAAAGAGAGAAAGAATATTCAGGGATTTCAGGTGGGAAAAGGTTTGTATGTAAAGAGTGGGAGGAAGGCAAATATGGATTTGTATGGCAGGAGTATGCAGGAGATCATAAAAAGGGGCAGGGGTTTTGGGGGCAGGATGCAGGTATATGTGGTTGATTGTTGGCCCACGAGCAGACTGCTATGGGAAAGTATCAAAAACCAAAAAATGGTATCTCTTACTCGAAGATGGAACAGCAGGGCCAAAAACAATGGTATTCTCAGTCAGTAGAAGATGGGAAAGTAGGACAAAGACAATGGATTCAGTCAGCCAGAAGATGGGAACATGCTAGGGCTAAAGACAATGGTATGGCTGGGAACTAATTTTTATCCGGATGACAGTGGGTCGGGGGTCAGTAAAAATGGAACATTGGACTAAAGAAATGGGAAAGGGGGAATCATACTTTATCCGTTATTTTTTTAGTCCAGCAGCTCATAAGATGGGAGCATTAGGACCAAAAACAATGTTATGGCTGGGGAAACATATACTTTTATCCTGATTTTATCAGTTTTAGTCGAAAAAGATGGGGGCATCAGACTAAAGAAATGGAGGGGAATAATACTTTTATCCTTTTTTATCAGTGGCTCAGTCAGCTCAGTAAGATGGGAAACGGACTAAAGACAATGGTGGGTGGAATCAAAACTTGATCCGGTATGACAGTGGCGTCAGCTAAGTAAGATGGGAGCATGCTTGGACTAAAGAAATTAATTGAATCACAATTTTTACCGTGTATGTTATCAGTTCATAGCCATAAGGGGAGCATGTAGGACAAAGACAAGGTTGGCTGGAATCAAACTTGTATCCGTATGTTACATGGCTCAGTCAGCTCAGTAAGATGGGGGGCATGCTAGGGCAAAGACAATGAAGGTGGAACCCAACATGTATCCTTTTAGATCATGGCCCATATAAAGATGGGGAAAGCAGATAAAATCAATGGGGTAATCAATACTTGTATCCGTGTATGTTATCAGTGGTCACCTTAAAAAATAAATCAGGGCTAAAGACAAGGTATGGCTGGGAAACAAAACTTTTATCCGTGATTACTGGCTATAAAAGATGGGGAAAATGCTAGGGCAAAGACAAAGGCTGGAATCACAATTGTATCCAGATACTAGCTAAAGATAACAAGGGCTAAAGACAAGGATGGCTGGAATCAATACTGTATCCGTGTATGTTTTCTGGTCAGTCATAAAAATGGGACCACTAGGGATAAAGACAATGGTATGGGGAATCACATACTTGTATCCGTGTATGTTTTAGGGTCATAGCTCAGTAAGATGGGAACATGCTTTGGGCTAAAGACAATGGGAGGGGAAAAACAATACTTGATCCGGGGATTTATCGTGGCTAGCGCTCAGTAAGATGGGGAAAATGCAGGGCTAAAGACAATGGATGGCTGGGAACTATTTTTATCCGTGATGACAGATCAACCCATAAGATAAAAAATGCAGACAAAGACAATGGTATGGATGGAATCCTACTTGTATCCGGGATGTTATCGTTCATGAGAAGATGGGGAAAATGCAGACAAAGACAATGGTATGGCTGGGAAACATATCATCCGTGTAACAGGGACAGCGCTCAGAAGATGGGAACATCAGGACAAAGAAAGGTATGGCTGGAATCATAACATCCGGGGATGTTATCAGGGCTATAGCTGTAAGATGGGAACATGCTAGGGTATAAGATGGTATGGCTGGAATCACATACTTGTATCCGTGATGTTATCAGTGGCTCAGTCAGCTCAGAAGATGGGAACATGCTATAACAAAGACAATGGTATGGCTGGAAACAACTCTTGTATCCGGTAGATCAGTGGCTCAGCCAGAAGTGGGGAAATGCTAGGGGCTAAGAAAGGGATGGCTGGAACATACTGTATCCGGAGTATCAGTGGGTCAGTCAGCTCAGAAGAGGAACATGCTAGAAAAGACAAGGTATGGGGGAATCAACATATCCTATGTTATCAGTGGCCAGTCAGCTCAAAGAGGAACATGCCAGGGCTGCAAGGGGTGGAATCAAATTGATCGCTATGTACAGTCAGTCCTCGTAAAATGGGAACCCGTGGAAAGGTGCTGGAAACATACTGTATCCGTTATGTATCAGTGGCTACAGCCAAGATGAGACAAAGACGGTTGGAACTATACGTATCCGGTATATCAGTGGTCAGTCAGCCGAAGTGGGACATGCTGACTAAAAACAATGGTATGGCTGGGAATCAATACTTTGTATTCCCCGGGATGTTATCAGTGGCTCAGCGCCTTAGAAGATGAACATGCTAGACTAAAAATTAGCGGAAACAATACGATCCTGAAAGTTATCAGGTCATTAGCTGTAGATGGGACATGCTAGATACAAGTAGGTGGGAAACAACTTGTACCGTATGTTCAGTTACAGTCTAAGATGGGACATCAGACTAAAGACAGGTGGTATGGCTGGAATCAATACTTTATCCGTATGTTATCAGGTCAGTCAGCAGAAGAGGGAACATGTTTGACCAAAGACAATGGGATGGCTGGAATCAATACTTGTATCCGTATGTATCAGTGGCTTGTCAGCAAGATGGGAAATGTAAGGCTAAGACATGAGCTAATCTACGTACGTTATCGCGGGTAATTTAGTAGGGGGGGCATGCCAGGGCCAAAGACAATTATGGGAGGAATACAGGGTGCGTAAGTAAACAGTGGCAAAGCCGGGGGGGGAACAAATGTTTTTTTTTGAAAGATTGGTGGGGGCTGGGGCCCAAAATTTAACAAAATTTTATCCATGACAGGGGGCCCGTCAGCTCAGGGAAAAACATCCCAGACTAAGACAATGGGGCGGCTGAACAAAGGGGACAGCCAAAAAGGGCCCGCGTATGGGTTTAATTTTTTGACCTTGGCAAGAGGGGGAAAAGCAGACTAAAAACACGGGGGCAATTTTCCCCGGATTCATTCAAAAATCGCGCAGGGTTTGGTCCCAGTGAGCTAGTTTTAAAATGGGAACATGCCGACTAAAAGGTGGGGCTGGGAACACACTTTTTATCGGATGTTTTCAGTGGACCAGTAAGAGGGAACATGCAGACAAGACACGGGGGCGGGAATAATTTTGTATCCGGATGTTATCAGTGCCAGTCAGCTCAGTAAGATGGGAACATGCCAGGGGCAGGTAGCGGGAATACATCTGTATCTGATTTACAGGGCTCATGCCCGAAGATGGGGAAAATGCCAGATCAAAAACAAATGGCTGGCCCAAGCCGGGGGTATAGGGGCCAAAACAAAGACAAGGTAGGCCAATTGTATCCGTTGGTTATGGGTTGGGCACCAAAAAAGGAATGCCCAAAACCATTGGTGGGCGGGGAACAAATTTCGGTGCATGTTTTCGGGTCAGCCAGTAAGAGGAAATTGCTAAAGACAAAGGATGGCTGGAATCAAAGATCCGGATCAGGGCTCGTCAGCCAGTAAGAAACATGCCAGACCCAAAGAAATGGGGTGGCAATGGACCGGATGATCATCCAGTCGCTCAAAGATAAAAAGCGCTAAAAACAAGGATGGCAATCAATTTTGTATCGGATGTTAATGTCAGCTCAGGTGGGGAAAGCAGACAAAAACAATGGTGGCTGGAAACAATTTTATCCGTGTTGTTTGTGGTCAAAATCAGGAAAAAATGGGAACATGCGACTAAAGAAAGGTTCAAAAAACCCCCGGTTTTCGGTAATCAGCTGGTTTCAAAGTTGCGGTTTCCACGGGTTTCAGCTCAGCCCAAGGGGAACATGCAAAAAAGACAAAGGATTTAAAAACAAGGATCCGGATATCAGCCCGTCAGCTCAAAAGGGTGGGAAACAGAGACCCAAAAACGGGGTGGCCGGAATAATTTGATGATCACTACATGCCAGATAAAACGGTGGGGTAATTTTTGATCCTATTTCATCAGCCAAAAAAGAGGGCAAAAAGACAGGGGGCGAACAATCTTGCAGGGCCCGTTAAAAAGGGAAAGGGTGTTTGCTTTAAAAATGGTAGGGTTTAAATCGTACCGTTGTGCATCAGTGGCTCAAACAAAACTCAAAGAGGGGAACAGGGCAAGCATGATGGGGAACATTACTTGTATTCCGGTATGTTTTCAGGGGCAAAATGGGGCATGCAGGGCAAAACAAGGTTGGTGAATCAATAAGACCCTTTTTTACAGTGCCCATAGCCCGTGGGGATCTCGGGGCTGGGAAACAATACTTGTATTCCCTGAAAACAGTGGCTCGGCCAGAAGTTTCGTTTCAAAGACAGGTAGGCAACAATACTTTCTGGTAAGTTTGTCAGCCAAATTTAAAAGAAAAGCAAGCTGGGAACATTTTCACCCCCATGTTTTAGTGGCTCAGT
>CM036764.1:2378580-2835964 GCA_020796225.1 Arion vulgaris | reverse complement strand
TTTCCACTTTTTAAGATCTAGGGTTTGCTCTTCGTTTCTTTAACAGTTATTATGTTTACATTTAACAGAATTATTATGTTTACATTTAACAGAATTATTATGTTTACATGTAACAGAATCATTATGTTTACATTTAACAGAATCATTATGTTAAATTTAACAGAATCATTATGTTTACATTTAACAGAATCATTATGTTTACATTTAACATAGTTATTATGTTTACATTTAACAGAATTATTATGTTTACATTTAACATAATTATTATGTTTACATTTAATAGAATTGTTATGTTTACATTTAACAGAATCATTATGTTTACATTTAACAGAATCATTATGTTTACATTTAACATAATTATTACGTTTACATTTAACATAATTATTATGTTTACATTCAACATAATTATTATGTTTACATTTAACAGAATCATTATGTTTACATTTAACAGAATTGTTATGTTTACATTTAACATAATTATTATGTTTACATTTAACAGAATCATTATGTTTACATTTAACATAATTATTATGTTTACATTTAACAGATTCATTATGTCTACATTTAACAGAATTATTATGTTTACATTTGACATAATTATTATGTTTACATTTAACATAATTGTTATGTTTACATTTAACAGAATCATTATGTTTACATTTAACATAATTATTATGTTTATATTTAACAGAATTATTATGTTTACATTTAACAGAATTATTATGTTTACATTTAACATAATTATTATGTTTACATTTAACCTTTTGAACCCGCCCTCCCGATATTACGGTATTATCATTAGTACACGTATACCCGGGGTGCCTACATATGGTGATGAGAAACCCTCCTTGTTATTTGTCGGTGTTCAGCGATAACTTGTGTACTAGTGTGACGTCAAACACAGGAAATGCTTTCCTTAAAGGTTTATCTAAATGGCGGTTTGCATCGTGTTTTGAAACAGTGATTTGATAATTTTTTATTAATTTTTAAAAGATGAGACGACAGGCTGAAAATTTCGGAAATGGTCACTCAAAAGGATGGCAACAGAGCAAGCTGTTGAACTTCCTTTAAATGATTCTGAAGATGAATTAGACTTAGAATATGATTATTCTGATAACGAAATCGAAAGTGAGTCGGGTGATCATTTAGAAGAAGAATTATTTGAACCGACTGATGTTCAAATATAACAAACATGTCAGTGACTTTCCAAACATGGATTACAAAGACAGACCAGTCAAGAAAGTGAAGACACAATTTTGGTGCACATTTTGTCAAAATTTCCTGTGTCTAAAGGAAGGATCTACATGACAGGAAGACTGGATAATAAGCAGGAATACTGGAGATGATGGGTAAGTCGATAAAAAATTATAGGACACTTAATTCTGCCAATCTATCGTGTTTTTCAAACAATTCTGATATGTGCTGTTTTTGCTCAGGGGCCCAGGGCGAGGGTTTTAAGGTATAGTTGGCCAGGGTTCAAAGGGTTAACAGAATTATTATGTTTACATTTAACAGAATTATTATTTAAAAAGCACTAAAGTCTTAGTTTCATATGACAAAGATACTACTGAGGATAATGATGAGAAAGATGAGAAGTCGAATGCGACAGAAATTGGCGATGAATAGTGGATTTGCTGGAAGGCAAGGAACTAGCAACGCTGTATATATCATATGAACTATAATAGAAAGATCATAGAAGTAAAACAGATTTATACATGTGCTTTATCGACTACATCAAGACGTTCGACAATGTAAACCATCATGAACTTTTCAAATAGTTTGAGTGCTTAAACATCAACAGCAAAGAGTCATTCAGAACATATATTGCCAGCAAAGAGTCATTCAGAACATATATTGCCAGCAAAGAGTCATTCAGAACATATATTGGCAGCAAAGAGTCATTCAGAACATATATTGGCAACAAAGAGTCATTCAGAACATATATTGGCAGCAAATAGCAGCTAAACGAATCGACAAAACGATAAGAACTCTCCAGAAGATGAACAAGGGAGCGTATTATAACCAGACATGTTCTCACTGTATTGTGAAAACATTTTAGTTCTATAAAGGATATTGCTGGAATAGCTGTAGGAGGACATACCATAAAGAACCTCAGATGCGCTGATGATACTGTCTTAATTGCAAGAAATGAAATGTGTACCAGTAAAAACGGTTACATGATACCGTATACCAGTCTACTGAACCTTATACAACTGTACAAAGAACACTCCTAATACCTGATTCAACAAACGAACACTCATAATGGCAACTCCACTCACATACATCAATACACACTCTAAGAAATAAACAACACAAAAGAACTAAAACCAACGTCACGATTCAAGAACAGTAATTATAAAGCATCTATTTTAGATTGAAATTTCACATAATCATTATTCATAAACATAATGCACAATAATACAATACACATAAATTAAATGTCACATAAATCAACTTATTGAACATTGCCAAATTTAGCAGCTAATAATATTACCTTAAATTAATCTTCTGTTCCATATACTCTGTCCTCGAGTACGAAGAGCCTTACAACAACAAATTTCAGTCTTGCAGAACTTTAAGATCCACAGTGGCCTAAAACAGTACAAAAATCACGCTGACGACATAAGACAGTGACTCACGATGATTCCAGTCTTAGAATATACAGGGTGTTCAAGATAAAGAAGCCGATTGACAAATGAAAACTTGCCAATGGGGCTACTTTTATCTTAAACACCCTGTATAACATCCCCCAGATGCCAAAACAGTAGGAACGACGTTGTCTCAACCAAAGACAGTAACTCACGACGTTTTCAGACTTGTAGAATATAATACATCACACAGATGCCAAAACAGTAGACAAATAACATCATACATATGCCTATACAGTAGATAATAACGTTGTCTAATCAAAGAAAACCATCACATCCGTTTTGTCCTTATCCATTTTCTATGCCCGTTCTACTGTCCAGTCCCAGCCTCAATCATAAACCGATTACCCAACAGACGTCCCAGCCTCAATCATAAATCGACTACCTCAACAGTACTGCTGCGTACCGTTCCAGACTCAATGTACCATCCATCTGGTCACTCAAAAATATCAAAATACCCCGAGTTTGTTCTACAACTCAGGTAACCTCCGTGACAACTGATGAGCTGTCATCAACTGTCATCACAACACAAGACAATCACAACAAAGGGGAATAAATCAAAAGGGGAATAAACAACTAAAATATCATCAGGAATGTATCCCACTTATCCCCAGGAACAGTAATACTATACAAATGAAGCTCTTGAAATTAGCTGATAAGGGGTAAAGTACAACAAAGGAATCAGTTTGAATATTAAGATGACAGAAGCTACCATCATATCATAAAAACAGACTTTGCCAAAATGTACCATCACAGTAGATATTAACTGTTGGGGGAGACTGAGCACCTATGGTCTGCCCGGAGTGCAATGACGTCAGTTTAGTAACCAATAACCAAAACCAATTAACAAAACAGATGAGACTGCAGTAAAACCATTTGATTGGCAAAACACGTAATCACAAAGTACTGTAGTTTTACAAATTACAAAAACAATGACCAAATACAAACGTTTCTGACCAACAAGGCCTTTATCAAGCAAACGAACAACAGGATTGACACATTTAAAAAACAAATGGACGACCAAAAACAAACGTTTCTAATAAAAATCTCGAAATAAAAACGAAAATCTGTTAATAAAAACGAATAACAAAATAAATGTAACACAAAACACACATAAAAACTAGAAATAGAACGGAAGAGAAACAATGAAAATCTAGTAAATATATAACTTGAATACATGCAACATATACCCATATAGATTACAAGGCATGGAAAGAGAACGTACTAAGAAGCATAGGAATGTAATACGTTGAGCTCATGTAGTCGCAAGGTACCATACAAAGAAATCAGCCGATTCTCCAGAGCATATCGACTGCGATCATCCGAGGAACACGATCGGATGACTGTGACCTGGACATCGTGAGCTCCTAAATGGCCAGTATTATTGAAATAGGTTTTACAGGGATCACAGAGCATTGACGTATGTCGTGCAAGTGTTGGGCGAATCGGTAACTGAGCCTCTTGCCTGTCTCGGCGATATAAGCTTGTTACACCTACAGATAATGGCATAGATACGATTACGGACTCGCATGTGAAACCTACGTCAATAAGAAACGTGACTAAAGGAAAAGATACAGTACGCGTCTGTATCACATAAGCACACGTGTTGCAACGCCGACGGCCACACTGAACAATGCCAAAATGAGTCTGGATATTGGACTTAAGGCGACTGTGTACCAACATATTCCTTAAGACTTCTGTCCCGTCTGTAAGCCACCAAAGGATAGTTGGAGAAGACAAAACGGGTCTCAGGATCTAACTTAAGGATAGACATATGACGGAATAAACATTTTCACCATTGAACTATGGGGGTGGAAAGTTAAGATAAGTTTCTCCTCAGAGTTAGTGGTCCTATGCTGGCTGGTGAGGGCCCTGGCGAGTAATTTCTGAACTCGATGCTAACTCAGACAAGCACCCTCCTCGGGTATAGGCGCCTGCGAAAGAAATCAAGCATCTCGCGAGCTCTCTCAAAAAATCATCGTCCTCGCTACAAAGGCGACGAAGGTGCAAGAACTGCGAGAATGACAAAGAGTCACGATACGCCCGGGGATGGGAAGAAGTATAGAGGAGAAAACTATGTGCATCAGTAGGCTTGTAATATACTGATGTAGTGATAGTGGATAGGCGTATGGAGATAGTAATGTCAAGAAAGTTAACAAGTGGTCCAGATGTGTTGAAGTAAAACGATAGAAGGGGTTGAAAACATTAATGAAATGTGTCCCTGGGCACGCAGGAGTTAGGGGTAATGAACGAGCTTATAGATTGGCTGGCTTGGCTACAATATCAGAGGGAGCTGCAATGGATCGAAGTGACATTCTTCTCGCATTGAGAGGGTCTTTCCGAACAGAGGAGTTTCAGGGTTGTGAATCCCACTCGCTGACCAGATTGAAAGAGATGGGTGTCAATATTGGTGCAGCCCGAAAAGAACGACATACGAAATATGCAAAGGTTTGTTTAAACAACATGGAACGGCGTTTTGGGGCCCCTGGACGATGCGGGATTTGCTGAGGGGGAGATGGGAAACCCCAGGACATGCCCAGTGCTAATAATGATGCCCCCTATAATGATAACGATAACGATAACGATAACTGAATAAAATTTAAAGAAACGTGAAAAACCCTTTACATATCAGAATGCCCAAAATCACAATGTATTGTGATAACAGGACCAAAACCATATGTGTCCATACTAGGTGTTCAAGATAACCTGAATAGAAAGAAATTTAGGTCCTTTTTGTCCCCATGGCAACCCTATTGATCTGCTCAAAGAATTTATCTTTAAACAAAGATCACTACCTCGATTTTCCTCATCAGGACCATAAATAGTCACTTTTTTGCGTTTTTGAGACGTCTTTTAGATTTTTTTCATTTTTACAAAAAGCACCTTTTGGGCATGCCCCAACTTAACGGATTCTCCACTGTATAATGTAGGAAGTCCATATCCGATCACGAGATATATATATATATATTATAACATATGTATTTTGTATTTTTTTTTAATTTGAAAAACTCATCACAGAGAGGACTGAACTAAAAAATGCAGCGGTTTTAAATATGAGTCCTGGAACATCAGATACAGTGCTGATCAGAAAAAAAGAAATGAATAAACATTGTTCCAAAAAAGAAGCATTATCCAACAAGTCCTGCAAGAGATCAGAATGGATTATTCAGGTACATAAAACAATCTGACAAGGGATGCGAGTCAGGACAAGGGAACACACAGATCGAAAAATCTCTGGAGGCCACAGAAATGGGTTTTAAAAAAGAATGATGAGAATCCAGGGACAGTAAAAGACTAATGTTGAGGTGATGATTAAAGACAAGACACAGGAAAGCTTATCATCAATATAAGAAAGAACAGTCATCATTTAAATGGAAAATCTGAGGGGGAGGAGAGGTTTATAACATATTGTAACAGTGGTCAATCTAGGTAGACGAGACAGAGGAAGACAGAAAAAACATTTGATGGGCCTGATCTCTTGGTACAGAAATGTGTCAACATCTGGAATGATAGCAAACACCGGATAATATTGGGAGATACACGGCCCTAGGCAAACCGGGACGGACCTGCTGACGAAGGGTGTTAAACAGAAAGTAAAGTTATCAATAAATTGAAAATTATACAGGGTTGCTATTCAACGCAAACGCAGACGCCATGGTTAGTGTTTGAATTCAAGGGGCGATCGGCTTTAAATTTTAAAAATAGGAACCCTTTCATACCTCGTGGTTATAGGTCAAACAGTGTTTGGGCCGTATTTTATTGACCGTCGGCACACGATGGTGATGTGGTCAGCATCACGAGGGGCGCCTTTACTTTCCAGAGCATGCCTGTACCCATTAAGGCTGGCGACCTGAGAGCGTCCGTGGCCGGACAAATTTCCACTGCATTCGGAGCTGAACCCAGACCACCAGCCTTCGAAGGAGTTCACTAACAACTAGCTCATCGGTTCTCTAAAATTAGTATGTATATAATTGTTATGTTATATTACGCACATTGAACATTCCAGACTGCTATGTATCCTCTCAGCAACCATCACATAGTCGACTTATTGCCGAATTTGAGACGTCGTTTAGATATTTTCTTTTTTTACAACGAAGACGACACTCTCTGGCATGTCCCAACTTAACGTATGATTCTCCTACTGCTATAATGTAGAGACATTCCATATCCCATCAAGCAGAATATATATATATATAGATATGGGTAAGATAGATACGATAGATACGAATATTAGATAGATTAGATATATAGATAGATAAGACAGATACGACAGAAAGATAGATAAACATATTAGATAGATTGAAAAAGATGCACACAGACAGACAGACAAGCAGGCAAGACAGGCAGGCAGACAGGCAGACAAAGATAGACAATGAAGATGAAATTAGTATAGTAGATAGATTGAAGATAGATAATGGGAAGATAGAAGATAGATAATAGATAGATAGATAGATAGAAAGATAGATAGATAAATAGATAGATAGATAAATAGATAGATAGATAGATAGATAGATGATAGATAGATAGATGATAGATAGAAAAGAAGATAAGATAGATAAAATAGATAGATAGATAGATGGATATTGATAATGATAGAATAGAAATGATAGATAGATAGATAGATAGATAAGACATGTATAGATAGAAGTGAGATAATAGATAGATAAAGATAGATAAGATAATAATAATAGACAGATGGGATAGATAGATAGATAAAGATAGATAGATAGATAGATAATAGGTAGGGATAGATAGATAGATAAAGATAAAGATAATATGGATAGTAGATAGATAGATAATGACAGATAGATAGATGATTAGATAGATAGATAATGTTGTAGGAGGTCTACGGCCCTCCACCAGTTCGTGATGAGTGTCAGGATGGCGGTGGTGGTTGCGTTTGTAGTAATAGTGGTTCCTTCTTTACCCTCCGATACGTACAATACACACAGACATTAGAGTCATTATATCCCATTGACATTTGCTGACGTCTGTTTTTTCAATGACCAGACATATTGAATTGATGAAATTTTAGCCAAAGTATCAGGTAGTTCCATATTATATCATATTTTATAGAGAGCCCTAGATTCCAACCCTTATGATCCGGTATACCTGTTCAGTTTATAGCTATGCATTTCTTTGTGTTACATTTTATTTGCATTATTCCCTCCTTATGTATATTCATCCTGTATACGTCCTTCGTGTATCTTTCATTCTTCCCTTTCCTGGCGGTCGTATTCACTTGATGTTTCATTTTTATATTCATATAGATGGTCCTCTTGTTAGATTTATTATTCCATAGTAGTTAAAAGTATTTCCTTCCGGGACAATGAACAACATAGTGGACAATACGACTAGTGAGATTCATATATTTATTGTTTTACAAATAATATACAGAACACGTCGTTCGTCTTCGTTTTTCGAAATGTCTCCTTGTTTATAATTGTTACTAACACGTCACTATTTTACTATCCCAAAAACGTCGTGTTCGGTAGTTATGTGTTGCATTTCATAGAAGTAAAACACATAGTCTCAATTATTAAATAATCTAATTATATAATAACTATCTGGCTAACTAGTCCATTCCTCCGCTGCCAGGGACCTACAGATAGATAGATAGATAATAGATAGATAGAAGATAGATAAAAGATAAAAGAATAAGATAGAAGAAGATAGATAGATAGATAAATAGATAGATAGATAGATAGATAGATAGATAGATATAGATATATAGACTGATACGACATATACGACAGATAAGATAGATATGATAGATAGAAAATTTAGATAGATTAGATATAAATAGATAGGTAGATAGGTAGATAGGTAGGTAGGAGATAGGTAGGGGGGTAGGTAGGTAGGAGGTAGGTAGGAGATTGTGACCGACGTCCAATTGTAGACTCATATGGGGCCAACGATATCGAATGCGTTAACCGCAAATAGTTAGTGCTAAGGACAGATCAAACTGGTTATTAAATTTTGGGACTATATATATAGAAACAATGCTTTGGTATTTACATAATGGTTAAAGATTTCAGAAAAATTAAGTTTTAGAGGTAAATTTACAGTGGTTTTGATAAAATGTGCTAAAAAACATGATATTTTTGGAAAATTGTTGTCAATTAATTCATCATCATGTCAAGTTTTATCAAACACTATTATAGATAGCTTAATGAAACTTGGTATATATTTAGGACAATATGTTATACTTATTGTGAAATATCAACTTTTGGATTAGAGCTAACTTTAAAAAAAAGTTATGCTTATTTAGGGAAATTTTTTTTTTTTTTAATTAGGATATGGTTATCAAATGATCAAACAAAATAGTATTGAAGTTTACTTCATTTTTGTTAGTTCAATTGATGTCAATGAGAGTTACCTACGTTTTCCCATTATGGAGATAAACTGTCCATAACATTTTGAGATGTACGCCATATGTAACCCAAAAAATGTTGAAATAAGTGATTTTGAATAATTGCAAAATGTGACATACCGGTTGGTTTTCAAAGTAAATCTTCACTTAATGAGCCCCTGCTGCATATGAATCTTCAGGATATTCCCAGCGTTCGGATACTTATTTTGCCAATGTATCTTATTATCTATTTTATTCTCTTCTTCAGCTGCTCTTACACGCGCTCGATCAAAATATTGAAATGCTGAAACATGTAGTAGCCACCGCTTAATCCTAATTTGTTCATTATTCGAACTCCTAGTTCCCTTCATTATATACAATAATAGCATCATTTACAGCTATTTCTACCCTGTCTCTTCCAACAAATGTTTTTTTAGGACATCTGTCCCAGATCAAATGATGGATGTTTCATTAGCATTTCTGACCCACAATGAGACATCTTTCAATAAATAATCGTTTGAAGGGATGTTCAAACACAGGTTTGATTATTTCCATGACAAAGTCTGGCAACTTTTTTTATTCTGCCCATGGAAATTAGTTTCACGGATACCTTAATGTTCCCAGATTGACCATATGCCTTTTTCATCGCGTCTAGTTTCCACGTTTGACCAAATGTCGCCTCCGAGTGCCCCTGAATTCTTTGATAGCGGTTTTTGTCAGTCTTCTAACTCCTCCAATACCTTTATATTTTCTATCATTTTCTATAAATGATTTGCTTTTATTGGCAGCAACTTTATCTATGAGTCTTTATCTATGAGTCTTTTACCCATCCTCTTCTGAAAGTGGCTGCAACATTCTAGTTTTCTCATTGCTTTAGAGGAATAGATGTGTGGCACTGATTCAGCAATTTCTTTGTAGCTTTTGAATCTCCACTCCTAGAAAACCAGTGTATGTTAGACAAATGCCAGACAGATCTCTCAAAGATTCTCTTTAGACCTACAGGTTCCTATAGGAAAGTTCTGTGGTTTGAATTTTTGCATATTTAATTAGGAAAACATACGTTACTATGCCAACTTTAAAAATTAATTAAAATTTTTCCAGATGGAATTTAAAAACAAGCAATACATTTTTTATGTAAAAATGAAAATACTTTCATATTATGTAAAAACACAAAATTTTAAAAAAAGGTTTAACCTGTCCTTAATTCACATTGATAATAATTGATAATTATGAAGTATGAAACTTTGATTTGACATTTTGTTTCTAATAATTGCCTTAGTTAAACATTTCATTCCTAATATTTCTATATTTATATATTTTGAGGTAAACCTTGTTAAAAACGTCTTTATGGTGATAATTCAACTCAAAACTAAATAACATCAATTTGAACATAATGGCGTCAGGAGAATTTAAAAAAGTGTATGTAGTTAATTTGTGTAAACAACATACGTAACATATAAATGTTTTAAACACATAGACATATGCACAAGCATGTACAGACACACCACACCCACACACAAAATTATAAACACAGACTCAAAACATGTTCGTGAAAGCAGAACTAAATACAACGTATATCGTTACAATTCATGCAAAAAATGTATGACGTGACCCAGATATACTACTTACCACTGGTGTACCTATATGCTCCTACTGGGTTCTTGATATCGATCGTCTATCATATAATAGCAAATGTCGTTAGATGTTCTTAAATACGATCGTCTATCATATAATAGCAAATACGTTAGATGTTCTTAAATAGATCGTTATCATATCCCAGCAACTGTCGTTAGATGTTCTAAATACGATCTTTCTATTAAATAGCAAATGTCGTTAGATGTTCTTAATATCGATCGTCTATCATATAATAGCAAATGTCGTTAGATGTTCTTAAATACGATCGTCTATCATATAATAGCAAATTTCGTTAGATGTTCTTAAATACGATCGTCTATCATATAATAGCAAATGTCGTTAGATGTTCTTAATATCGATCGTTCTATATAATAGCAAATGTCGTTAGATGTTCTTAAATACGAACGCCTATCATATAATAGCAAATGTCGTTAGATGTTCTTAAATACAATCGTCTATCATATAATAGCAAATGTCGTTAGATGTTCTTAAATACGATCGTTCATCAATAAAGCAAATGTCGTTAGATGTTCTAAATACGATCTTATCATATAATAGCAAATGTCGTTAGATGTTTTTAATATCGATCGTCATCATATAATAGCAAATGTCGTTAGATGTTCTAAAACGAACGTCTTCATATAAAGCAAATGTCGTTAGATGTTCTTAAATGCAATCGTTATCATATAATAAAATGTGTTAGATGTTCTTAAATAGATCGTCTATCATATAATAGCAAATGTCGTTAGATTTCTAATATCGATCGTCTATCAATAATAGCAAATGTCGTTAGATGTTCTAAATACGATCGTCTATCATATAAAGCAAATGTCGTTAGATGTTCTTAAATACGATCGTCATCATATAATAAAAAATGTCGTTAGATGTTCTTAAATACGATCGTCTATCATATAATAGCAAATGTCGTTAGATGTTTTTAAATACGATCTTTCATCATATAATAGAAATGTCGTTAGATGTTCTTAAATACGATCGTCTATCATATAATAGCAAATGTCGTTAGATGTTCTTAATATCGATGGGTCTATCATATAATGCAAAATGTCGTTAGATGTTCTTAAATACGATCGTCTATCATATAATAGAATGTCGTTAGATGTTCTTAATACGATCTTTCATCATATAATAGCAAATGTCGTTAGATGTTCTTAATATCAAACTTATTGACAATATTCTTATCTACTGTCTGTTGTTTATTTGCGTTTTGTTTCAAAGTTATAATTTCTGATCCATGTTTTCATACTACATTGTAAGAACAATGAAACTAATAATCACCATTCAAACATGGTATTTATCTTATAAGACAACATTAAAACATGGCATTTATCTTATAAGACAACAATCAAACACGGTCTTTTTTTTTATAAGAAACAATCAAACATTGTCTTTATCTTATAAGACAACAATCCCAAAAAATCTTCATCTTATAAGACACAATCAAACATTATTTTATCTTATAAGACAACATTCAAAACGGTCTTATCTTATAAGACAACAATCAAACCTCTTTATCTTTTTAAGACAACAATCAAACATTGTCTTTATCTTATAAGACAACAATCAAACACGGCCTTTATCTTATAAGACAACAATCAAAATTTTCTTTATCTTATAAGACAACATTCAAACACGGTCTTTATCTTATAAGACAACAATCAAACACGGTCTTTATCTTATAAGACAACAATCAAACATTGTCTTTATCTTTTTAAGACAACAATCAAACACGGTCTTCATCTTATAAGACAACAATCAAACATTAACTTTATCTTATAAGACAACATTCAAACACGGTCTTTATCTTATAAGACCCTTTCCCGCCCAGCGTGTTCGTAGCGTTGGACACGGGGGACTATCCTCTGTGTGCGGGTTCAACCGCGGGGTGGCAGAAAACGCCACAGATTCCAGATTTAGGTGTTCGTGGCACCGAACCGAAGTTACTGATGTCCATGGCACCGAGCCGAAGAAAATAAAGCCTAAGTGCTTCTGGAACTGAAAAAAAAAAAAAAACTATAAGACAACAATCAAACATTTCTTATCTTATATATATATTTATATATTTATATTATATTATATATTATTATTATTATATTATCTATACCTATTATAAAAATGAGTGTATGTGTGTATGTTTTTTACCTATAGACTCGGAAACTACTAAACAGATGTAGCTGAATTTACAGGGTATGTTTGTTTTAATGTCGGGGTGCTACCTGTCACAGTTTGAAATAGGTAGCGTGAAGCTTTTCGAAAAATCTAAAAAATAATAACACGCTTATTTCATCGAGAGTTTCTAATCAAATTGCCATTAACGTTTCGGAAGTCTACGGTTATGTATTGTATATACACATCAGATTAGTTTACATTTCAGGATATGTTTGTTTATGTTTGTTTTGATGTCGGAATGCTACCTGTCATAGTTTTAAATATGTATCGCTGACAATTTTAGAGAAAATCTTTAAAAAAACGAAAACGCAAATTTCATCGAGAAAATTTCTTCCGGAAGTTTACAGTAGCGCATCTACACGATTCGATGACGTATGATTCAGTCAATATTTCAAACAAGCCGTTACAAGCCGAATTTAAAATACCAATCCAGGTTTGTTTCTAATCATGATCATAGATACTAAAAACATATTTTAAGTTATGCCAACTATTCCATCAATGTTTGTTAGCTTGGCAAAAATTGTCTATATTCGATTAACCCTTTAGTTTCTACGCACGTATATATCCCGGGGTTCCCGAGACCGCTAAAGCCGTATAAATGCTAATTTATTTTCTGTCCTCTGTGGGCTAACGACGTAATTCTTCCCTTCAACAACCCAATTTTGCTAAATCTGTCACTTTCGTTTTTGCCCTTGGAAAATTCTGGTGTATATTCTAGTGATAAAGAACAGCTATTTTTAGACATCTGTGACCAATTTACACCACATTTGAACACCTGTGTTATGGTCAAACCGGTTTTTATATAGAAAAGTTTAGAAGTCATTTTTGTAATTGGGCGTGACGGGGTTGAGTCTACTTTACTGTGTTAATTTGTGTTGGAGAGTATTAGTCTGTGTATATTTATTATATATTTATTTCATAAAATGGCAAGGAAACTTGTTAAAGTAGATGAGGAATTGTTGGGGTTTTTTCTAGAAGTGATAGTGAAGAAGAAAAAGTGTAGCTCTGATTCTGAAACTGAACAAGACGATCAGACCAGCCATCAACATCGACAACAACAAAAAAGGCGTGGTGAGCACATGTTATTTGCATGTCCGGCATCTTCGTCGTCATCGGAGTGCAGTGAAGATGACATGTCAAAAGGCATAAATTTGATTCAATTAAATGGTCTTCCAATGACCTGAATCCAATTGTAAATAATTTTGACAACTCCAGCTCTGGATGTAATGCTGATGTAAATCAGAACAGTTCAGTTCTGATTTCTTCTACTATTTTCTGTCACCACTGGTTCGCTATATCTGATGAATGCAACCGATTTTATAATGACATTCTTCACAATGCTTCTGCAACCATAAGCAATCGTCTCTCCCCGTTGGACCAATAACTTTAAAGAATGTTCTTATTTTCTGTATGCTGCAATGTCTAGAACTAGAAGCTGAAAATTAATGAATTGGGAAAACTGGTCGCAACAACCTTTGCTTTGACACGGTTTGGTAAATCGCTCACGGATAGATTTCATTACTCGAGAATGCTTCACTTCTAGACAACAGCATTTATGCAGATGGTGATCGATGCTTACTTTCAGACAACAAACAGTGATGCCGGTGGTGATCGATGCCGGTGGTGATCGATGCTTCACTTTCAGTCAACAGCATTGATGCAGGGAGATCGATGCTTCACTTCGACAACAGCATTGATGCGGGGGTGATCGATGCTTCACTTCAGTCAACGCATTGATACCGGGGGGATCGATGCTTCACTTTCAGACAACAGCATTGATGCCGGTGGTGATCATGCTTTACTTTCAGACAACAGCATTGATGCAGGTGGTGATCGATGCTTCACTTCCAGACAACAGCATTGATGCCGGTGGTGATCGATGCTCACTTCTTCGACAACAGCATTGATGCAGGTGGTGATCGATGCTTCACTTTCGACAACAGCATTGATGCCGGTGGTGATCGATGCTTCACTTCTTAGACAACAGCATTGATGCAGGTGGTGATCGATGCTTCACTTCAGACAACAGCATTGATGCCGGGGTGATCGATGTTCACTTCGACAACAGCTTCATGGTGATCGATGCTTCACTTCAGACAACAGTATTGATGCGGTTGATCAATGCTTCACTTCTCAGACAACAGCATTGATGCGGTGGTGATCGACTTCTACAAAAATTTGAAATGTATTGACAGTTTGCGTACTTCATTCGGGCATTCTCACCATATCTAGATGTTGTTATTGAAGCCCCTTCTTCTTTCAAAGAAGATTGCCTTTCAAACAGTACATTCCGTAAAAAGAAGCAGATTTAGAATGAAGACTTTTGTTTTGTGTGACTGCAGAATTGGTTACATTTTAGATTTTATAGTTTATACTGGTGTCACTAACAGATGATCATGTAGAAGTAGTTCAAAATGACAAAAAAGGATTATAAAACTGGAGAAAGTGTTCGAAAGCCAAGTGTGTTGGACTATAATAAATGTATGGGTTCACTAGATTAAACTGTTAATCTAGATTGCTTTCAGTTCTATTGAGTCTATTAGAAAACTTGGGAAAATTTTATAAGAAATGTTTTTTCATGTGCAAGATCTTTCTGTTTTGAATTCTCATGCATTATACAAACTTGTCACATGTAAAAAACATCCCTTGCTGATTTCCATCTAACTCTAATATGGAAATTCTGGAAAAATATTGAAAGAAAGGAGAAAGTGGGAGGGGGGACATAGGAGTGCAGATCTGCCACCAGATTGGGACAGAGAGAGACATTTCCCGTCAACCATAGAGTCTAAAACATCCCAGAAGAAGGCTCCAGTGAGAAAGTGTGTGGTGCTCAAAAAACGACGTGAAACAAGATACTTGTGCAAAGACTGTGATGTAGCACTGTAACCATGTTTTGAAATATTTCATACTAAAAAATGTATTAGAAGCACATAAGTTCTATTGTAATGTCCAACTTTTTCACATAGTAACTGATGAATTTATTGTTATTTTTAAATAGATGTCCATATTGTAACATGCATCATTATGAACCATTGTTGTGATGAATTTATTGTTTTCAGTTATATAAGAACATTTTCATAGCACTCGGACATGTCCATGGTGCTCCAACCCCGCCTCACAAATCCAGCAGCGTCCAGCGACCCAACACGCCAGTTCGATGTTGATTAATCAATATCCTGCATATTTAGTTTGTCATTCTTTTCGGCTGCACCAATATTAACACCCATCTCTCTCAATCTGGTCAGAGTGGGGTTACAGATGATACCAGTACCATAATAATTTATTGTTATGTATCCTAATAGATGTACATATTGTAAATGCAGTATTATTTTGTATGAATTTATTGTTATGTGTGCTGTTAGCTTTACAGTGAATTTTGAAGCTGTATGAATAAAACCATGATTAAAATAAAATTCAATGTGTGACCCTATCTCAAGTTTTATTATCTTTAATCTATTTACAATGTTTGTCATTAACCTCATTTTCAACAAAACTTGACATTTAAAAAGGTTTAGCTTATACTGTCGAGCCACAGCTCAGCGACACATAAATGGGATTTTGGGGGAATAGGAGCTGTACAGATGCAATATTCACTGCAGGCAGTTATGGAAATGACAGAAGAAACTAGTCACAAAAGAGATGAGTATCTACCAGAATGCAGAGTATCAAGAAGAGACCGGTTTAGAAATGAAGACATCAGGAAAAAAAATGGGTACAACATCAGTACTGAACTTCATCAAGAACAACAAATTAAATGGTTCGGCCACATAAGCAAATACACAGACAGTGCCCTTCAAAGGGGAATGTTATACCAATACAGTGGATAAAACAAAAAACTTCCATTCAAAAGGTGGACTTCAGAAATAACAGAGGCAGTGAAAACACTTTATGAAGCGCACAGAAAAGCCTGTTTCAAAATTCTCCTTATCCTGTCACTATGATCAGTTTCTTGCCAATAACCAATTGTCTTGTTCCACTATTTTCTTTCTTTTACATCTATCTTATTTTTTTTCTTTTTTTTTTATTCTTTTCATTGTATTTTTCCTCTTATTCAATCTACCTTCAATGTTATCCACCTCCCTTGTTCTTTCATTCAATCTACCTTTTAATGTTATTCCACCTCTTGTTCTCTCATTCAACTACTCTTTCAATGTTATCCACCTCTTGTTTTCTCATTTTCACATTATTTTCCGTCTTCTACCTCATCCTACCTCACACTTCATCTGCTCAATGTCTCATGTTCTTCCCTCTTATCACTTTCTGAAACATATTCCCTAAAAACAAGAACGAAAATCCAGTCCTTTGAAAACTAAATGCTACAGAAAAATTTTTCGAATACATGGACAGAAAAAACAAAGAACACTGATGTCCTGAAAGAACAAAATGTTAAAGAGAATTGGCTGACAAACAACATACTGAAACAAATTTGATACTTTGGTCACATCTAGCGTCACGATGGCCTGTTGAATTTAAGATGCGCTGCAAAGAGGCAACGTCAATAAAGGATACGCATTGATGATGATTCCTCTTATCGGCATCTTATGTAAATTTTTTGCATTTTTTCTTATATTCTTTTTTTTTAGTGAAGTCTTCTTCTTACGATTCTTTCACCTTTAGGACCTCAGAGATAAGAGGTGATGAAAGACACTATTTATGAAGCACACAAAAGTCTGTGCTAAAACCTTTCTTACCCTGAAGCTATGAGGCAAATTAGGATTGAGAAGAGAAAGAAGACAAGATGCATAGAGAGGTGTTCTATGTATCTTCTTTTTCAACCTGACAAAACAGGATTAGAGAATAGATAGATATACAACAAATACTTGTACAGCCACTGGTTTCACTTTTACACTCATGTCTGTCGTTACATTAATGGATTTCGTATAGAGATCTAGTCAGATCCACAACTCAAAACTAGATCATGGTTTACACGGTCAGTTGTCTACCCTGTTTTTAGAGTTGACTGGGGAAAAACACGCCAGCACACTTTATATTTTCTGTAAAAAAAGAGTCTACACCGCCTGACAAATCTCTTTTTATTTGAGGGAAAAGTATTCAGACAGAGAGGAGTATATGAGTAAAAGTATTCAGCACAAAAGTAACACATATTCGAAAAGTATTCGCAAGGGTAAAGGGTTTAAACCCAAAAAAAACTACGATCCGAGGAATACGTTCATTTGAGGGAAGCTATTGGTCTATTTCTATCAATGGCAAGATGGTTATTTTGCCATCAACGTTTACCTGATGTACAATGTACACGTTATATGTATGAATATTAACCAATATTAGATTACACGACAGAAACGGGGTTACCATTTATTATTTTGTAAATCAATCCATACCATTGACCGCTATAGCGGCATGCAATTCTAAATTAGTACAACCATTTCGCAATAGGTGGCGCGTGAGTAGTTTGGACAAATGATTTATACAGTTTAACTGATTTTTCAAAACATATTACGCATTTCTGCATTTATATGTTAATATATATAGTAGATATGCATTTCCTAATAGAATTTAATCAAATGCTAATTTTTTTTATTTATTCCAGCGAATTTTCAGAATTTTCCACAAAATTTTCAATTACCTCCAAACGAAAAGCTATTGGCCCATCTACACCTAGATCACGAAAAAGAAAGGCATTACTAGCTTCAGAAACAGATGAGCAACGGGAAGCAAACGGGAAACCGTTCGAGCATGCACTGCTCAAGTCCGTTCGTCTGAAACATACGAGCAACGGGAAGCAAGACTGAAAAAAGCAAGTTTTTTAAATTCATTTTCTGTTGAAGGCGTAGCAACGCGCGCAGGGTACAGCTAGTAATATATAACAATGTATGTATGTATATTTGTTTGTTACCTATAGACTCGGAAACTACTGAACAGATGTAGCTGAAATTTACAGGATATGTTTGTGTTGGTGTCGGGATGCTACCTGTCACAGTTTGAAATAGGTATCGCTGAAGCTTTTCGAAAAATCTAAAAAATAATAACACGCTCATTTCATCGAGAGTTTCTAACCAAATTGCCATTAACGTTTCCGGAAGTCTACGGTGTCCGAATTATATACATCAGATTTAGCTAAAATTTCAGGAAAAGGTTTGTTTATGTTTGTTTTGATGTCGGAATGCTACCTGTCATAGTTTTAAATATGTAGCCTGACAATTTTAGAGAAAATCTTTAAAAATCGAAAACGCAAATTTCATCGAGAGTTTCTTCCGGAAGTTTACGGTACGCGCATCTACACGATTCGATGACTTAAGATTCAAGTCAATTTTTTAAATACGCAATCCAGGTTTGTTTCTAATCATGATCATAGATACCCAAATCATATTTAAGTTATCGCCAACTATTCCATCAATGTTTGTTAGCTATATTGGCAAAATTGCTCTATATTGATTAAACCAAAAAAACTACGATCCGAGGAATATGTTCATTTGAGGAAGCTATTGGTTGGATTTCTATAAATGGCAAGATGGTTATTTTGCCATCAACGTTTACCTGATGTACACGTTATATCAATATATGTATCATAGTATGAATATTACCCAATATTAGATTACCGACAGAAACGGGTGACCATTTAATATTTGTAAATCAATCCATCCCCATTGACCGCTATAGCGGCATGCAATTCTAAATTAGTACAAACTATTTTCGGCAATAGGTGCGCGTGAGTAGTTTTGACAAATGATTCATACAGTTTTCCTGATTTTTCAAAACATTTTACTCAGTTCAAATGCTTTTCCCTAATAGAATTTAATCAAATGCTAATTTTTATTTATTCCAAGCGAAACATCAACAGTGATATTTGATTCCGTGTGGAAGACGACAAGATGCAGTTATTTCCACGCTCTTCACAAATTTTCCACACATTTTGCAATTATGCCTCCCAAACGAAAAGCTATTGGCCCATCTACACCTAGAGCACAAAAGAAAAAGGGCACAATAGCTTCAGAAACAGATGAGCAACAGAAAGCAAGACTGCAAACTGTCCGAGTACGCACTGCTGAAGCCGTTTGTCTGAAACAGACGAGCAACGTGAAGCAAGACCCCGGAACCAATCGAGTACGCACTGCTCAAGTCCGTTCAGCTGAAAAAACCGAGCAACGGGAAGCAAGTCTGCAAACCGTTGGGAAACCACACCTATCCAGACGAACACTGCACGCTGATTTAAATCTAGGTGCATTTCATTACAAACATATGATTACAGTCTTCATCCAAATGTGGTTATTGGAAAAATGGATAGATTATGCATGTATTGCTACAGTTTTAATCAAAATCCTGACTTTTCGTTGTTCATCATCTGTTTGTCTCGATCAAGTACATTCGATCGAGTATTGAAACCGGTGAAATCGATCAAGTACATTTGCAAATATGTCAACAAAGGAAGCAATATGGCAGTTTTTGGAGTGGCAAATATAACTGCATCCATTGATGAAATCGAGCATTATCAACTGGGACGTTACATTAGTAGCAATGAAGCAGTATGGCGCTTTTTTATCTTTTCAATTCATGAACGACATCCAACCGTTGTTCATTTGGCAGTGCACCTTGAAAATGGACAGCGCGTGTATTCACAACAGAAAATGCACATGCACGAGCATTGTCACCATTCCAACACGTTAACTGCATTTTTCTCATTGTATAGAGATGATATATTTGGAAAGACGCTATTTACTCTGAACTGAACATACTCACATGGAATGCAGCAGAGAAAAAGTTTAAACGTCGCAAAAAAGGTAAAGTAGTTGAAGGACATTCCAATTTATATTCGACCAATGCGTTAGGTCGTTTGTACACTGTTCATCCAAACAATGCAGAATGCTTACTTGGGATTACTGTTAATCAACAAACATGGACCAACATCCTTCCAAGAATTGAGAACAGTTAACGGTCACGTATTTCTACTTTTCGTAGTTTCAAGAATTAAATCTTCTTGAAAACGATGCGATTGGGACACTTCACTCGCTGGGTGCATCCAATACGTACACCACAGCCAATACGCACATTATTTGCAGTAATTTTAACAACATGCTTCCCATCCAATCCAAAAGAACTTTGGGAAAAATACAAAGACTACGTGAGTGAAGACATCCTACATCGCTTGCGTGCGACAAATCAAAATCCTGACATTCAATTCACACCAAACGTAATAATGAGGCATTGGTTTCAATTTAGGACATATGTTTGCAATCACTAATAAAGCACTGGCAATTGGGAATGTTGGCCCCGAACGATCTGCAAAAAAACCTTTTCGATTGTGAGTTGGAACGAGAAACACTTTGATATCAACGAATTGAGTACTTTGTTCAAACGAATCTTCCAAAATTGATTCCAGAACAACGCATAGCATATGGCAGAATTATGCATGCAATTACCAGCCAAAAAGGTGGATTGTATTTCATAAATGCGCCTGGAGGCCAGGCAAAAGTGTCTCATTTCATTATTTTGGCAACCATGCGATCACGAAATAATATTGCACTGGCAATCACATGTTCTGGAATTGAGGCAACTTTAGATGGTGGGGGAACACGCATTTTACGCTGAAATTGTCGTTGAATATGCAAATCACTGAGACACCAACATGCAATATCAACACAAATTCTGCAATGGGTAAAGTACTCCAATTATGTCAATTCATTATATGGGATGAATGTACTATGGGCACAAAACATTAGAAAGCGCTTCACCGTACACTAAAAGATTTGAGAGGAAATGATCAACCTTTCGGTGGCGCACCCCATTTTATTGTCTGGCGATTTCCGGCAAAATCACCCGTTATAACAAGATCAACACCAGCTGATGAACTGAATGCATGCCTGAAATCATTAGTTTTATGGCAACACATACAGGAATTGACTTTGAAGACCAATATGCGTATACAACTACAACATGATGAAACCGCTGAATGTTTCGTAAAACAATTGTTGGATATTCGGAATGGGAAAATGTCAATCGATGATTCCACACGATGTTTCACATTGCCAACACACTTCTGTAACATTATAGCGTCCACAGACGAATTGATTCATAAAGCCCAAATATTGCACATAATTACAAAGATCATCAGTGGCTCAGTGCACGTGCAATATTAGCAGCAAAAAAAAAATCAAGGATGTATATGCCATGAATTTGAGCATTCAAAACAAAATACCAGGCAAAGTGACAACGTATAAGTCCATCGATACTGTAAATGAATCAAGACGAAGTTGTCAATTATCCAACTGAATTCTTGAATTCACTTGATTTGCCAGGCATGCCACCACGTTATACATTGAAATTGGCGTGCCTATCATTCTTCTCAGAAACATCAATCCACCACAACTTTGCAACGGTACCAGGCTTTTAGTGAAAAAATATGATGAACAATATCATCGAAGGTACAATTTTAAATGGAAAATTTAAAGAAGATATACTATTGCCACGCATCCCAATGATTCCAACAGACATGCCATTCGAATTCAAACGCTTGCAGTTTCCGGTGCGACTCGCCTTTGCAATGACCATCAACAAATCACAAGTACAATCACTACAATGTGTGGATCACATTGGAAAATCCAGCTTTTTACATGAACAGCTATAGTGGCCTGTTCACGCGTCGGAAAAAACCCTTTTGATTTATTCGTGTACGCACCAGACGGAGAAACAAAGAATATTGTATATCAAAGAGCACTTCAATAAAAATAATTAAAATGAAACGTTAAATTGAAGGTTTTTTCAAGAAAAAAGAAAAAGGACAATGATCCAAAATAATTATTAAATGTTGTTTTACCGAGTTTCCTTTAAATTCAATTTCTTTTGGAGGCGGAGCAACGCTCCAGGGGAAGCTAGTTATCTTATAAGACAACATTCAAACATTATCTTTATCTTATAAGACAACAATCAAACATTATCTTTATCTTATAAGACAACAATCAAACATTATCTTTATCTTATAAGACAACATTCAAACCTTTTCTTATAAGACAACATTCAAACTTTATCTTATAAGACAACATTCAAACATGTCTTATCTTATAAGACAACAATCAAACATTATCTTTATCTTATAAGACAACAATCAAACAATATCGTTATCTTATAAGACAACATTCAAACTTTATCTTTTAAGACACCATTCAAACATGGTCTTATCCATAAGACAACATTCAAACAGTATCTTTATCTTATAAGACAACATTCAAACACGGTCTTCATCTTATAAGACAACAATCAAACATGGTCTTCATCTTATAAGACAACATTCAAACAGTATCTTTATCTTATAAGACAAAAATTCAAACATTGTCTTTATCTTATAAGACAACAATCAAACATTGTCTTTATCTTATAAGACAACAATCAAACATGGTCTTCATCGTATAAGACAACAATCAAACATGGTATTTACTAAACACACTGTGTATGTGATAAGACAACAGTTCAAATGTAAATGCAAATATGATCAGCATGTTGATAAATTGCATAGTCATGATGGCACTGTCACATGATTGTATATTGTTAGCCTGGTGTATGTCTATCATTCGTCAGTTTGTGGATAGAGTGAGCTGTATAATTGTAAAGATGATGTTGTGTTACAACTTCCATGTAGAGAAATGACGAAAAACTGGAATGAAATGAATAGTTTCAAATGACTTAAAATCGATTAGTCGGCTAGAGGAATGTTGAAGTCACCATTTCAAAGACGTGTATCCACTAATACAGCTTGGATTTTACAACATAACGTTTCAAACTGATTGGTATTCCTGTAATGGGTGAACATACACGCTGACATTAGGCGTACTTGAGTAATCAATATTATTTAGACATTACCATTAGCAGACGGATGTCGACAGTTAGATCAGCAATTGTCCGTGAACATTGACGGAAAGTGATAATCACAGTCGAGCAAAACAAGTAGGGAAAACATTGACATGTGCAGTCAATGTTTTGGTGCATGGTCAGATGAAGAATTGATACGAATACCAGCATCAATAGTACCTCTTTTTCAGTATATAAGGACTTGATACAGAATACAGACAAGAAAACCAAGTGCTCGTGGAGGCAGAAGATAAGGTGTTAATTTCTGAAAACTCGTCTGAGGACTATGTAATCCTTTATACAGGTGTTTCAGTGATTCGACAGGTACAGAGCGCATGGGTTTTTCACTGCTGAAGCCAAGAGATAATTATGTGCAGTAGTATTGTGCAGGGAGTATGTGCAGGTAGTATGTGCAGGTGGTATGTGCAGGTGGTATGTGCAGGTGGTATGTTTCAGGTGGTATGTGCAGGTAGTATTTCAGGTAGTATGTGCAGGGAGTATGTGCAGGTAGTATGTGCAGGTAGTATGTGCAGGTATATGTGCAGGTAGTATGTGCGAGTAGTATGTGCAGGTAGGGGTGCAGGTAGTGTGTGCAGGTAGTGTGTGCAGGTAGTATGTGCAGGTAGTATGTGCAGGTAGTATGTGCAGGTAGTATGTGCAGGTAGTATGTGCAGGTAGTATGTGCAGGTAGTATGTGCAGGTAGTATGTGCAGGTAGTATGTGCAGGTAGTATGTGCAGGTAGTATTCAAGTAGTATGTCAGGTAGTATGTTCAGGTAGTATGTGCAGGTAGTATGTCAGGTAGTATGTGCAGGTAGGTAATTGAGGTAGTATGTGCGAGTAATGTGCAGGTAGTATGTGTAGGTGTGTGTATTGTGAGGGAGTATGTGTAGTATGTCAGGTGTATTGGGTTATATATTTTTGGGGAGTATGTAGTTAGTATGTCAGTGTATTGGGGATATGAGTAATGTGATATATTGAGGTTTTGTAGTAGTATGTGCAGGTATTGTGGTTGTATTTTTTGACTACAGCAGACTATATGAATTTTCCCGAAACAAAAGACAATGGTTCTCTCAGTCAGTTTGTAAATGGGGAACATGCTGGACTAAAGACAATGGTATTCCATCATATAAGAGGGGAACATGAGAAAAAAGCAATGGATTTTTGTCGCTCAGAAAGATGGGCATGCTAGACTAAAGACAATGGTATGGCTGGAATCATATACTTTTTTGTGTAGTTTCAGTGGATCATCAGTTCAGTAAGATGGGAAATGCAGGACTAAAGACAATGGTATAAAATCATTACTTTTTCCCCGTGTATTTATCAGTGGCTCAGTCGCTCGAAGATGGGACATGCTGGACTAAAGACAATGTTTCGGAATCATATCGATCCGTGTTTTTATCGGGGCTCGCCCTGTGGGAAAAACATGCTGGACTAAAGACAAGGGTTGGCTGGTCTACCCCTTGCCCTTGTATTTTCAGTGGCTCAGTCAGTCATAAGGGGAACTTTGGGACAAAAGACAATGGTATGGGGGAATTATACGACCGTGTATGTTATCAGTGGCTCAGTCACTAAGTAAGATGGGACTGCTGGATAAAGCAATGGTAGGCTAATCCCTTTATCCGTTATTTATCAGTGGCTCAGTCGCTAGTGGGGGGGGAATCTGGGACTAAAACAATGGTATGGCGGAATCATACTTTTTCCCGTGTATTTATCGTGGCTCGTATCATAAAGGGGAAGCTAGGACTAAAGACAATGGTATCAATCTTTTGACCTGATGTTATCATGGCTCAGTCGCTCATGATGGGAAATGCTGGACAAAGCAATGGATGGCTGGAATCATATCTTGTATCCAAATTTTTATCAGTGGCCAGTCACCAGTGGGGGAAACATGGGAAAAAAGACAAATGGTGGAATCATATCTTTTTCCGTGTATTTATCAGTGGTAGTCGCCAGAAGATAAATCTGGACAAAGACAATGGTATGGTAATCACATACTTGATCCGTGTATGTTATCGGGGCCAGTCATCGTAAAGGGGAAAACATGCTGGACAAAAGACAATGGTTGGCTGGAATCATTCTTGTTGTGTTTTAATTAGTCACTCGAAGAGGGGCCCTGCTGGGATAAAGAAATGGTATGGCGGGAATAAATCTTGTTCCGTGTATTACGTGGTTCAGTCAGCTCAGTAAGAGGGAACATCTAGGACTAAGACAATGGTATGGCTGGAATCATATACTTGTATCCTTTATGTTATAGTGGCTCAGTCAGCTCAGTAAGATGGAACATGCTAGGACTAAAGACAAGGTATGGCTGGAATCATATACTTGTATCCCGTGTATGTTATCATTGACTCAGTCAGCTCAGGTAAATGGGAACATGCTAGGACTAAAGACAATGGTATGGATGGAATCCATCTTGTATCCGTGTATGTTATCAGTGGCTCAGTCAGCTCAGAAAGATGGGAACATGCTAGGACTAAAGACAATGGTATGGCGGAATCATTACTTGTTCCGTGTTGTTATCAGTGGATCAGTAGTTCAGTAAATGGGAACATTAGACTAAAGACAATGGTATGGCTGGAATCATATACTTGTATCCGTGTATTTAATTTCGTGGGTTCAGTAGTCAGTAAGATGGGAACATGCTAGGATAAAGGGACAAGGGTATGGCGGAATTCAACTTGTATCCGTGTATGTTCAGTGGCTCAGTCAGCTCGTAAGATGGGAGCATGTAGGACTAAAGACAATGTTGTATGCTGGAATCATTACTTGTATCCGTGTATGTTATCAGTGGCTCAGTCAGCTCAGTAAGATGGGAACATCAGGACAAAAGGACAATGGTAATGGCTGGAATCATATACTTGTATCCGTGATGTTATCAGTGGCTCGGGTAGCTAATAAGATGGGAGCATGCTAGGACTAAGACAATGGTATGGCGGAATCACATACTTGATCCGTGATGTTATGTGGCTCAGTCGCTCAGAAAAGGTGGGAGCATGCTAGGACTAAAGACAATGTATGGCTGGAATCATATACTTGTATCCGTGTATGTTATCAGTGGCTCAGTCAGCTCAGTAAGATGGGAACATGCTAGGACTAAAGACAATGGTATGGCTGGAATCATATACATGTATCCTTGTATGTTATCAGTGGCTCAGTCAGCTCAGTAAGATGGGAACATGCTAGACTAAAGTCAATGGTATGGCTGGAATCATATACTTGATCCGTGTATGTTATCAGTGGCTCAGTCAGCTCAGTAAGATGGGAACATGCTAGGACTAAAGACAATGGTAGCTGGAATCATATTTTGTATCCGTGTATGTTATCAGTGGCTCAGTCAGCTCAGTAAGATGGGAACATGCTAGGACTAAAGACAATGGTATAGGCTGGAATCACATACTTGTATCCGTGATTTATCAGTGCTCAGTCAGCTCAGTAAGATGGGAACATGCTGGGACTAAAGACAATGGTATGGCTGGAATCATATACTTATCCGTGTATGTTATCAGTGGCTCAGTCAGCTCAGTAAGATGGGACCATGCTAGGACTAAAGACAATGGTATGGCTGGAATCACATACTTGTATCCGTGTATGTTATCAGTGGCTCAGTCAGCTCAGAAAGGGATGGGAACATGCTAGGCCCAAAGACAAGGGTTTGGCGGGAATCATATATTTGTATCCGTGATGTTACAGTGGTATAGAAGTAAGATGGGATCAGGGGACAAAGACAATGGTATGGCTGAACAAACTTGTATCCGTTTGTTATCATTCAGTCGGGCCGAAGATGGGAACATGCTGGGACTAAAGAAATAGAAACGGGAATCACAACTTGTATCCGTATGTTATCAGGGGTCAGTCGCCAGAAGAGGGGGAACATGCGGGACAAAGAAAATGGTATGGCTGGAATCATATATTTTACCGTGTATGTTATCAGGGTCACGCTCAGTAAGAGGGGGACCACGGGCCCAAAGACAATGGAGGGGGGAACTAACGTATCCGTGATGTTATATTAGTGCCCAGAAGAGGGGAATGCGGGACTAAAGACAATGGTATGGCTGGAATCAACAAACTTATGTTATCGTTTCGTCAGCCAGAAGAGGGGAAAATCAGACTAAAACAGGGGGGTGGAATCATAATTTACCCGGTTTGTTATAGGGGCCCAAAACCTGTAAGATGGGAAATTAGACAAAGACAATGGTACTGGAATCATATATTTTACCCGATGTTATCGGGATCACAGCTAAAGATGGGAAATGTAGACTAAAGACAATGGTGGGGATGGAACCAAATACTTGTATCCGGGGATGTTACAGGGCTCAGTCAGCTCAGAAGAGGGGAACAGCAGACAAAGAAAAGGTATGGCTGGAATCAAAAATTTTATCCGTTAGTTACAGTGACCAGTCAGCTCAGAAGGGGGAACAGCTGGGACAAAGACAATGGTAGGCTGGAATCCCCTGACCCGGGAGTTATCAGGGGCCAGTCAGCCTGAAGAGGGGAACATGCAGGACAAAGACAATGGTATGGCGGGTTTCAATATTTGTATCCGGATGATCAGGGCTCATAGCTCAGAAGAGGGGAAAACATGCGACAAAGAAATTATGGCTGAATCACATACTTGTATCCGTGATGTTATCATGGCCAGTAGCTCAGTAAGATAAATTGGGACAAAGACAAGGGAAAGGTCTGGAATCACATACTTGTACCCGGGATGTTATAGACCTTCAGCCGAAGATGGGAACATGCAGACAAAGACAAGGGAGGGGAATCATATATTTGTATCCGTGTTTTTTCAGTTCAGTCAGCCGTGAGGGGGAACAGTAGACTAAAGACAATGGATGGTGGAATCAATATTTTATCCGTGTATGTTATCAGTTTAAAATTTAAGAGGGGAAATTTTGGGACTAAAGACAAGGTATGGCGGGAACACATACTTGACCGTGTATAAATAGGGCCAGTCAGCTCAGAGATGGGAACAGTGGGACAAAGACAATGGAGGCGGGAATCACATACTTGTATCCGTGTATTTTATCAGTGGTCAGTCAGCTCAGTAAGAGGGGAACATGCTGGGACTAAAGACAATGGTATGGCGGGAAAACATATATTTGTACCGTTGTTTTTGTGGCTCAGTCAGCTCAGTAAGAGGGGAACATGCTAGCCCAAAGACAAGAGGGGAATCACATACGATCCGTGATGTTATCAGTGGCTCAGTCGCCCAAAGATGGGGAAATCAGACAAAGACAAGGATGGCGGGAATCACATACGTATCCGTGTATGTTATCAGTGGCTAGTCAGCTGAAGGGGGGAAAATGTAGGACTAAAGACAATTTGGTTGGAATCATATATTGTATCCTTTATGTTATCAGGTGTCATCAGTAAGAGGGGAACATGCTGGGGACTAAAAGACTTTTAAAGGCTGGAACAATACTTGTATCCGTATGTTATCAGTGGCTCAGTCAGCCAGTAAGAGGGAACATGCTGGGGACAAAGACAATGGTATCAATCACATATTTGTATCCTTTATGCCGGGGTCAGTCAGCTAGAAGAGGAAAACTTTAGGACTAAAACAATGGTATGGCGGGAATCATATACTTGTATCCGTGTATGTTATCAGTGGCTCACTACCCTGAAGAAACATGCAGATAAAGACAATGGTAGGGGAATCCATACTTAATCCGTATGTTATCAGTGGCCGTCAGCTCAGAAGAGGGGGAACATGGGGACTAAAGACAAGGGAGGCGGGAATAAAATTTTTGTATCCGTGATATCAGTGGCCAGTCACCCCGGATGGGAACATCCCGGGACTAAAGACAATGGAATGGCTGGAATCACATACTTGTATCCGTGTATGTTATCATTTTCCCACAGCCGAAGATGGGAAATGCTAGGACAAAGACAAGGGATGGGGGAATCACATATTTTATCCGTGTAGATCAGTGGCCAGCCCCTGAAGAGGGGAACATGCTAGACTAAAGAAAAGGCATGGCTGGAATCCTACTTGTACCTTTTTGTTATCATTTCAGCAGCTAGTAAGATGGGAAAGCTAGGACTAAAGACAATGGTATGGCTAAATCACTATTTGATCCGTGATGTTATCAGTGGCTCAGCAGCTCAGTAAGATGGGAACATGCGGGGACTAAAGACAATGGTATGGCTGAATCACTACTTGTATCCGTGTATGTTATCAGTGGCCCAAAAAGTAAGATGGGGAACATCGGACTAAAGACAAGGGAGGCGGGAATCAAATTTTATCCGTGTATGTTATCAGTGACTATAGCCAGTAAGAGGGGAACAGCGGGACTAAAGACAAGGGGGCGGGGAATCACTACTTGTATCCGTTTTTTATCAGTGGCTAGTCATAGTAAGATAACCATGTTAGGACTAAAGAAAATTTTAATTCGGGAATCACATTTACCCGGTTGTTATCAGTGGTCAGTCAGTAAGAGGGGAAATTGGGGCCCAAAGACAATTATGGCGGGAATCACATATTTTATCCTTTATGTTACAGGGGTCGTCACCGAAGATGGGAACATGAGACAAAGACAATGGTATGGCTGGAACCATACTTTACCCGTGTATGTTATCAGTGGTCCCCCAGCCAAAGATGGGAAAACATGCTGGGACAAAGACAATGGATGGCTGGAATCACATTTTTATATCCTTTATGTTATCAGTTAGCGCCAGTAAGAGGGGAACATCAACTAAAGACAATGGTATGGCTGAATCACATACTTGTATCCGTTTTTTATCAGTTCCCTGGTCACCAGTAAGATGGGAAAATTAGACAAAGACAAGGAGGGGAATCACAATTTATCCTTTATTTATCAGTGGCTTCGCTAGTAAGAGGGGAAATCAGGACAAAGACAATGGGTTGGCTGGAATCAATATTGTATCCTTTAGTTATCATGGCTAGTCAGCTCAGTAAGATGGGAAATGTAGACTAAAGACAATGGTATGGCTGGAATCCTATTGTATCCGTTTATGTTATCAGTGGCTCGTAGTTAGTAAGAGGGGAAATGCTAGGACTAAAGACAAGGTATGGCTGGAATCACAATTGTATCCTTTATGTTATCAGGGGCTCAGTTTGAGTAAGATGGGAAAACATGAGGACTAAAGACAAGGGGAGGCTGGAATCACAACTTGTATCCGTGTATGTTATCAGTGGCCAGTCAGCTCAGTAAATAAATTAGAAAAAGACAAGGGTTTTGGGGCTGGAACCAATACTTGTATCCGTGATGTTATCAGTGACCGCGCCAGTAAGATGGGAAATGTAGGACTAAAGACAATGGTATGGCTGGAATCAAAACTTTACCCGGGTTAGTTATCAGTGGCCTTGCTCAGTAAGAAGGACCATCTGGGGAAAAAGAAAATGGTATGGCTGGAATCACAACTTGTACCCGTGTATGTTATCAGTGGCTCAACTAGTAAGAGGGGGGAAATGTGGGACAAGACAATTATGGCTAACCCAATACTTTATCCGTGGTTATCAGTGACCAGTCAGCCAGTGATGGGAAATGCAGGACTAAAGACAATGGTATGGCGGGAATCATATATTGTATCCGTGATGTTACGGGCCAGTCGCTCAGAAGATGGGAACATGCTGGGACAAAGACAATGGTATGGCTGAACACATACTTTACCCGGGGTTTTATCATGGCTAAAACCAGTAAGATGGGAACACGAAAAGACAATGGTATGGCTGGAATCACATACTTGTATCCTTTATGTTATCAGGGCTCAGCAGCTCATAAGATGGGAACATGTGGGACAAAGACAAGGGATGGCTGGAATCACATACTTGATCCGTGTATTTATCAGGGCCCAAAAAGCTAGAAGATGGGGAACATGCTGGGGCAAAGACAATGGTATCTGGAATCACATACTTTATCCGTGATGTTATAGTGGCCGGGGGCTAGAAGATGGGAACATGCAGATAAAGAAGGTTTTGGAATCACATACTTGATCCTTAATCAGTGGTCAGTCAGCTCAGTAAGAGGGGAAAGTTAGGAAAAAGACAATGGGGCGGGAAACACATACTTGTATCCGTTTTTTATCAGTGGCCACGCCCCAGAAGATGGGAACATGCGGGACAAAGACAATGGTAGGCGGGAAAACAAAATTTTGTATCCGTGTATGTTATCAGTTTTTTTCCCTCATAAGAGGGGAAAACATGCTAGACAAAGAAAATGGAATTTGAATCATATTTGTATCCGGATGTTATCAGTGGTCGTCAGCTCAGTAAGATAAAAAGACTAAAGACAAGGGATGGCTGAATCACATATTACGTGATGTTATCAGTGATAAAAGGTCAGTAAGATGGGAACATGCTGGGACTAAAGACAAGGGGTGAATCAAAACGATCCGGATGTTATCAGGGATCAGTCACCAAGTAAGATGGGAACATGTAGGACGAAAGAAAGGTATGGTGGAATCACATACTTGTATCCTGATGTTACATGGTCATAGCCCAGTAAGAGGGGAACATGCAGGACAAAGACAATGGTAGGGTAATCACATATTTGTATCCGTGTATGTTATCAGGGGCCCCTTATAGAAGATGGGGAGTTTAGCCCCAAAGAAAATTTTATTGGAATATTACTTGTATCCTTTATGTTATCAGTGGCTCAGTCAGCCGAAGGGGGGAAATGTAGGACAAAGACAATGGTATGGCGGGAATCACAACTTGTATCCTTTATGTTATCAGGGGTATAAGAAGAGGGGGCATCGGGCCCAAAAAATGTTATGGGGGGTCATATTTGTATCCTTTATGTTACGGGTCAGTCACTCAGAAGATGGGGAACATGCTGGGGAAAAAGACAAGGGATGGCGGGAATCACAACCTGTATCCGTGTATGTTACAGTCTATCAGCTAGAAGATGGGCATCAGGACTAAAGACAAGGGGCTGGAATCACATATTTTTACCGTGTATGTTATCAGTGGCTGTCAGCTAGAAGATGGGAAATCTGGGACAAAGACAATGGATGGCGGGAATCACATACTTGTATCCTTTATGTTATCAGTGGCTCATAGTCAGTAAGAGGGGAACATGCTGGGATAAAGAAATGGTATCGGGAATCAATACTTACCGGTTTTTTATAGGGTCAGTCAGCTCAGAAGAGGGGGAACATGCTGGGACTAAAGACAATGGTATGGCTGGAATCCATATTTGTTCCGGTTGTTATCAGGGCTCAATAGTAAGATGGGAGCATGTAGACAAAGACAATGGTAGGGTGGAATCACATACTTGTATCCGTTTTGTTATCAGTGGCTGTCAGCTCAGTAAGAGGGGGAACAGCCGACTAAAGACAATGGTATGGCTGGAATAAATACTTGTATCCGGGTATGTTATCCCAGTCAGCTCGTAAGAGGGGGAACATGGGGACAAAAAAATGGTATGGCGGGAAAACAATCTTGTATCCTTTATGTTATCAGTGGCCAGCAGCTCAGTAAGAGGGGGAAAATGCTAGCCCAAAGAAAGGGAGGGGGAATCACAACTTTATCCTTTATTTATCAGGGTCGTCAGTCAGAAGATGGGAACAGGGGACTAAAGACAAGGAATTTGGAATCACATATTTTACCCGTGTTATCATCCCCACAGCCAGAAGAGGGGGAACATGCTGGGCCCAAAGACAAGGGTATGGCTGGAATCACATATGTATCCGTTTTGGCTTTTGGGGGCCAGTCGGTCAGTGAGGGAACCAGACTAAAGACAAGGGAGGCGGGGGAAACATATACTTTATCCGTGTTGTTATCATTTTCCCAGTCAGCTCAGTAAGATGGCAGCAGGACAAAGACAATGGTATGGCTGGAATCCATACTTATCCGTTATTTTATCAGTGGTCGTCAGCTCAGAAGATGGGAAAAGACAAAAGACAAGGGTATGGCGGGAATCAAACTTGTATCCTTTATGTTATCAGTGGTCAGTCAGCTCAGTAAGATGGGAACATGCGGGAAAAGACAATGGTTGGCTGGAATCACAATTTGTATCCTGATGTTATCATGGCTCAAGCTAGAAGAGGGGAACATGTGGGGACAAAGACAATGGTTTGGCTGAATCCATTGTATCCTTTTTATCAGTGGCTACCCTAGAAGAGGGAACTTTAGGACAAAGACAATGGTATGGCTGGAACACATACATATCCGTGTATGTTACAGGGGCTCAGTCATAGTAAGATGGGAAACATGCTGGGATAAAGACAATGGTAGGTTGGAACAATTTGTATCCGTGTGTTATCAGTTCATGCCAAAAAGATGTTGGGAAATGCTGGGACTAAAGACAAGGGATGGCTGGAATCACATACTTGTATCCGTGATGTTATCAGGGTCGTAGCTAGAAGATGGACATGCAGACAAAGACAATGGTATGGGGGGAATCACATATTTGTATCCGTATTTTCAGGGGCCCAGTCAGTCAGAAGAGGGGAAATGCACGACAAAGACAAGGGTTGGGGGAACACATACTTGTACCCGGGATGTTATCAGTGGCTCATAGCTCAGTAAATGGGAACATGCTAGGACTAAAGACAATGGTTGGCTGGAAACATATACTTGTATCCGTGTTTTTATCAGTGGCTAGTCAGTCAGTAAGATGGGAAACATGCAGACAAAGACAAGGTATTGGAATCACATATTTGTATCCGTGTATGTTATCAGTGGCTCATAGCTAGTAAGATGGGAACAGTAGACTAAAGACAAGGGTATGGCTGGAATCACATATTTGTATCCGGTTTTTATCAGGTCAGTCACCAGTAAGATGGAACATGGGGATAAAGACAATGGTATGGCTGGAATCACATACTTGTATCCGTTTTTACAGTGGTCACAGCCAGAAGAGGGGGAAACAGTAGACTAAAGAAAAGGTTTTTGGGGGAAACATATACTTTATCCGTGATGTTATCAGGGGCTACAGCCAGAAGATGGGAACATGCTGGGACAAAGAAAGGATGGCGGGAATCAAAACTTGTACCCGTGTTGTATCATTTTCCGCGGCCAGTAAGATGGGAACATGCTGGGACAAAGACAAGGGATGGCTGGAATCACATTTTGTATCCGGTTTTTATCGTTCATAGCCATAAGAGGGGAACATCCCAGACAAAGAAATGGAGGGCAATCACAACTTGTATCCGTGTATTTTAAGTCCAGTGTCAGTAAGATAAACAGCGGGACTAAAGACAAGGTTTTGGGGGAATCACATACTTGTCCGATGTTACAGGTAGCCCATAAGGGGAAAAATTTAGACTAAAAAAATGGGGGGGAATCACATTTATATCCGTGATGTTATCATGGTCGCAGCTAGAAGAGGGGCATGCGGGCCCAAAGACAAGGGAGGCAATCACATATTTGTATCCGTGTTTTTATCATGGCTCACAGCCAGAAGAGGGGAACATGAGGACTAAAGACAAGGGAGGCTGGAATCCAACTTGTATCCGTATTTATCAGTGGTCGCCAGTAAGAGGGGGAAACATGCAGACAAAGACAATGGAGGGCGGGAATCACATTTTGTTCCGTTTTTTTCAGGGGTCAAGGGTGTAAGATGGGAAATCTGGGACTAAAGAAAAGGTTGGCTGGAATCACATATTTTATCCGTATGTACATCCCCCAAACGCCAAAAAGATGGGAACATGTGGGGACTAAAGACAATGGAAGGGAACCATCCCATCCGTTATTTATCAGTGGTCACTAGCTCAGTAAGAGGGGGAAAAACAGGACTAAAGACAATGGATGGCTGGAATCACATACTTGTATCCATGTTATCAGTGGTCACGCCAGTAAGATGGAACATGTGATAAAGACAATGAGGCTGGAATCACAACTTGTTCCGATGTTATCAGTGGTAGTCAGCTCAGTAAGATGGGAGATGCAGGACAAAGACAATGGTATGGCGGGAATCAACTTGTATCCGTGTTTTTATCAGTGGCTCAGGCCCAGTAAGAGGGGAAACATCCCGGGCCCAAAGACAATGAAAGGGGAATCACATACTTGTATCCGTGTATGTTATCATGGCTAGGTTTTAAGATGGGAACAGCGGGGCCCCAAAGACAATGGTATGGGGGGAAACATAACTTGTATCCGTGTATGTTATCAGTGGCTCGTCAGCTCAGAAGAAAATGTAGGACAAAAGACAATGGGGGTGGAACCCAATATTTCGGATGACCAGTGGCTCAGTCGCCTGAAGAGGGGAACATGTGGACAAAGACAATGGTATGGCTGGAATCACATACTTGATCCGTGTATGTTATCAGTGGCTCATACCAGTAAGATGGGAACACGGGACAAAGACAATGGTAGGGGGGAATAAATACTGTATCCGTGTTTTTATCAGTGCTCAGTCAGCTCAGTAAGAGGGGAACATGTGGGATAAAGACAATGGATGGCGGGAAACATATATTTTATTTTATGTTATCAGTGGCCAATAAAGTAAGAGGGGAAATGCTGGGACAAAGAAATGGTATGGCTGAATCACATATTTGTATCCGTGTATGTTATCAGGGTCAGTCAGCTAGTAAGATGGGAACAGCTGGGATAAAGAAAAAATGGCTAATCACATATTGTATCCGTGTTTTTTTTATCAGTTCAGCAGCCGAAGATGGGAACATCCCGGGACAAAGACAATGGTATGGCTGGAATCACAATTTGTATCCGTGTGTTATCAGGCCCAGTCAGCTCAGAAGAGGGGGAACATGCTGGGAAAAAGACAATGGTATGGCGGGAATCACATACTTGTATCCGTAGTTATCAGTTACCAGCCAAAGATGGGAACATGCTGGGACAAAGACAAGGGTATCTGGAATCACATACTTATATCCGTGTATGTTATCAGTGGCCCAGTCAGCCAGTAAGATGGGAACATGCGGGACTAAAGACAAGGGAGGGGGCGGAATCACAATTGTATCCGTGAGTTATCGTGGCTAGTCAGCCGAAGATGGGAACAGCTGGGACTAAAGACAATGGTATGGTAATCACAACTTGTATCCGTGTATGTTATCAGTGGCTCAGTCAGCTCAGAAGAGGGGAACAGGGACTAAAGAAATAGGCGAAATCACATCTTGACCCGTATGTTATCAGGGCCAGTCAGCTCAAAGGGGGAACTTTAGACAAAGAAAAGGGGGGTGGAATCACAACTTTTTCCCGTTTATGTATCAGTGGTTTCAGCTTGAGGGGGAAACAGCTTAAAGACAATGGTTTTGGAATCCATACTTGTATCCGTGTAGACAGTGGCTCAGTGGGGGTAAGAGGGGAACATGCTGGGAAAAGACAATGAGGGGTGGAATACATACTTATCCGTGTATGACAGTGGCTCATGCCAGTAAGAAACTTTGGGGACAAAGAAAATGGTATCTAATCCATACTTGTATCCTTTATGTTATCAGTGGTCACCCGTGTAAGAGGGGAAAAGGGACAAAGACAATGGTATGGCGGGAATCACATATTTTTAATCCGTGTAGTTATCGTGGCTCAGTCAGTCAGTAAGAGGGCACGGGGACTAAAGAAAAGGTTTGGCTGGAACCAAATTATCCGTATGTTACATGGCTCAGTCAGCCCGAAGAGGGAACATGCTGGGCCCAAAGACAAGGGAGGCTAAACTTTACTTGTATCCGGTTTTTATCAGGGCTCAGTCAGCCAGTAAGATGGGAACATGCTGATAAAGACAATGGTAGGGTGGAATCACATACTTGATCCTTTATGTTATCAGGGGCTCAGCACCAGAAGATGGGCATGCGGGGACAAAGACAATGGTTGGAATCACATCGATCCTTTATGTTATAGTGGCTAGTCAGCCCAGTAAGATGGGAACATGTAGGACTAAAGACAATGGATTTGGAATCACATTTTTGATCCGTGTTTGTTATAGTGGGCCAGGGCCTAGAAGATGGGAACATGCTAGACCAAAGACAATGGTATGGTGGAATCAAACCCCGACCCGATATGTTATCATCTAGTCAGCTGTAAGAGGGAACAGCGGGGACAAAGAAAAATTGCGGGAATCAATATTTGTACCGGTATGTTATCAGTGCCCATGTCAGAAGAGGGGAAAATCAGACAAAGACAATGGGGGGTGGAATCACATATTTTACCCGTGTATGTTATCAGTGGTGTCAGTAAGATAGGACCATGCTAGGACTAAAGAAATGGTAGGGTGGAATAAATATTATCCGGATGTTATCAGGGTTCAGTCAGCTCAGTAAGATGGGAACATGTAGACAAAGACAATAGGGCTGGAATCACATATTTTATCCGGTTTTTATCAGTGTAGTCAGTTCAAAGAGGGGATTTTAGAAAAAACAATGGTATGGCGGGAATCACATCCCTTGTATCCGTTTTGTTATCAGTGGCTGTCGCCCGAAGGGGGGAACATAAAAAGAAATGGTTTTGAATCAAAATTGTACCCGGGTTTTATGTTATCAGTTCAGTCGTAGAAGATAAAACATGCAGACAAAGAAAATGGTATTGGAAACAAAATTTTATCCGGATGTTATCAGTGGTCAGTCAGCTAGAAGATGGGAACATGCTGGGACTAAAGACAATGGTTTGGGGGAATCACATATTTTATCCTTTATGTTATCAGTCCCCAGCCCAGTGAGGGGAACATGCTAGGACTAAAGACAATGGTATTGAATCATTTTTTGTATCCTTTTGGGTTATCAGTGGTTCAGCTCCAAGATGGGAACATGGGGGACAAAGAAAATGGTATTGGAACAATCCCGTATCCGTGTATGTTATCAGTGGCTAGTCGCCAGTAAGAGGGAACATGCAGGACTAAAGACAAGGGGATGGCGGGAAACATATACTTGTATCCGTGGTTATAGGGGCTCATCAGCCGTGTTGGGAACATGCGGGACTAAAGACAATGGTATGGGGGAATCCATATTGTATCCGTTTTGCTATCAGTGGCCTTTTCCCAGAAGATAACATGTGGGACTAAAGACAATGGTGGCTGAATCACATATTGTATCCTTTATGTTATCAGGGGCTTACCCAAAAAGGGGAACATGCTAGACAAAGACAAATGGTGGAATCACAATTGACCGTGTATGTTATCATGGCTAGCGCTAGTAAGAGGGGAGCATGCTGGGACAAAGAAAGGGAGGCTGGAATCACATACTTGTATCCGTGTATTTTAAACAGGGCTCAGTCAGCTCAGTAAGATGGGAACAAGGCCCAAAGACAAGGGAGGTGGAATCACATACTTGTATCCGTGTATGTTACAGTGGTTTAAAGCCGTAAGATGGGAGCATGCAGACTAAAGACAATGGTATGGCTGGAATAATACGCCCGGGTTATAAAACTCAGCAGCCCAGTAAGATGGGAACATGAACTAAAGACAATGGTAGGGCTGGAATAAAATTTTGACCCGTGATGTTATCAGTGGCTAGCGCTCAGTAAGATGGGAACATGCTAGACTAAAGACAATGGTATGGGGGAAAACAAAACTTGTACCCGTGTATGTTATCAGTGGCTATAGCTCAAAGAGGGGAAACGGGGACAAAAGACAATGGTAGGCTAATCACATACTTGACCGTGTTTTTATCGTGGCCGTCAGCTCAGAAGAGGGGGAACATGCAATAAAGACAAGGGATGGCTGAATACATATTTGCCCCAAACAGGGCAGTAAGAAGAGGGGGAAAAGCAATAAAGACAATTTTTGGGGTAATAAATATTTGACCCGGGATGTTATCAGTTTAGCCAGTAAGAGGGGGAACATGTAGGACTAAAGACAATGGGGCTGGAAACATAACCCGTGTAGTTATCAGGGGCTAGCAGCTCAGTGGGTGGAACTGTTAGACAAAGACAAGGTTAATCACAACTTGTACCCGGGATGTTATCAGTTCAGTCATCAGTGATGGAACACTAGACTAAAGACAATGGTATGGCGGGAATCACAATTTGTACCCGGGATGTTACAGGGGCCCGGGTCAGCCGAAGGGGGGAACATGCTAGGATAAAGACAATGGTATGGCTGGAATAAATTTGATCCGTTTTTTAAACAGGGTCATCATCAGTAAGAGGGGAACATGCTAGACTAAAGAAAAGGAGGCGGGGAATCACTTTTGTATCCTTGTTATCAGTGCCCAGCAGCCAGAAGAGGGCATGCTAGGACAAAGAAATGGAAAGGGGAACCATACTTTACCGTTTATGTTATCAGGGCTCAGCATCGTAAGATGGGAAATGGGACTAAAGACAATGGTATGGCGGAATCAATACTTGATCCGTGTATGTTATCAGTGGCCAGCGCCGGTGGGCACTGGGATAAAGAAAAGGTATGGCTGGAATCCTACTTGATCCGTATGTTATCAGTGGCTCAGCCGCTAGTGGGGGGAACATGCTGGGACTAAAGACAATGGGGCGGGAATCACATATTGTATCCGTGTTATCAGTGGCTACCCAGCCAGAAGATGGAACAGCGACAAAGACAAGGGATTGGAATCACTATTGTATCCGTGTATGTTATCAGTTCATACCAGTAAGGGGGAACACGGGACAAAGACAATGGTATGGCGGGAATCAATATTGTACCCGGGTATGTTATCAGTCTAGTCACCCTTAGAAGATGGGAGATGCAGGACTAAAGACAAGGTTGGCGGGAATCACAATTGTACCCGGGATGTTATCAGTGGCTATAGCTCAGTAAGAGGGGAACACAGACAAAGACAATGGTATGGCTGGAATCACATATTTATCCTTTAAAACAGTGGCCAGTCACCAGTAAGAGGGGGAAACTAGGACAAAAGAAAGGAAATTGGAAACATATATTTTACCCTGTATGTTATCAGTTCAGTCAGCTCAGTAAGAGGGGAACTTTAGGACAAAGACAATGGTAAACACATTTGACCCTGTATGTTATCAGGGGCTGGTACTAGTAAGAGGGAAATAGACTAAAGACAATGGATGGGGGAATCACAAAACTTGTATCCGATGTTATCATGGTCGGGGCTCAGTAAGATGGGAACACAGACAAAACAATGGTTGCTGGAATCAATATTTTATCCGTGTATGTTATCAGTGGCTAGTCAGTTTCAAAGGGGGAAAACTTTTGGGACAAAGACAATGGTATGGTGAAACAATACTTGTATCCGGTATGTTATAGTCTTAGCCCAAAGATGGGAAATCAGGACTAAAGAAAAGGTTTTGGAATCACATTTGATCCGTGTAGTTATCGTGGTCGTGCTCGAAAAAGGGAAAAGGTAAAGACAAGGGGGCGGGAACAAAACTTGTATCCGTGGTTATCAGTGGCTAGCAGTCGTAAGATGGGAAACATCAGGACAAAGACAATGGTATGGCTGGAATCACTTGTATCCGTGATGTTATCAGTGGTCACCATAAGGGGGAAACAGGACTAAAAAATGGTATGGTGAATCACAAAATTTGTATCCGGTAGTTATCGTTTTACCCATGAAGATGGGAACTTTAGGACAAAGACAATGGTATGGCGGGAATCACATTACTTTTTCCTTTATGTTATCAGTGGTCAGCAGCCAGTAAGAGGGGAAAAGGAAAAAAAATGTAGGCTGGAATCACATATTTGATCCGGTATGTTACAGGGGTCGCCTAGTGAGGGGAACAGCTAGACAAAGACAATGGGGTGGAATCACATACGCCGTGTATGTTATCATGGCTCAGTCAGCTGAAGATAACACTAATAAAGACAATGGTATGGCTGGAATCACATATTGTACCCGTGTATGTTATCAGTGGCTCACAGCCCAGAAAGAGGGGAAAAGACTAAAGACAATGGTAGGGTAATCACATATTTTACCCCTTTTTTTATCAGTGGCTGTCAGTCAGTAAGATGGGAACACTAGGACAAAGACAAGGATCAACACATCTGTATCCGTGATGACAGGGCTCATAGCCAGTAAGAGGGAACATGTAGGACAAAGACAATGGATGGCTAATCACATACTTGTATCCTTTATGTTACATGGCTCAGTCAGCTCAGAAGAGGGAAAGCGGGGACTAAAGACAATGGTATACAAATAAAATTTGGTGTATGTTATCAGTTTACCGCCGTAAGATGGGAACATGTGGGACTAAAGACAATGGTATGGCTGAATCAAAACTTGTATCCGTGTATGTTATCAGTGGCTCAAGCTAGTAAATGGGAACATGCTGGGACTAAAGACAATGGTTTTAAAATCACATACTTGTATCCGTGTTGTTAAAAATTTCAGCTCAAAGAGGGGAACATGCTGGGACTAAAGACAATGGATGGCGGGAAAACATATATTTGTACCCTTTATGTTATCAGGGCTCAGCCTGGGGTAAGAGGGGAACATGTAGACAAAGACAATGGTATGGCTGGAATCACATACTTGTATCCGTGTATGTTATCAGGGGTATCAGCCAGTAAGAGGGAACATGTGGGAAAAAAAAATGGATGGCTGGAATCACATACTTGTATCCGTGTTTTTTCAGTGGCTCATAGCTCAGTAAGAGGGGAACATGCTAGACTAAAGACAAGGGTTTGGCTGGAATCAAATTGTATCCGTGTATGTTATCAGTGGTCGTCAGCTCAGTAAGAGGGGAACATGCAGACAAAGACAATGGGGCTGGAAACATATATTTTTATCCGGTTTTTTGTCCCGTACTGTAAGAGGGGAAACATGGGCCCAAAGACAATGGATGGGGGGAATCACATATTTGTACCCGGGATGTTATCCTAGTACTAGTAAGAGGGGGAAACATGCTGGGACTAAAGACAATGGTATGGCTGGAATCACATCCCGCCCGGGTTTGTTATCAGTTTCAGTCAGCCAGTAAGATGGGAAATGCTGGGACTAAAGAAATGATTGGAATCACAATTACCCTTTATGTTATCGTGGTCACTTTTTAGTAAGAGGGGGGAACATGTGGGACAAAGAAAGGGAATTTGGAATAAATTTTGTATCCGTGTATGTTTCAGGGGCCACCCAGCCGTAAGAGGGGAACATGCTGGGACTAAAGACAATGGTATGGCGGGAATCAAAACTATATCCGTGTGTTATCAGTGGCTCAGCGCTCAGTAAGAGGGGAACATTAGAAAAGAAAAGGGTTGGTGGAATCACATATTTTATCCTGAGTTATCAGTGGCTCAGTCAGCTCAGAAGATGGGAACACGGGAAAAAGAAAAGGATGGCGGGTCCTACTTGTATCCGGGGATGTTATAGTCTATGTCAGTAAGAGGGGAACATGCAGAAAAGAAAGGTATGGTGGAACTTTGTATCCTTTTATGTTTCAGTTAGTCGCCTAAGATGGAAATGTAGACAAAGAAAATTTTATGGCGGGAATCCAACTTGATCCGTTTATGTTATCAGGGCTCAGTCAGCTCAGTAAAGGGGGAACATGCAGGACAAAGACAATTAAATTGGAACCAATTTGTATCCGTGTATGTTATCAGTGGCCGCGCTCAGAAATGGAACAGCTGGGACAAAGACAAATGGCGGGAATCAAATTTGACCCGTGATGTTATCAGTCCAGTCAGCTCGGGGAAAAAGGGGAACATCTAGACCAAAGACAAGGGAGGCTGGAATCACATACTTTACCCGGGATGTTATCAGGGTCACCCAGCTCAGTAAGATGGGAACACTAGGACAAAGACAAAGCTGGAATCACATACTTAATCCGGTATGTTATCAGTTAGTCAGCTCAGTAAGGGGAACATCGGGACAAAAGACAATGGTATGGCTGGAACCCAATACTTGATCCGTGTATGTTACAGGGCTCAGTGCTCAGTAAGATGGGGAAACCGGGGACAAAGACAAGGGTTTGGCTGGAATCACATATTGATCCGGATGTTATCAGTGGCCTGCTCAGAAGAGGGGAACATGAGGCTAAAGACAATGGTATGGCGGGAATCACAATGTATCCGTGTATGTTACAGTTCAGTCAGCTAGTAAGAGGGGAACATGTAGGACAAAGACAAATGGCTGGAATCAAACTTGTATCCGTTTATGTTATCAGTGGCTCATCAGCCAGTAAGATGGGAACAGAATAAAGACAAAATGGAATCAAAATTTTTACCGTGTATGTTATCAGTGGCTCAGTAGCTCAGTAAGAGGGGAACATGCTGGGACTAAAGACAATGGTATGGCTGGAATCACATACTGTCCTTTTATGTTATCAGTGGCCAGTCAGCCCGAAGAGGGAACATTTGGGACAAAGACAATGGTATGGCTGGAACAATATTGTATCCAGTTATCAGTGACCAGTAAGTCGTAAGATGGGAACATGCTGGGGATAAAGACAATGGTATGGCTGGAATCCATATTGTATCCGGTATGTTATCAGTGGCCGTCAGTTTTAGTAAGAAGACCATGCTGGGACTAAAGACAATGGTTCAATCACATATTGTACCCGGGGTTGTTATCAGTGGTCAGTCACCATAAGATGGGAACATGTAGGACTAAAGACAATGGATGGCGGGAAAAAACATATTGTATCCTTTTAGTTATCAGGACCACAGTCAGTAAGAGGGGAACATAGGACTAAAAGACAATGGTATGGCTGGAATCACATACATCCGTGTATGTTATCGGGTTTCATCCCCAAAGAGGGGGAACATGTGGGGCAAAGACAATGGGGCTGGAATACTCTGTATCCGTGTATGTTATCAGTGGCCATTCAGAAGATGGGAACATGGGGACAAAAGACAATGGTTTTGGAATCACTTTTGTATCCTTTAAAACAGTGGCTCAAGCTCAGTGAGGGGAAATTTTAGGACTAAAGACAAGGGAGGCTGGAATCACATACTTGTATCCTGTATGTTATCAGTGGCCATGCTAGTAAGAGGGGGAACATGTTGGGACTAAAGAAATGGTGGCTGGAAACATACTTGTATCCTTTATGATCAGGGGCCCTCAGCTGTAAGATGGAACATGCTAGACAAAGAAATGGTATGGCGGGAAACAATACTTGTATCCTTTTATGTTATCAGTGGCCCCAGTCAGTAAGATGGGAACATGCTAGACGCAATGGTATGGTGGAATCAAAACTTGCCCTTTTGTTATCAGGGATAAAAGTTAAGATGGGAACATGCTAGGACTAAAGAAAATGGTTTTCTGGAATCACATCCCGTATCCTTTATGTTATCATGACTCAGCACATAAGAGGGGGAACATGTAGGACTAAAGACAAGGGGGCTGGAACACATACTTTATCCGGTAGAAATGTTAGCCCCAGTAAGAGGGGAACATGCTAGACAAAGACAATGGTTTTGGGGGAATCAAATTGATCCTATGTTACAGGGGCCCCAGCGCCAGTAAGATGGGAAATGTGACTAAAGAAAATGGTATTAATCACAACTTGATCTGTGTATGTTATCAGTGGCTCAGTCAGCTAGAAGAGGGGGCTAGGCCCAAAGACAATGTTATGGTAACATATATTGTATCCGTGTATGTTATCAGTTAGTCAGCTCAGAAGAGGGGAACATGCGCCCAAAGAAAAGTATGGCGGGAATCACAACTTGTATCCGGTATGTTACAGTTCAGTCAGCTCAGTAAGATGGGACATGTGGGCCCAAAAAATGTTAGGGCTGAACAATTTTGTATCCGTGTTTTTACATGGCCAGTCAGCTCAGAAGATGGAAATTAGGATAAAGAAAAGGAGGCTGAATCACATACTGTACCCCATGTTATCAGTTTCCCCAGTAAGTGGGAAATAGGACTAAAAACAAGGGATGGCGGGAACACATTTTTGTATCCGGATGTTATCAGTGGCCATAGCTCAGTAAGAGGGGGAATGTGGGACAAAGACAATGGATGGCGGGAACCCCAAAACTTGTATCCGTGTATGTTATCAGTGGCTAGTCAGCTAGTAAGATGGGAACATGTGGGACTAAAGAAATTTATGGGGAATCACATACTTGACCGTGTATGTTATCAGTGGCTCAGTCACCCCGAAGATGAAACATGTAGACAAAGACAATGGTATGGCTAACCAAAACCGACCGTGTATGTTATCAGGGGTCAGCCCAGAAGGGGGAGCATGGGGGACTAAAGAAAAGGTATTTGGAATTAACTTGTATCCGTGTATGTTATCAGTGACTCAGTCAGTATTCTCTGTAAGATGGGAACATGCAGACAAAGACAATGGTAGGGCGGGAATCATATACTTGTATCCTTTATGTTATCGGGACCCAGGTATTCTGAAGATGGGAAGTAATAAAGACAATGGTGGGGAGGGAATCACATACTTACCGCTTTTTACATTAGTCAGCCGAAGAGGGGGAACATGTGGGACTAAAGAAAAGGGTTTGGTGGAATCACAACTTGTATCCGTGTTTTATCAGTGGCTGTCAGCCAAAGATGGGAGCATGCTAGACTAAAGACAATGGTAGGCTGGAATCAATACTTGATCCGTGTATGTTATCATGACCAGTCTATTTCTGTAAGATGGGAACACGGGACAAGACAAGGGTTTTGGGGGAATAATACTTGTATGTGTATGTTATCATGACTCAGCGTATTCTCAAGAGGGGAACATGCTGGGACTAAAGACAATTTAAGTCGATGATGAGGCAGGTGACAAAAGTATTTTTTTGGGGCCCATGCAAGAGAAGACCAAGCAAACCGATATGCTTCCAGAGTATGACTTAAAAAAGGACGACACAGAACCAGACTGATATTCATTTTGAATGGAGAAATGCCTTAATTGATTCGAAAGGGTTGAAAAAAAAAGTTTAACCAGACGAAAAATAAGCAAAATGTGATGAAGCGGGATAAAAAAACAAATTTAAAAAAAGAAATTTTAAAACCAACATATAACGTTGTTTGGGGGGCCCACACGCTGAGAGACAACTGGGGGAGATGTCGCGGGAGAACTGATTTATAAGGGCTGTGATGAGACCCGACAAATAGAACTAAACTAAACAAGATTGATAATAAGACAACATCACGGTAAACGCCACGTACCAATTGAGGCGGGGTCAACCAAGATACAAGGGCAGATAAATACTTGAGGGGATGGCTCCCGCAAACCCCCCTGTGAGAGCACAAACGCGCCGAATAATATATCACCCGCCAGTCAGACAACAAAAATGCTTGCGTCATAAAAAAAGTTTTTTTAAAATTTGATATTTCATCATTTAATTATTTTCTTTCATTGATGTAAACATATTCATATATTAGTCATATCATGATTGGTTTAAAAGTACTGTCACGGGTATCATATGTGTCCATGTCCTCGTTGTTCATCATTGCCCCGCCGGCATACCCCGAATAGCGAAAAAAAATGGCATAAAAAAAAAAAAAACCATCCAATGGTTTTTCAATACCTGGAAGAGAAAATAGTATTGACAAATATAAGTGTGTTTTCACAAGGAGCACATGTGTATGCACATAAATGTATGTATATTAATGGGTATAAGCACATATGTATGTGTGTGTCTATATTTTGAGATACATTGAGGGATTGTCATTATTATCTAGTACACGACATATGTTTTTGATATATATATATATATATATATAATGTTAACATCTGGTTTTATAAAAACAACATGCATCAGTTGACAAGTGTTCGTGAGCATACGTTGCTTTGATATTTATTCATAAACGCGTTTCACTGTACATTGCATAATATATCATCGTTGTTTCAAGTATTCACATAAACATATTAGCACATAGTCAATTTGGGTGAATATAATCAAAGGTAATTCCTAGTGAAATCTGTATCATTGACACTGAGGTGTATCCTAATAGTATTGATGTATGTATCATTGAGACTGAAGTGTATCCTCATAATATTGATATATGTATCATTGAGACTGAAGTGTATCCTTATAGTACTGCTAACAGTTACTAGTCCATGTACATCTACAATAAAATTTTATCATGAATAGGTCTATTATTGAAACTCGATATGGTGCTACTCCTGTGAAGATCCGCCGGGAAGGACGAGTGCCGCGCCCCATGCCTCGAAGGGGCTCGTTTTATGCTACCGATGGTCCCCGCCCTCCAACCCGACAAAGCAGCGAGCGAGGCCCACGGGAAAAAACTACTGGTTCGATACGGCCAAGTATCGGGCAGAGACGATCAAATATCACCCAATGAAATGCCAAAGGTATTCATCACAAAAAGCAAGCACTCGCAATAAGACTTGCAGAAGACGATATTGATGTTGCGTGCATACAGGAGACACACCTAAATGCCCAACATAGATTCGAGATTAAAGGTTACCAAACCTTCAGAATAGACAGAGAAGGACACAAGGGTGGAGTCCTCACCCTAGTTAGAAACGGCATTCCAGCAAAGCAAACAGAAGGCACCACTGGAAGCGCCGGCGCAGTAGAGATCGTAGGCGTTCGAATCACATGCGAAGAAAAGCAGATTCTTCTGTACAACCTATATTGCCCAAGTGACATCTCGCTGTCACTCGATGCAATGAATATCAATAATACAGCATGCATTGTCGTCGGTGATTTCAACAGTCATTCCGAACGATGGGGCTACATCGAAACAAACAGCAGAAGCGTAGAAGTGGAAGATAGAGAACAACCTGTTCCTCATCAATGCCCCAGCCGATCCGCCAACCTTCTACTCGAGAAGGTGGCATACGACGAGCACCCCAGACTTGGCCTTTGCAACAAGCGATCTATCCACAAAAACAGTCCGTACGGTTACCAAGCAGCTAGGAGACAGTGACCATAGACCGGTCAACCTGCAAGTAAACCTCAATCTTGTACCCGAGCCCAAAATGTGGTTGCCACGGTGGAACTACAAGAAATCAAACTGGAAACAGTATGGGGCATCTGACAGATGCCAATGTTGAGCGTATCAACATGCATGTAAAGAAAAACATGCGATCCGTGGCAAGGGAACTCTCATTCGCATTCCTGAAAGCGGCACGGGAACCATTCCCAGAGGCGCACGGAAGGATTACAAGCCATACTGGACAACAGAGGTCCAGAAGCTTGAAAACGACCTTGAATTAGCAAGGAGAGAGGTTGAACAGGCACACTCAGTTACGACCAATACTGCTTACAAGTCGACAGCAGCAAGTACAGAAGAGAGGTAAAACGAGCAGCACGCTAGAGCTGGGTGAAGACGACCGAATCCCTGAACCTTGATAGGGACGGCCACAAATTGTGGAAGTTGGCAAAAGCGCTGAGTGACGGAAACACCAGCCGACCCCCAATAGTCTTCGAACAAGACAAAAGGATGTCTTCAGGAAGATAAGCGGCAAACATTATAATGCAAAAATATGGCGAAGTCAGCAGAGTAAGCATAGCAAAAGAAACAGTTGATCACACTAAGAGAGAAGCGAGAGCCCTCCAAGGCGAGCCAAGAAAAGCGGATAATCACCTAATGGAAACGTTCACCAGTAATGAGTTGGAAGAGGCTTTAAGGGAGCTGAAACCCAGAAAGTCGCCCGAAAAGGATGGGATCACCAATGAGATGCTTAAGAACTTGGGTACCAGAGCAAAAGCAGCTCCACTAGTCGTTCTAAACATGTCGTGGAGAACAGGCATAGTACCACAAGAATGGAAGGAAGCAATCATGGTACCCATCCTTAAACCAGGCAAAAATAAACACGACCCAGCGAGTTACAGACCAATACGCCTTCTAAGCTGCTGTAACAGTATTACTGTTCCTGGGGATAAGGGGGGATAAATTATTGCTCATATTGTAGTTGTTTGTTCCCCTTTGTTTTATTTTCCCTTGTGTCTATTTTTGTTGTGATTGACAGTTGATGACAGCTCACTTTGTCACGAAGATAGGTGAACGAACTCAGGGTATTGGAGATTTTTGAACGACCGAGTCAGAGAGTAGATAGAGTCCGGGACGGAAGAACGAGTGGGGACTGTGTTTTGCATCTAGTTGATGATATTAATTTCTACATGCCTGAAAAATCGTCGTGAGTCCCTGTCTTTGATTTGACAACGTAGTTGGTACTGTGCTTACATCTGTGTGAGGTATTATATTTACAATACTGGAAGAATCGTCGTGAGTCCCTGTCTTTGATTTGACAGTGTAGTTGGTACTGTGCTTACATCTGTGTGAGGTATTATATTTTACAATACTGGAAGAATCGTGGTGAGTCTTTGTCTCTTGATTTGACAGCGTAGTTGGTACTGTGCTTACATCTGTGTGAGGTATTATATTTTACAATACTGGAAGAATCGTCGTGAGCCTTTGTCTCTTGATTTGACAACGTAGTTGGCACTGTGCTTGTATCTGTGTGAGGTATTATATGGAAGAATCGTCGTGAGCCTTGTCTCTTGATTTGACAACGTAGTTGGCACTGTGCTTGCATCTGTGTGGGGTATTATATGTTACAATACTGGAAGAATCGTCGTGAGCCTTCGTCTCTTGATTTGACAACTTAGTTGGTACGACGTTTACATCTGTGTGAGGTATTATAGTTTACAATACTGGAAGAATCGTCGTGAGTCACGGTCTGTTGATTGACAACGTCATTACTACAGTGGTTGCATCTGGGTGATGTATGATATCTTTCAAGTCTGAATGATTATGTAAAATTAAATAGATGCTTTGTAATTACTTCTTGAATTCGTGACGTTGGCGTTAGTTCTTTAGTGTTGTTGGTAATTAAAGTGTATTGATTCATGTGAGTGGAGATACTATTAGGTGTGTTCGTTTTGTTGAAGCAGGTATTACGAGTGTTGTTCGTTTATGTTGTACCAGTTTGGAACGAGGCTAGGTATCACTGTTGTTTAGGTACTGTTGTATTGCTGTTGTTCTGTATAAAGACTGGGTATCGCTGATATAAGAACATCCTTGCAGTAAATACTGGTACACTGCACGGGCAAACTCATGGAACGTATGGTGAACAAACGGTTATCTTGGCATTTGGAAAGCAAAGGGCTTTTCATGTCACAACATGCAGGCTTTTCGAGATATAGATCTATAGAAGATCAAGTAACATACATTGCCCAGGAAATCGAGGATGGTTTCCAAGAAAAGGAACATACACTTGCAGTCTTGGTAGATATGGAGAAGTTGTTTGACACAGTCTGGAAGGAAGGACTAAGGCTGAAACTCCTCACCCTCGGCATAAAGGGAAGAATGTATAATTGACTTGATAGATACCTTGAGAACAGAACAGCAAGGGTTCAGGTTCAGGGGTACACAAGCATGAAAGCCACACTAGAGCAAGGGGTCCCCAAGGAGGAGTGCTCTCACCAACTCTTTTCCTAATCTTTGTCAATGACATCGCAACATGCCTACCAGAGCAAGTGCACTTTGCCATGTACGCCGACGACCTGGCAATATGGGTGAGGGATAAGTCAATGCCCACAGCAACAAATCGACTACAAGTTACGTTAAATAACCTGGGAGTGTGGAAAAAAAGTGGAATATGAGCATAAATGCGTCTAAAACCATTTACACTGTGTTCTCGCAGAACAACCAAGTTCACAAAATTCAGCTTAAAGTCAATGGCCAAGATCTCCAAGAAAGCAAGACCCCAACGTACCTCGGAGTCACACTCGACCAAAAACTGACTTGGTGCTCTCAAATTGAAAATGCTACGGCAAAAGCGAGACACAGGCTCACAATGATGCGTAAGCTCGCAGGCTCCACGTGGGAGCAAACGCCAGAGTGCTCAAAACACTCTACTCTGGTAGAGTGCGACCGGTCCTAGAGTACGGTATAGCAGCCTGGACCAATGCATCCAACAAGCAATTTGCCAAAGTGAGCAATAGCCAGAATCGTGACATGTGTATCATCACTGGAGCCATGAAGTCCACGCCTATCAAGGCGATGGAGACAATCATCGGCATCCAACCAATGAAAGATCGAAGGGACAGAAAAGTAATAGTTCTAGCGGGAAAATTAAAACGGTTCGATTCCCACCCAATGCACGGAAGAATGTTTGAATTCGGAAGGAGTAGGATACAGAGATCAAGTTTTGCAAAAATCTCAAAAGCACTGACCGCAGACCATCCAATCCTATCAAAATGCAAAGCCAAACCAATCCCGGCAACTGACCGCCGTGGAAATCCAGAATGCCAGAACTAAAGGAATCAATCCCAGGCATGTTGAATAAAGGGGAGCATAATACTTCGAAAGAAAAGCAGCCACAGAAGAGAACATAGAATCCGAGTACCCTGAAAAAAAGTGGACGCACGTGTACACTGACGGATCGGCCAAAAACGCAATCAGCGATGGCGGAAGAGGAATAGTGCTTAAACTCCCAAAGAAAGTGACGGTCACAAAATCGATTGCCACAGGCAAATACTCCAATAACTACCGAGCAGAAGCGGAGGCAATAAGGACAGCGGCCGAAATGATCCTAGAGAGAAGAGACACCTCTCGCAATAAGGTTGTGATATTCACCGATGCTCTATCGGTCATCACGGCACTCAAAGGTGTAGGCAAAACAGAGATGAATGAGCTCAAAATGACCCTCGATGAACTAACGCGATCACTCAAACGCACCGTCATTCAGTGGATTCCATCACACTGTAACATAAGTGGCAACGAACGTGCCGACAAACTGGCAAAAGAATGCGGACGACTACCTCAGACTGATCACGAGATCAATTATGAGGAAGCCAGAACAACCATCGGTTCGCACTACAGAGACAAATGGACAAAAGATCATCCTCAGGCTAACAACAGCGACGGATACTATGGCCTCTCTCGTAGTGAACACGTTGCCATACTTCGCCTCCGCACAGGTCACAACAAGCTCCGAGCCCACATGTTCCACAAATTTAAGATTGGCATAACTAGCCTGTGCCCCTGCAAAAGACGGATATGACAGCAGAACACGTTCTGCAAGACTGTCAACGGTTAACAGGTATAAGAAAAGAAACATGGCCCCTAAACACAGAGCTTCGTGAAAAGCTGTACGGAGGAACAGAGTCCCTTAAAACCACGGTAAAATTCATGATAAATGTTGGTTCATCAGTCTAGGTCGGTATCACGAGAGAAAAGAGAGAGATACAATGGGAAGTAGTGTTCTAAAGAGCACTACCGATGTGGGTTACATGTCTACAGACTGTTGTTAAAGAGCACTACCGATGTGGGTTACATGTCTACACAATATTGTTAAATGTTCTAGTTTTCTTGTGTCCATCTTATTTGTAAACAAGTATCAAAATGTATATGCAGTATCTTGTAGTTGCGGAGACAGCTGTGAGATCATTCTTGGAGGAAGTAGACAGATGCTGATCCATTGCTTTGTCATCGTGAAGCATATTTGTGCTGCACCATCAACCGTACGCCGTGCAAGCTCTTTTTTTTGTGATGCAGTCTCACCCGTACAAGTCCGTTAGTGTTAGATTCAAGCGATGTACGAAAATCAACAAATCTGAGGTGGCCAGACCGTTTCAGATCAGATCTGGAGAAAATCGTTAGGGTTGCTGCGGTAATACTGAGAAAATAGGCGATTGAACAAAGACAGGTATAGGTAGTATTACAGAAGTAATGAAAATTAATTATAAAATATGAAAATAAACAACACTCAACGTTTCGGTGCTAGACCTTTGTCAAGAACAAATATGTACCAAAAAAAAACTTAATTAACTAAAACATAACACTAACTAATGATGAAAAGATACTGGCATACAAACCTGCTCCAAAAGTGATGGTCTCTTGGTCAGTAACTCATGAATGATAGAATGGACAGGACATAGTAAGACTTAGTTCGGTTCTGGTCAATCGGAATGAGTCAGTGACAGGTTACATAAGATAATGTGTGTACAGGTGAAACAAAGACGACACGTGGAAGAGCAGGAGAGGTGGGGGAAGAAACGATATAATGACATTCATATCCATCATAGCATACTAATGTGTAGACACGTACTGCTCACGTGTTAATGTGTAATACGGCTCACATTCTAGGGTATCACTTTGGACACTTCTCCGCCCCCTTCGGTACATTGGATTATATACTTGCTATTGCTATCGGAGTGTATGCAATCCATATTAGCCTAATAGGGCTCATGTTTTATGGTGATGTACGTGTCTACACATTAGTATGCTATGACGGATATGAATGCCATTATCTCTCGTTTCTTCCACCCACCCCTCCTGCTCTTCCCACGTGTGGTCTTTGTTCCCACCTGTACACACAATATCTTACGTAACCTGCCACTGACCCATTCCGATTGACCAGCCAACCGGACACTTAATAGTCTTACTATTTCCTGTGCATTCTATCATTCATGAGATACTGACCAAGAGACCAGCACTTTTGGAGCGGGTTTGTATGCCAGTATCTTTTCATCATTAGTTAGTATATGTTTAGTTAATTAACTTTTATTTGGTGTACATATTTGTTCTTGACAAAGGCCTAGCACCGAAACGTTGAATGTTGTTTTTTATATTTTATAATTAATTTTTCCTTACTTATGTAATACTGCCTATACATGTCTTTATTCAATCGCCTGTTAGATTCAAGAAAATCAGAGAAATTCATCTTCCAGAAAAAGTATGCTTTACACAGTAATAACAGTTGTCTTGTCATTGAATGTCGGTTATGTGTAGGTGATATTTCATATCAAGTGAATCTTCTTATAGACAAATTGGGACCAGGAGATTTAGTTAGAGTAATAATGATTTGGTAATTTCATTGTATTTTTATGATTATGTAATATACAATATATTTAATTCATAATTTTATATACAGATATATATCTGTATATAAAATTGTACGCATTTATAGTTCAGATAGGAAAAGAAAAGACCATATTTCACTCACTAAATATACGTCGTGAGTGAACCAGGTAGGGAACTAAATATACGTCGTGAGTGAACCAGGTAGGGAACTAAATATACGTCGTGAGTGAACCAGGTAGGGAACTAAATATACGTCGTGAGTGAACCAGGTAGGGAACTAAATATACGTCGTTAGTGAACCAGGTAGGGAACTAAATATACGTCGTGAGTGAACCAGGTAGGGAACTAAATATACGTCGTGAGTGAACGAGGTAGGGAACTAACTATACGTCGTGAATGAACCTGGTAGGGAACTAAATATATGTCGTGAATGAACCAGGTAGGGAACTAAATATACGTCGTGAGTGAACCAGGTAGGGAACTAAATATACGTCGTGAGTGAACCAGGTAGGGAACTAAATATACGTCGTGAGTGAACCAGGTAGGGAACTAAATATACGTAGTGAGTGAACCAGGTAGGGAACTAAATATATGTCGTGAGTGAACCAGGTAGGGAACTAAATATACGTCGTGAGTGAACCAGGTATGGAACTAAATATACGTCGTTAGTGGACCAGGTAGGGAACTAAATATACGTCGTGAGTGAACCAGGTAGGGAACTAAATATACGTCGTTAGTGAACCAGGTAGGGAACTAAATATACGTCGTGAGTGAACCAGGTAGGGAACTAAATATACGTCGTTAGTGAACCAGGTAGGGAACTAAATATACGTCGTGAGTGAACCAGGTAGGGAACTAAATATACGTCGTTAGTGAACCAGGTAGGGAACTAAATATACGTCGTGAGTGAACCAGGTAGGGAACTAAATATATGTCGTGAGTAAACCAGGTAGGGAATTAAATATACGTCGTGAGTGAACCAGGTAGGGAACTAAATATACGTCGTGAGTGAACCAGGTAGGGAACTAAATATACGTCGTTAGTGAACCAGGTAGGAACTAAATATACGTCGTAGTGAAAAGGTTTGGAAAAAACAATTATTGTGCTTAACACATTTGTCTGACCAGGTTAGCAAAGATATGGACAGTATCTGTTTGACATTATTAAAAATGGTGAAACTCTATTTGACAATATTTATTCCATGGACTGAACAGTGTTTGAATATTTGACAACAGCTTATGGCAACTCGTTGATTTGTTGTTGACTTTATTGTATACATATTGAATTTGATATTCTTAGAAAACACCTTGATTTATCATTTGTTGATTATCTTACCTTGCAGACACCTTTCTCCCAAGTAACCTTTTCTACAAGCAACACACTTTCCAGACATGTGGTTGCATGTTCCATTCACACAGTTTACAGAACATTTCAATTCACATCTTAATCCATAGAATGTGTCTTGACAATCTAAATATAAGAAATACAATGTCAAACTAATAATACGTCAAACTAGTTGACAGAGCTAGGTAAAATAATGTGTCATTTGATTGAGATTTATCGTATACTGAAATCCATTTTTTCATTTTCTCATAACTTCGCTTGAAACATAATGAATAACAGCATAGCTGAAGCTGTTAGCATAAACACATTGAGATACATGTTTGGGAGGAGATCGGTGCATTTATGGACATGTCCCAGATGCGGTGAAGATGATTCTCAAATGAACAATGAATCAAAACAATTCTCCAAATAAGATATGTCTTGAACAAGCCAGAATACTTGAATCCAGATCTTGCTTGCCTTTTCTCTTTCTGTGTCTACAGTTAGCCATCATGTTTATATTGTACTTTTCTCTTTCTGTGTCTACAGTTAGCCATCATGTTTATATTGTACTTTTCTCTTTCTGTGTCTACAGTTAGTTATCATGTTTATATTGTACTTTTCTTTTCTGTGCTACAGTTAGTTATCATGTTTATATTGTTCTTTTTTCTTTCTGTGTGTACAGTTAGCCATCATGTTTATATTGTTCTTTCTCGTTCTTTGTCTACAGTTAGTCATTACGTTTATATTGTTCTTTTATCTTTCTTTGTCTACAGTTAGTCATCATGTTTATATTGGTCTTTTCTTTTCTGTGTCTACAGTTAGTCATCATGTTTATATTGGACTTTCTGTGTCTACAGTTAGTCATCATGTTTATATTGGACTTTCTGTGTCTACAGTTAGTCATCATGTTTATAGTGGACTTTCTGTATGTACAGTTAGTCATCATGTTTATATTGGACTTTCTGTGTCCACAGTTAGTCATCATGTTTATATTGGAATTTATGTGTCTACAGTTGGTCATCATGTTTATATTGGACTTTCTGTGTCTACAGTTGGTCATCATGTTTATATTGGACTTTATGTGTCTACAGTTAGTCATCATGTTTATATTGGATTTTCTGTGTCTACAGTTAGTCATCATGTTTTTATTGGACTTTCTGTGTCTACAGTTAGTCATCATGTTTATATTGGACTTTCTGTGTCTACAGTTAGTCATCATGTTTATATTGGACTTTCTGTGTCTACAGTTAGTCATCATGTTTATATTGGACTTTCTGTGTCTACAGTTAGACATCATGTTTATATTGGACGTTCTGTGTCTACAGTTAGTCATCATATTTATATTGGACTTTCTGTGTCTACAGTTAGTCATCATGTTTATATTGGACTTTCTGTGTCTACAGTTAGTCATCATGTTTATATTGGACTTTCTGTGTCTACAGTTAGTCATCATGTTTATATTGGACTTTCTGTATCTACAGTTAGTCATCATGTTTATATTGGAATTTCTGTGTCTACAGTTGGTCATCATGTTTATATTGGACTTTCTGTGTCTACAGTTAGTCATCATGTTTGTATTGGACTTTCTGTGTCTACAGTTAGTCATCATGTTTATTTTGGGACTTTCTGTGTCTACAGTTAGTCATCATGTTTATTTTGGACTTTCTATGTCTACAGTTAGTCATCATGTTTATATTGGACTTTCTGTGTCTACAGTTAGTCATCATGTTTATATTGGACTTTCTGTGTCTACAGTTAGTCATCATGTTTATATTGGACGTTCTGTGTCTACAGTTAGTCATCATGTTTATATTGGACTTTCTGTGTCTACAGTTAGTCATCATGTTTATTGGACTTTTGTGTTCTACAGTTAGTCATCATGTTTATATTGGACTTTCTGTGTCTACAGTTAGTCATCATGTTTATATTGAAATTTATGTGTCTACAGTTAGTCGTCATGTTTATATTAGACTTTCTGTGTCTACAGTTAGTCATCATGTTTATATTGGACTTTCTGTGTCTACAGTTAGTCATCATGTTTATATTGTTCTTTTCACTTTCTGTGTCTACAGTTAGCCATCATGTTTATATTGTTCTTTCTTTTTCTGTGTCTACAGTTAGTCATCATGTTTATATTGTTTTTTTCTCTTTCTGTGTCTACAGTTAGTCATCATGTTTATATTGTTCTTTTTTCTTTCTGTGTGTACAGTTAGCCATCATGTTTATATTGTTTTTTCTCGTTCTTGTCTACAGTTAGTCATTACGTTTATATTGTTCTTTTATCTTTCTTTGTCTACAGTTAGTCATCATGTTTATATTGGTCTTTCTCTTCTGTGTCTACAGTTAGTCATCATGTTTATATTGGACTTTCTGTGTCTACAGTTAGTCATCATGTTTATATTGGACTTTCTGTGTCTACAGTTAGTCATCATGTTTATATTGGACTTTCTGTGTCTACAGTAAGACATCATGTTTATATTGGACTTTCTGTGTATACAGTTAGTCATCATGTTTATATTGGACTTTTTGTGTCTACAGTTAGTCATCACGTTTATATTGGACTTTCTGTGTCTACAGTTAGTCATCATGTGTATATTGGAATTTCTGTGTCTACAGTTGTTCATCATGTTTATATTAGACTTTCTGTGTCTACAGTTATTCATCATATTTATATTGGAATTTCTGTATCTACAGTTAGTCATCATGTTTATATTGGACTTTCTGTGTCTACAGTTAGTCATCATGTTTATATTGGACGTTCTGTGTCTACAGTTAGTCATCATGTTTATATTGGACTTTCTGTGTCTACAGTTAGTCATCATGTTTATATTGGACGTTCTGTGTCTACAGTTAGTCATCATGTTTATATTGGACTTTCTGTGTCTACAGTTAGTCATCATGTTTATATTGGACGTTCTGTGTCTACAGTTAGTCATCATGTTTATTTTGGGACTTTCTGTGTCTACAGTTAGTCATCATGTTTACTGGACTTTTTGTGTCTACAGTTAGTCATCATGTTTATATTGGACTTTCTGTGTCTACAGTTAGTCATCATGTTTATATTGGACTTTCTGTGTCTACAGATAGTCATCATGTTTATATTAGACTTTCTGTGTCTACAGTTAGTCATCATGTTTATATTGTTCTTTTCACTTTCTGTGTCTACAGTTAGCCATCATGTTTATATTGTTCTTTCTTTTTCTGTGTCTACAGTTAGTCATCATGTTTATATTGTTCTTTTCTCTTTCTGTGTCTACAGTTCGTCATCATGTTTATATTGTTCTTTTATCTTTCTTTGTCTACAGTTAGTCATCATGTTTATATTGGTCTTTTCTCTTTCTGTGTCTACAGTTAGTCATCATGTTTATATTTGACTTTCTGTGTCTACAGTTAGTCATCATGTTTATATTGGACTTTCTGTGTCTACAGTTAGTCATCATGTTTATAGTGGACTTTCTGTATGTACAGTTAGTCATCATGTTTATATTGGACTTTCTGTGTCCACAGTTAGTCATCATGTTTATATTGGAATTTATGTGTCTACAGTTGGTCATCATGTTTATATTGGACTTTCTGTGTCCACAGTTAGTCATCATGTTTATATTGGAATTTATGTGTCTACAGTTGGTCATCATGTTTATATTGGACTTTCTGTGTCTACAGTTAGTCATCATGTTTATATTGGACTTTCTGTGTCTACAGTTAGTCATCATGTTTATATTGGATTTTCTGTGTCTACAGTTAGTCATCATGTTTTTATTGGACTTTCTGTGTCTACAGTTAGTCATCATGTTTATATTGGACTTTCTGTGTCTACAGTTAGTCATCATGTTTATATTGGACTTTCTGTGTCTACAGTTAGTCATCATGTTTATATTGGACTTTCTGTGTCTACAGTTAGACATCATGTTTATATTGGACGTTCTGTGTCTACAGTTAGTCATCATATTTATATTGGACTTTCTGTGTCTACAGTTAGTCATCATGTTTATATTGGACTTTCTGTGTCTACAGTTAGTCATCATGTTTATATTGGACTTTCTGTGTCTACAGTTAGTCATCATGTTTATATTGGACTTTCTGTATCTACAGTTAGTCATCATGTTTATATTGGAATTTCTGTGTCTACAGTTGGTCATCATGTTTATATTGGACTTTCTGTGTCTACAGTTAGTCATCATGTTTGTATTGGACTTTCTGTGTCTACAGTTAGTCATCATGTTTATATTGGACTTTCTGTGTCTACAGTTAGTCATCATGTTTATTTTGGACTTTCTATGTCTACAGTTAGTCATCATGTTTATATTTGACTTTCTGTGTCTACAGTTAGTCATCATGTTTATATTGGACTTTCTGTGTCTACAGTCAGTCATCATGTTTATATTGGACGTTCTGTGTCTACAGTTAGTCATCATGTTTATATTGACTTTCTGTGTCTACAGTTAGTCATCATGTTTATTGACTTTTGTGTCTACAGTTAGTCATCATGTTTATATTGGACTTTCTGTGTCTACAGTTAGTCATCATGTTTATATTGAAATTTATGTGTCTACAGTTAGTCGTCATGTTTATATTAGACTTTCTGTGTCTACAGTTAGTCATCATGTTTATATTGGACTTTCTGTGTCTACAGTTAGTCATCATGTTTATATTGTTCTTTTCACTTTCTGTGTCTACAGTTAGCCATCATGTTTATATTGTTCTTTCTTTTTCTGTGTCTACAGTTAGTCATCATGTTTATATTGTTTTTTTCTCTTTCTGTGTCTACAGTTAGTCATCATGTTTATATTGTTCTTTTTTCTTTCTGTGTGTACAGTTAGCCATCATGTTTATATTGTTCTTTCTCGTTCTTTGTCTACAGTTAGTCATTACGTTTATATTGTTCTTTTATCTTTCTTTGTCTACAGTTAGTCATCATGTTTATATTGGTCTTTTCTCTTTCTGTGTCTACAGTTAGTCATCATGTTTATATTGGACTTTCTGTGTCTACAGTTAGTCATCATGTTTATATTGGACTTTCTGTGTCTACAGTTAGTCATCATGTTTATATTGGACTTTCTGTGTCTACAGTAAGACATCATGTTTATATTGGACTTTCTGTGTATACAGTTAGTCATCATGTTTATATTGGACTTTTTGTGTCTACAGTTAGTCATCACGTTTATATTGGACTTTCTGTGTCTACAGTTAGTCATCATGTGTATATTGGAATTTCTGTGTCTACAGTTGTTCATCATGTTTATATTAGACTTTCTGTGTCTACAGTTATTCATCATATTTATATTGGAATTTCTGTATCTACAGTTAGTCATCATGTTTATTTTGGGACTTTCTGTGTCTACAGTTAGTCATCATGTTTATATTGGACGTTCTGTGTCTACAGTTAGTCATCATGTTTATATTGGACTTTCTGTGTCTACAGTTAGTCATCATGTTTATATTGGACGTTCTGTGTCTACAGTTAGTCATCATGTTTATATTGGACTTTCTGTGTCTACAGTTAGTCATCATGTTTATATTGGACGTTCTGTGTCTACAGTTAGTCATCATGTTTATATTGGACTTTCTGTGTCTACAGTTAGTCATCATGTTTACTGGACTTTTGTGTCTACAGTTAGTCATCATGTTTATATTTGACTTTCTGTGTCTACAGTTAGTCATCATGTTTATATTGGACTTTCTGTGTCTACAGATAGTCATCATGTTTATATTAGACTTTCTGTGTCTACAGTTAGTCATCATGTTTATATTGTTCTTTTCACTTTCTGTGTCTACAGTTAGCCATCATGTTTATATTGTTCTTTCTTTTTCTGTGTCTACAGTTAGTCATCATGTTTATATTGTTCTTTTCTCTTTCTGTGTCTACAGTTCGTCATCATGTTTATATTGTTCTTTTATCTTTAATTGTCTACAGTTAGTCATCATGTTTATATTGGTCTTTTCTCTTTCTGTGTCTACAGTTAGTCATCATGTTTATTTTGGGACTTTCTGTGTCTACAGTTAGTCATCATGTTTATATTGGACTTTCTGTGTCTACAGTTAGTCATCATGTTTATAGTGGACTTTCTGTATGTACAGTTAGTCATCATGTTTATATTGGACTTTCTGTGTCCACAGTTAGTCATCATGTTTATATTGGAATTTATGTGTCTACAGTTGGTCATCATGTTTATTTTGGGACTTTCTGTGTCTACAGTTGGTCATCATGTTTATATTGGACTTTATGTGTCTACAGTTAGTCATCATGTTTATATTGGATTTTCTGTGTCTACAGTTAGTCATCATGTTTTTATTGGACTTTCTGTGTCTACAGTTAGTCATCATGTTTATATTGGACTTTCTGTGTCTACAGTTAGTCATCATGTTTATATTGGACTTTCTGTGTCTACAGTTAGTCATCATGTTTATATTGGACTTTCTGTGTCTACAGTTAGACATCATGTTTATATTGGACGTTCTGTGTCTACAGTTAGTCATCATATTTATATTGACTTTCTGTATCTACAGTTAGTCATCATGTTTATATTTGACTTTCTGTGTCTACAGTTAGTCATCATGTTTATATTGGACTTTCTGTGTCTACAGTTAGTCATCATGTTTATATTGGACTTTCTGTATCTACAGTTAGTCATCATGTTTATATTGGAATTTCTGTGTCTACAGTTGGTCATCATGTTTATATTGGACTTTCTGTGTCTACAGTTAGTCATCATGTTTGTATTGGACTTTCTGTGTCTACAGTTAGTCATCATGTTTATATTTGACTTTCTGTGTCTACAGTTAGTCATCATGTTTATATTGGACTTTCTATGTCTACAGTTAGTCATCATGTTTATATTGGACTTTCTGTGTCTACAGTTAGTCATCATGTTTATATTGGACTTTCTGTGTCTACAGTTAGTCATCATGTTTATATTGGACGTTCTGTGTCTACAGTTAGTCATCATGTTTATATTGACTTTCTGTGTCTACAGTTAGTCATCATGTTTATTGGACTTTTTGTGTCTACAGTTAGTCATCATGTTTATATTGGACTTTCTGTGTCTACAGTTAGTCATCATGTTTATATTGAAATTTCTGTGTCTACAGTTAGTCGTCATGTTTATATTAGACTTTCTGTGTCTACAGTTAGTCATCATGTTTATATTGGACTTTCTGTGTCTACAGTTAGTCATCATGTTTATATTGTTCTTTTCACTTTATGTGTCTACAGTTAGCCATCATGTTTATATTGTTCTTTCTTTTTCTGTGTCTACAGTTAGTCATCATGTTTATATTGTTTTTTTCTCTTTCTGTGTCTACAGTTAGTCATCATGTTTATATTGTTCTTTTTTCTTTCTGTGTGTACAGTTAGCCATCATGTTTATATTGTTCTTTCTCGTTCTTTGTCTACAGTTAGTCATTACGTTTATATTGTTCTTTTATCTTTCTTTGTCTACAGTTAGTCATCATGTTTATATTGGTCTTTTCTCTTTCTGTGTCTACAGTTAGTCATCATGTTTATATTGGACTTTCTGTGTCTACAGTTAGTCATCATGTTTATATTGGACTTTCTGTGTCTACAGTTAGTCATCATGTTTATATTGGACTTTCTGTGTCTACAGTAAGACATCATGTTTATATTGGACTTTCTGTGTATACAGTTAGTCATCATGTTTATATTGGACTTTTTGTGTCTACAGTTAGTCATCACGTTTATATTGGACTTTCTGTGTCTACAGTTAGTCATCATGTGTATATTGGAATTTCTGTGTCTACAGTTGTTCATCATGTTTATATTAGACTTTCTGTGTCTACAGTTATTCATCATATTTATATTGGAATTTCTGTATCTACAGTTAGTCATCATGTTTATATTGGACTTTCTGTGTCTACAGTTAGTCATCATGTTTATATTGGACGTTCTGTGTCTACAGTTAGTCATCATGTTTATATTGGACTTTCTGTGTCTACAGTTAGTCATCATGTTTATATTGGACGTTCTGTGTCTACAGTTAGTCATCATGTTTATATTGGACTTTCTGTGTCTACAGTTAGTCATCATGTTTATATTGGACGTTCTGTGTCTACAGTTAGTCATCATGTTTATATTGGCCTTTCTGTGTCTACAGTTAGTCATCATGTTTACTGACTTTTGTGTCTACAGTTAGTCATCATGTTTATATTGACTTCTGTGTCTACAGTTAGTCATCATGTTTATATTGGACTTTCTGTGTCTACAGATAGTCATCATGTTTATATTAGACTTTCTGTGTCTACAGTTAGTCATCATGTTTATATTGTTCTTTTCACTTTCTGTGTCTACAGTTAGCCATCATGTTTATATTGTTCTTTCTTTTTCTGTGTCTACAGTTAGTCATCATGTTTATATTGTTCTTTTCTCTTTCTGTGTCTACAGTTCGTCATCATGTTTATATTGTTCTTTTCTCTTTCTGTGTGTACAGTTAGCCATCATGTTTATATTGTTCTTTCTCGTTCTTTGTCTACAGTTAGTCATTACGTTTATATTGTTCTTTTATCTTTCTTTGTCTACAGTTAGTCATCATGTTTATATTGGTCTTTTCTCGTTCTGTGTCTACAGTTAGTCATCATGTTTATATTAGACTTTCTGTGTCTACAGTTAGTCATCATGTTTATATTTGACTTTCTGTGTCTACAGTTAGTCATCATGTTTATATTGTTCTTTTCACTTTCTGTGTCTACAGTTAGCCATCATGTTTATATTGTTCTTTCTTTTTCTGTGTCTACAGTTAGTCATCATGTTTATATTGTTCTTTTCTCTTTCTGTGTCTACAGTTAGTCATCATGTTTGTATTATTCTTTTCTCTTTCTGTGTATACAGTTAGCCATCATGTTTATATTGTTCTTTCTCGTTCTTTGTCTACAGTTAGTCATTACGTTTATATTGTTCTTTTATCTTTCTTTGTCTACAGTTAGTCATCATGTTTATATTGGTCTTTTCTCTTTCTGTGTCTACAGTTAGTCATCATGTTTATATTGGACTTTATGTGTCTACAGTTAGTCATCATTTTTATATTGACTTTCTGTGTCTACAGTTAGTCATCATGTTTATATTGGACTTTTTGTGTCTACAGTTAGTCATCACGTTTATATTGGACTTTCTGTGTCTACAGTTAGTCATCATGTTTATATTGGAATTTCTGTGTCTACAGTTGGTCATCATGTTTATATTAGAATTTCTGTGTCTACAGTTATTCATCATATTTATATTGGACTTTCTGTATCTACAGTTAGTCATCATGTTTATATTGGACTTTCTGTGTCTACAGTTAGTCATCATGTTTATATTGGACGTTCTGTGTCTACAGTTAGTCATCATGTTTATATTGGACTTTCTGTGTCTACAGTTAGTCATCATGTTTATATTGGACGTTCTGTGTCTACAGTTAGTCATCATGTTTATATTGGACGTTCTGTGTCTACAGTTAGTCATCTTGTTTATATTGAACTTTCTGTGTCTACAGTTAGTCATCATGTTCATATTGGACGTTCTGTGTCTACAGTTAGTCATCATGTTTATATTGGACTTTCTGTGTCTACAGTTAGTCATCATGTTTATATTGGACTTTCTGTGTCTACAGTTAGTCATCATGTTTATATTGGACTTTCTGTGTCTACAGTTAGTCATCATGTTTATATTATACTTTCTGTGTCTGCAGTTAGTCATCATGTTTATATTGGACTTTCTGTGTCTACAGTTAGTCATCATGTTTATATTGGGCTTTCTGTGTCTACAGTCATCATGTTTATATTGGACTTTCTGTGTCTACAGTTAGTCATCATGTTTATATTGGACTTTCTGTGTCTACAGTTAGTCATCATGTTATATTGAACTTTCTGTGTCTACAGTTAGTCATCATGTTTATATTGGACTTTCTGTGTCTACAGTTAGTCATCATGCTTATATTGGACTTTCTGTGTCTACAGTTAGTCATCATGTTTATATTGGACTTTCTGTATCTACAGTTAGTCATCATGTTTATATTGGACTTTCTGTGTCTACAGTTAGTCATCATGTTTATATTTGACTTTCTGTGTCTACAGTTAGTCATCATGTTTATATTGTACTTTCTGTATTTACAGTTAGTCATCATGTTTATATTGGACTTTCTGTGTCTACAGTTAGTCATCATGTTTATATTGGACTTTCTGTGTCTACAGTTAGTCATCATGTTTATATTGGACTTTCTGTGTCTACAGTTAGTCATCATGTTTATATTTGACTTTCTGTGTCTACAGTTAGTCATCATGTTTATATTGAACTTTCTGTGTCTAAAGTTAGTCATCATGTTTATATTGGACGTTCTGTGTCTACAGTTAGTCATCATGTTTATATTGGACGTTCTGTGTCTACAGTTAGTCATCATGTTTATATTGGACGTTCTGCGTCTACAGTTAGTCATCATGTTTATATTGGACGTTCTGTGTCTACAGTTAGTTATCATGTTTGTATTGGACTTTCTTTGTCAAGTGTGATCTGTAGTGCCATTACTGGTCACTGATACCTTTTGTGTCAAGTGAGATCTGTAGTGCCATTACTGGTCACTGATACCTTATGTGTCAAGTGAGATCTGTAGTGCCATTACTGGTCACTGATACCTTTTGTGTCAAGTGAGATCTGTAGTGTCATTACTGGTCACTGATACCTTTTGTGTCAAGTGAGATATGTAGTGCCATTACTGGTCACTGATACCTTTTGTGTCAAGTGAGATCTGTAGTGCCATTACTGGTCACTGATACCTTTTGTGTCAAGTGAGATATGTAGTGCCATTACTGGTCACTGATACCTTTTGTGTCAAGTGAGATATGTAGTGCCATTACTGGTCACTGATACCTTTTGGAAGTCTAATGAGGCAGTGGAGAAGATGGGATTTAATAGCAAACCCTACACCAGATTATCGACGTTCTGTATTGGCTCGCCACTCCAAAAGAAGGTGTAAGCAACACCCACCTCTGACAGCTGACCCTCGTCAGAGAGTCTTGTCTCGCTCAGGACAGCTATGCCATTATCATAGCATGCCAGTTCTATAGCCACGAGTTAAGTCCGTCTGTCAGGTGGTTTGGTTATGTGATTATCTAATAGTATTCACACTGAAGTCTGTCTGTCAGGTCGTTTGGTTATGTGATTATCTAATAGTGTTCACACTGAAGTCTGTCTGTCAGGTCGTTTGGTTATGTGATTATCTAATAGTGTTCACACGTTCCATATAGAGTTCCGGTTCCAGTCTTGACATGAATAGACAGACATTGCCTAGCTTAACAGTGGTGTTGGACCCATCAGTTACCCTCACCTGGTTTGACCATCAATGGGGCAACGTAACCGATGCAGTAGCGGTGTATGTTACAGCAAAACTATAGGCAAAAGTTATTTGTCCTAGTCACGTTACAACTATTGTTCCGGTCGCCTTGTTGTGCGTAAGTTTACATTTTCACAGTAGTCAAGCCGTTTCAACAAAATAGAAATGTCCTCGCATTTGTATCTTTCTTCGAAACTCACCGGACAATACTCTTGTCACAAAGTGTGTTGATATTTTTCTCTAGAGAAAACCGGACAATACTCTTGTCACAAAGTGTGTTGATATTAATATCTACACAGAACAGTAGATTTTGGAAGCACTTAAGCTGGGAACAAGTCCCGAACGTGACCTTGAAAAAAATGTCGGTCGAATTAGGTAACTTGCGAAGTGTTTCTTTTGTTGCTTGAACAATATATAACAATGTCGGTGATGATTTGTCTAACAGAAAGATGAACAATATATAACATTTGTCGGTGATGACTATTCTTTATGAGGTACGGACATGCTATATTCTGTAACGCAATCCACTACCACAGGTAGGGAATACATGATCAGTGCTGGACATGTGAGCCTTGTGTTTTCTGTTTTTTCGGGCATTCACCTTTTCTGCGCCTCAACAGTACAACGTTACACAGCTATGCGTGTTCTTCTTGTGTTACCACGTCACTCTGCTATGCGTGTTCCTCTTGTGTTACCACATTACTATGCTATGCGTGTTCCTCTTGTGTTATTACAACGCCATATTTAACGTTCTGGTGCAAGGGATGTCACATCACGTTGTGTTTATATTAAATCCATTTAGTGACACTCTACAGGACTAGAGTAAGTCTTCAAATTATTGTTTTGTTCTGTCTGTCCAATAAAAATCTCGTCTACCTCCTTCAAGCTCGCCGCAGTTGTGGGATGTGTTTATCAGGCATCCGAGCAACGTGACCGGCTGGTCCATCTCACATGCGATTTTCAAGCAGTGTGTTGACTTTTGACATCTTGGCTATGTGTGTGTGTGTGTCTAATCTAAACTAGTTAAGAATGTTTTATATGTCTGTGTGTGTATGTGTGTCTAATCTAAACTTGTTAAGAATGTTTTATATGTTTGTGTGCGTGTCTAATCTAAGCTTGTTAAAAATGTTTTATTTCTTTGTGTGTATGTGTGCGTTGCCTGCGCGTGTGTGTGTAAAGGAAAGGCCACATGTATCACAAGGTTATCTAATAGTTCAAGAATCATACGTTTCGTGCTTGTGTGTTGTATGCTGAGTCAATCTTACAGTTCGTGCTTGTGTGTTGTATGCTGAGTCAATCTTATATTTCGTGCGTGTGTGTTATATGCTGAGTCAATGTGTAATGATTTTGAGAGATCTCTTGTACAATGTTTTCTCGTCAACGTTTCGTTTTGTGTACGTGACTGTGAAATGTTTGAAGCCAGATAATCAAATTAATGTCACAATGAACAACATTTTGATGATATCAAAATGCATAGTATTATAGTAATAACTGTTTCCGAACGTGTAACTCTTAGAAACAGGAATGAATAGAATGATGAGAATCTTACTGAACCTGCGCAAATCTGTCCTATACGATTTCCAAAACATGAAAGACAGACACCGTTAGACATATTGCATACTTTTGCGCTACAGAACTCTGAGCAGGACTTGTCACAAAACTCATCATACCATCCTTGAGAGCATGCTGGGAAAAATATCAAGAATAGTAACACGTCATTATGTGATACAATGGAGACTGTTTGGTAAGGAAAACATTATCACATATTCACACGTATACCGTCCAATACCAATATCACACAGATACCGTTCAATAACAATATCACACGTATACCGTCCAATAACAATATCACACATATACTGTACAATAACAATATCACACAGATACCGTCCAATAACAATATCACACGTATACCGTCCAATAACAATATCACACAGATACTGTACAATAACAATATCACACATATACCGTCCAATAACAATATCACACTGATACCGTCCAATAACAATATCACACGTATACCGTCCAATAACAATATCACACAGATAACGTCCAATAACAATATCACACGATACCGCCCAATAACAATATCACACAGATACCGTCCAATAACAATATCACACGTATACCGTCCAATAACAATATCACACAGATAATGTACAATAACAATATCACACAGATACCGTTCAATAACAATATCACACGTATACCGTCCAATAACAATATCACACAGATACTGTACAATAACAATATCACACAGATACCGTCCAATAACAATATCACACAGATACCGTCCAATAACAATATCACACAGATACCGTCCAATAACAATATCACACCGATACCGTCCAATAACAATATCACACAGATACCGTCCAATAACAATATCACACAGATACCGTCCAATAACAATATCACACAGATACCGCTCCAATAACAATATCACAAAATACCGCCAATAACAATATCACACAGATACCGGCCCAATAACAATATCACACAGATACCGTCCAATAACAATATCACACAGATACTGTCCAATAACAATATCACACAGATACCGTCCAATAACAATATCACACAGATACTGTCCAATAACAATATCACACAGATACCGTCCAATAACAATATCACACGTATACCGTCCAATAACAATATCACACGTATACCGTCCAATAACAATATCACACCGATACCGTCCAATAACAATATCACACAGATACCGTCCAATAACAATATCACACAGATACCGCTCCAATAACAATATCACACATATACGCTCCAATAACAATATCACACAGATACGTCTAATAACAATATCACACGTATACCGTCAATAACAATATCACACGTATACCGCTCAATAACAATATCACACATATACGCTCCAATAACAATATCACACAGATACCGTCCAATAACAATATCACACAGATACCGTCCAATAACAATATCACACAGATACTGTACAATAACAATATCACACGATACCGCCCAATAACAATATCACACGTATACCGGCCAATAACAATATCACACAGATACCGTCCAATGACAATATCACACAGATACCGTCCTATAACAATATCACACAGATACCATCGTATAACAATATCACACAGATACCGTCCAATAACAATATCACACAGATACTGTCCAATAACAATATCACACAGATACCATCATAACAATATCACATCATACGCCAATAACAATATCACACAATATGTCATAGACAATATCACAATAGCCTAAACAATATCAACGGATACTATCTATAACAATATCACATTAATACCATTCTAATAACAATATCACATTGCATATATATCTCTAAAATTCTATGAATAATAAAAACAAACGATTCTATATAGGAAATATCCACATTATGTCCTTATGAATCAATGTATAAATCGATTCTGTTTATAATTACAATGTAGTGTCACTTATCGTTATCAATGTATTAAACTGATTCTTTGGTTTATAATTACAATGTAGTACTTATCGTTATCAATGATTAAACTGATTCTTTGGTTTATAATTACAACTGTATGTACTTATCGTTATCAATGTATTAAACTGATCTTTGGTTTAATTAAAGTATATTACAATGTATAGATTAAAACAACAAGATTAAACTGATCTGGTTTTAATTACAACTGTATACTATATTTATCAACTATTAACTTGATACAAATTTATTCAATATTAACTTGTATACACAATTTCATTCAACTATTAACTTGTATACACACATTTTCTATTCAACTATTAACTTGTATACACACATTTCATTCAACTATTAACTTGTATACACACATTTCATTCAACTATTAACTTGTATACACACATTTCATTCAACTATTAACTTGTATACACACATTTCATTCAACTATTAACTTGTATACACACATTTCATTCAACTATTAACTTGTATACACACATTTCGTTCAACTATTAACTTGTATACACACATTTCGTTCAACTATTAACTTGTATACACACATTTCATTCAACTATTAACTTGTATACACACATTTCATTCAACTATTAACTTGTATACACACATTTCTTTCAACTATTAACTTGTATACACACATTTCATTCAACTATTAACTTGTATACACACATTTCATTCAACTATTAACTTGTATACACACATTTCATTCAACTATTAACTTGTATACACATTCACAATATTACTGTATACAACTATTAACTTGTATACACACATTTCATTCAACTATTAACTTGTATACACACATTTCATTCAACTATTAACTTATACACATTTCATTCAACTATTAACTTGTATACACACATTTCATTCAACTATTAACTTGTATACACACATTTCATTCAACTATTAACTTGTATACACACATTTCATTCAACTATTAACTTGTATACACACATTTCATTCAACTATTAACTTGTATACACACATTTCATTCAACTATTAACTTGTATACACACATTTCATTCAACTATTAACTTGTATACACACATTTCATTCAACTATTAACTTGTATACACACATTTCATTCAACTATTAACTTGTATACACACATTTCATTCAACTATTAACTTGTATACATACATATCATTCAACTATTAACTTGTATACACACATTTCATTCAACTATTAACTTGTATACACACATTTCATTCAACTATTAACTTGTATACACACATTTCGTTCAACTATTAACTTGTATACACACATTTCGTTCAACTATTAACTTGTGTACACACATTTCGTACAACTATTAACTTGTATACACACATTTCGTTCAACTATTAACTTGTGTACACAATTTCGCAAACTATTAACTTGTATACACACATTTCGTTCAACTATTAACTTGTATACACACAGTTCGTTCAACTATTAACTTGTGTACACACATTTCGTACAACTATTAACTTGTATACACACATTTCGTACAACTATTAACTTGTATACACACATTTCGTTCAACTATTAACTTGTGTACACACATTTCGTACAACTATTAACTTGTATACACACATTTCGTACAACTATTAACTTGTATACACACATTTCGTTCAACTATTAACTTGTATAACTATAATATTAATTAAGAAAACTAAAATTAAGGAGATCACAATTCAATTAAACTAAGTTCCTCAAGATGATCTAAACTGAAATCGCACGTTCTTGAATCAAACGTTGCCTGCACAGTCCATGAATCTAAACTGAAATTCCCTGCAACAGTTCTTGAATCTAAACTGATTGCCTGCAAGTCATAATCTAACTGAATTCCTGCAACAGTTTGAATCTAACTAGTTGAACAGTCCATAAACTAAACATTCCTGAACAGTTTAATTAAACTGAAGTTGTCTGCAACAGTAAATCTATGAATCTAACACTGACATTGCCTGTCAACATACCATTGAATATAACTAAACATAGTTTGACGATCATCAAAACAATAACTGAGTTCAGAACTTAATGCATCTAAAGCTAAAATCTGTTAATACTGAATATTAACTGCAACAGTCTAGAAATACAAACTGGTTGCTATGCAGAACAGATCTATGCAAAATCTAAAGAAATACAGACATGTTTGAACTATAATGCCATGAAAAGCAATAACAAGACTGCTGTTTCGAGAACTAATTAATGCATCTAAAGAACTAACAATACTGTGAGTTAATAGAGAACTAATTAATGCCATGTAAGACAATACAAGTACTGCTGGTTAATACGAGAACTAATTAATGCCATCTAAAGACAATAACAAGACTACTGGTTAATACGAGAACTAATTAATGTCCATGAAAAGACAATAACAAGACTGCTGGTTAATACGAGAACTAATTAATGCCATCTAAAGACAATAACAATACTGCTGGTTAATACGAGAACTAATTAATGCCCATGTCAAGACAATAACAAGACTGCTGGTTAATACGAGAACTAATTAATGCCATCTAAAGACAATAACAAGACTACTGGTTAATACGAGAACTAATTAATGTCCATGAAAAGACAATAACAAGACTGGTGGTTAATACGAGAACTAATTAATGCCATCTAAAGACAATAACAATACTGCTGGTTAATATGAGAACTAATTAATGCCATCTAAAGACAATAGCAATACTGCTGGTTAATACGAGAACTAATTAATGCTATCTAAAGACAATAACAAGACTGCTGGTTAATACGAGAACTAATTAATGTCCATGAAAAGACAATAACAAGACTGGTGGTTAATACGAGAACTAATTAATGCCCATGAAAAGACAATATCAAGACTGCTGGTTAATACGAGAACTAATTAATGCCATCTAAAGACAATAACAAGACTGTTGGTTAATACGAGAACTAATTAATGCCATCTAAAGACAATAACAAGACTGTTGGTTAATACGAGAACTAATTAATGCCCATGAAAAGACAATAACAAGACTGCTGGTTAATACGAGAACTAAATAATGCCATCTAAAGACAATAACAATACTGCTGGTTAATACGAGAACTAATTAATGCCATGTAAAGACAATAACAAGACTGCTGGTTAATACGAGAACTAATTAATGCCATCTAAAGACAATAACAAGACTGTTGGTTAATACGAGAACTAATTAATGTCCATGAAAAGACAATAACAAGACTGCTGGTTAATACGAGAACTAAATAATGCCATCTAAAGACAATAACAATACTGCTGGTTAATACAAGAACTAATTAATGCCCATATAAAGACAATAACAAGACTGCTGGTTAATACGAGAACTAATTAATGCCATCTAAAGACAATAACAAGACTGCTGGTTAATACAATAACTAATTAATGCCATGTAAAGACAATAACAAGACTGGTGGTTAATACGAGAACTAATTAATGCCATGTAAAGACAATAACAAGACTGCTGGTTAATACGAGAACTAATTAATGCCATCTAACGACAATAACAAGACTGCTGGTTAATACGAGAACTAATTAATGCCATCTAAAGACAATAACAAGAATGCTGGTTAATACGAGAACTAATTAATTCCATCTAAAGACAATAACACGACTGTTGGTTAATACGAGAACAAATTAATGCCATGTAAAGACAATAACAATACTGCTGATTAATACGAGAACTAATTAATGTCATGTAAAGACAATAACAAGACTGCTGGTTAATACGAGAACTAATTAATGCCATGTAAAGACATTAACAATACTGCTGGTTAATACGAGAACTAATTAATGCCATCTAAAGACAATAACAAGACTGCTGGTTAATACGAGAACTAATTAATGCCATGTAAAGATAATAACAAGACTGGTGGTTAATACGAGAACTAATTAATGCCCATGTAAAGACAATAACAAGACTGGTGGTTAATACAATAACTAATTAATGCCATGTAAAGATAATAACAAGACTGGTGGTTAATACGAGAACTAATTAATGCCATGTAAAGACAATAACAAGACTGCTGGTTAATACGAGAACTAATTAATGCCATGTAAAGGCAATAACAAGACTGCTGGTTAATACGAGAACTAATTAATGTCATCTAAAGACAATAACAAGACTGCTGTTTAATACGAGAACTAATTAATGCCATGTAAAGACAATAACAAGACTGCTGGTTAATACGAGAACTAATTAATGCCCATGTAAAGACAATAACAAGACTGCTGGTTAATACGAGAACTAATTAATGCCATGTAAAGACATTAACAATACTGCTGGTTAATACGAGAACTAATTAATGTCATGTAAAGACAATAACAAGACTGCTGTTTAATACGAGAACTAATTATCTTATCTTATCTTATCTTATCTTAACACATTTGCCGTAAGCGGCGTGGGAGAGTTAGTTTCTATCTTGTGCCAGGTGTGTTGTGCTTGACGTTGTCAGCCCATGCTTTCGCGGGGACTCTGAGATGTTATCTATCCATCTTGTTCTTGGCCTGCCTCGTGCTCTGCACCCTGAGTGTCGATTATTATAGGCACGTGATGGTAGTAAATGTGGTTCCATTCTCATTAAATGGCCGAACCACTTGATTCTTTGCTTCTCGATGTACTGTATGCATGGTATAGTACCAACGAACGTTCTGATATTCTCGTTTCTCACTCTATCTCGCCTTGTAACGTTGACAGCTTTTCGTAGACATCTCATTTCACATATTGTAATCTTTCTTTCTTGTGTCTTAGTCAGGGCCATGTTTGGCACTGATAGCAGAGAGTTGGAATAAATATGCAGTTTATCAGTTGTCGTTTGACTGTCATGTTAATGCTTGGATGTTTTAATAGTGGTGACATTTGGTATGTCACTGCATTTGCCTTCTGGCATCTAGTCTCGATTTCTCTGTCCATCTTTCCATCTGCTGTGAATATACTCCTGAGATATTTGAATTCTGGAGTCTGTTGTATTTTGACATTATTCACGTGTATATTTAGTTGACCTGTTGACCTGCTTATTGTCATGACTTCTGTTTTGGAGGTGTTAATTTTCATGTCATATTTTTCGCATGTGGCTTGCAGGGCATTTATGTGTTGTTGAAGTTTGTGTTCGTTGTTGTAAATTATACTCTGATCATCTGCAAAGAGTAGTTCGTTGATTAAATTGTATTTGTTATCGAGGTTGTTATCTGTCTTGGTTTCTTGCGTTATCCTGTCTATGTAAATATTGAAAAGTATAGGCGAAAGCACACATCCCTGCCTTACTCCTGATGATAATTCAAATTCGTATGTCAGGCCGTCGCTTGTTCGTACTACGCTTGAGCATTTTTGGTATAACGCTCTAATATTGTCTAATAGTTGGCCCTGAATTCCATATTCACTTAGTATGGTCCATAGTGTGTTTCTGTTTATTCTATCAAAGGCTTTTTCTTGGTCTATGAATGCTAAGTTGAGCTGTTTGTCATATTCTATGGTGTTTTCGCTGAGTTGCCTTAGTGTGAACAGGGCATCAGTGCAACTCTTTCCCTTTCTGAACCCAAATTGAGCGATGTTCAGCTGTGGTTCTATTATAGGTTTGATTCTAGATTCCAAAATGTTAGCATATAATTTCCCAACATGACTTAATAATGATATGCCTCTGTATGTATTGCATTCTCTTTTGTTGCCTTTTTTTCCATATTGGTATTATGATGGCTTTCTGCCAATCTTTGGGGACTTCTCTTTCTGTCCAGGCTGACTTGAAGATTCTATGAATCCATTGTATTCCTGTTTCTCCGCATGCCTTGATTGCTTCATTGGTTATACCGTCTATGCCTGATGTCTTGTGACGTGGACTCTTCTTCACAACTTCTGCTATTTCTTGGATGAGTATATTTGGTTCTTCTATGCTTGTGTTATTTTTAAATCTATTCGCAATTGATGTTGGTGGTTGGTTAAGTAGTTCTTGGAAGTATTCTTTCCATCTGTTCTTCCTTCCGTTTGTATTCAATATCGGTGTACCGTTTTTATCATTAACAATGTCAGTGGGGTTGAAACTTTCGTCTCTTATCCTCATGGAATTGACACTTTTGAAAAATTTCGTGGCTGTTCTTTGCATAGTAATGACAGTTGTTCTCCGTATTTTTCCCACGATTCTGTCTTTGATTTTTGATTACTTGTTTACTTTGTCTTCTCGCTGTTCTGTATGATGTGTAATCCTCTTGGCTTTTGGATTTTATCCATGTTTTGAAACATTTCTTCTTGGCTTTTATTGTTTCCTTGACCTCGTTGTTCCACCATGCAGTTTTTTGTTTGAATTAATGAACGAGAACTAATTAATGCATCTAAAGACAATAACAAGACTGCTGGTTAATACGAGAACTAATTAATGCCATCTAAAGACAATAACAAGACTGCTGATTAATACGAGAACTAAGTAAGGCCCATGTAAAGACAATAACAAGACTGCTGGTTAATACGAGAACTAATTAATGCCCATGTAAAGACAATAACAAGACTGCTGATTAATACGATAACTAATTAATGTCCATGTAAAGACAATAACAAGACTGCTGATTAATACGAGAACTAAGTAATGCCACGTAAAGACAATAACAAGACTGCTGATTAATACGAGAACTAAGTAATGCCCATATAAAGACAATAACAAGACTGCTGGTTAATACGAGAACTAATTAATGCCCATGTCAAGACAATAACAAGACTGCTGATTAATACGAGAACTAATTAATGCCCACGTAAAGACAATAACAAGACTGCTGATTAATACGAGAACTAAGTAATGCCCATATAAAGACAATAACAAGACTACTGGTTAATACGAGAACTAATTAATGCCCATGTCAAGACAATAACAAGACTGCTGATTAATACGAGAACTAATTAATGCCCATGTCAAGACAATAACAAGACTGCTGATTAATACGAGAACTAATTAATGCCCATATAAAGACAATAACAAGACTGCTGGTTAATACGAGAACTAATTAATGCCATGTCAAGACAATAAGAAGACTGCTGGTTAATACGAGAACTAATTAATGCCCATGTCAAGACAATAAGAAGACTGCTGGTTAATACGAGAACTAATTAATGCCCATGTCAAGACAATAAGAAGACTGCTGGTTAATACGAGAACTAATTAATGCCCATGTCAAGACAATAAGAATACTGCTGGTTAATACGAGAACTAATTAATGCCCATGTCAAGACAATAAGAAGACTGCTGGTTAATACGAGAACTAATTAATGCCCATGTCAAGACAATAACAAGACTGCTGGTTAATACGAGAACTAATTAATGCCCATGTCAAGACAATAATAAGACTGCTGGTTAATACGAGAACTAATTAATGCCCATGTCAAGACAATAAGAAGACTGCTGGTTAATACGAGAACTAATTAATGCCCATGTCAAGACAATAACAAGACTGCTGGTTAATACGAGAACTAATTAATGCCCATGTCAAGACAATAACAAGACTGCTGGTTAATACGAGAACTAATTAATGCCCATGTCAAGACAATAACAAGACTGCTGGTTAATACGATAACTAATTAATGCCCATGTCAAGACAATAAGAAGACTGCTGGTTAATACGAGAACTAATTAATGCCCATGTCAAGACAATAACAAGACTGCTGGTTAATACGAGAACTAATTAATGCCATGTAAAGACAATAACAAGACTGCTGGTTAATACGAGAACTAATTAATGCCCATGTCAAGACAATAACAAGACTGCTGATTAATACGAGAACTAATTAATGCCCATGTCAAGACAATAAGAAGAACTACTTTCATTTGACACCAGTTAAACAATGTTCAGATGTATTTGATAAAGAAGATGTGAATGAAAAAAAAAATGAAATATTCTCGATATATTAAACAATACGATTCTTTAGTGAAGTAATTTGACGCATGCCACATATGATGTGGCAGAGGAATACCAAGAAATGGATGTGTGCAAAATGTTATAGGCGAGATGAGTACGATTATAGTGGGCGCTCAACATCTCACATATGACAGGTAGAGATTTGCAGCTGATGTCATGGGAGTCAAGTTCCGACAGGGACACATGCTAGTTGATAATTATTCTATATTCAGAAATACATACTTTAAATATATCTCTGAATGCATAGTCTAATCACTCTAGACGTCAATGTTACTGCTGTTAGATATTCAACCTATTGGTAGACAAAAGATATATAAACATGATTATGTTGTTCTTACTGAAACATTTTCCAGTCGTAGTGTTACAATTGTTAACACATCCTGGTGGACAGGTCAACAGACAGCTTGGCCCTAAATAGGGATGTGCACAATCTAGTATAGAAACACATAGATGATTTAGTGTTGACTTGAAATCAAAAAGATACCATGCACAAAGCAACACCTGCTTCTTCTTCTTCTTCTTTCTCGAATCATGTATGTCTCACAGCGTCAGGTCAGGAAGAGATTTCTAAAACGGGCCCTAGTATGCGCTTCGTATATAGTCTCTTTCGTCGCCTCTGTTATCTCTGAGGTCCATTTTTGCGTGGCCGGCCTTTTGCTTTGTACCCATTGTATCGGAGCAGCATTGCTCTTTGGGGTGCACTGTCTGGTGGTAATCTACTTACGTGGCCGAAACATTTAATTTGTTGTTTCTTGATGAAGTCTAGTACTGATGTTGTACCCACTTTTTTCCTGATTTCATTTCTCAACCGGTCTCTTCTTGTTACACCCAGCATTCTGCGTAGACACTTCATCTCTGTTGTGACTAGTTTTCTTATATCATTTGTTGTCAGCGTCCAGGTTTGGCACATGTAACATAATGTGGGGAGAAATATTGTGTTGAACATTGCTCTTTTTGTGTTCATGGCACGTGCAATATTATCAAATAACACACGACATATACGTTATAGGGATGATATACTTGACATATGTCCACATTGTTACAACAGCAGGGCAATAGCATCATACCTTCAGGAAATAAACAATATTTATTTATATGTATCTAACTTTTAACTTCATTCACACACAAAAACTGGTGACGTTTTTTTAAGAACAAAAATATGAAATTTACAAACTGATGAACCCAACTTCAATCGACATCTTGAAACTAATACATCAACATCTGTAAGTTTATATGTATGTATGTGTGTCTATATAAATATATATATATATATATATATATATATACACCACCAAGATATAAAACAGACGTATCATCATCTATGACATGAAAAGTTGCACTGCAGATACGCTATATATGGCCCTTTTCGTCTTTACAGACGGTCAATAGGCAAGTGTTTTACTGTGACAACTTTACAGACGGTCAATAGGCAAGTGTTTTACTGTGACAACTTTACAGACGGTCAATAGGCAAGTGTTTTACTGTGACAACTTTACAGACGGTCAATAGGCAAGTGTTTTACTGTGACAACTTTACAGACGGTCAATTGGCAAGTGTTTTACTGTGACAACTTCTGAGTTTTCGTTTTTCTTTCTTGTCGTTCAGCTCGTATATAAGTCTCTTCTCAAAAGACTCTGCGCCCTTTCGTAACTTGGCTTTCCACACAACTCTGTCATCAGCTAGTCCCTCCCATGTGCTGGGAACTATAGAAAAATTTTTCATTGAGGCTTTGCAGACATCATTATATCTGAGCAGTGGTCTGCCCTGGTGCCTCTTTTCCTCCGAAAGTTCACAGAACAACATTTGTTTTGGTATGCGGCAAGTTTCCATTCTTCTCACATGTCCCAACCATCTTAGTCGTCTACTGCTGATCATGCCCATGATGGAAGGCAGTTTTGCACGTTGCAGTACTTCAGAGATACGCTATAAAACGACACATATAATATGAAGACAATCATATGACAAGTAATGCAAATATCACTCTGGGAATCTAAAATGAGACAAACATATGACAAGTGATGCAAATATCACTCTGGGAATCTAACATGAGACAAACATATGACAAGTAATGCAAATATCACTCTGGGAATCTAACATGAGACAAACATATGACAAGTAATGCAAATATCACTCTGGGAATCCAACATGAGACAAAATAACTCAATAGTTCATCTATTCATGTAGTCACAGGAAATCATCATCAATACTGGGGAGAAATTTGCCACCCCAACAGTCCTTCATAAGTTGTCTTTCTCATAAGCCGGATGTCCCGCCTTTGCACCTGTCATGTTCAAACTATAAGTTACAACCGGAATCCATATTCTCCGTGGTCTTCCTCTTCTCCTCTGTACCGGTATATCCCTTCCATGATGGTCTTCTCCAGCCCTTCGTTTATTTTTTATATATGGCCAAAATGCTTCAATTTTATCTTTTTTATTTGTAGCATGAGCCATTTTCTTTTATTCTAAGTTATTTCTGGATAGATCTATTTGTTCTCTTCTCTGTCCAAGATATACGAAGAACTCTTCTGTAACACTTATATTCAAAAGCACATATATGTTTTTCCACTGCTCTATTAAATGTCCATGCTTCACAGCCATACGTTGCCACTGGGAATATGCATGCTCTTAGTATTCTGATCTTTGTTTTCCTATCAGTTCCGTTTCATATTGTTCTCAGTTGTTTAATATTTTGTAAAGCCATGGTTGTTCTTCTTTTAATTTCCTTCATCCCATTTCCATCTGTTGTTAGCAGTGAACCAAGATATTCAAAACTGTTCACATTTTCTACTTTCTCTCCGTTGATAAAAAAATCTCTTGGCATATTCGTTTTATCTGTTTTCAGTATTTTTGTTTTTGCCACACTGAGATATAGATTTTGTGTTTTGCTTTTATCCTGTACTTTCCTTAATAATTTTGCAATCCCTTTTTGTGATGTTGACAGTAACGCTGTATCGTCAGCATATCTAAGTTAGTTAGGTATTTCTCTTCCTCCGATTATAAAGGGATCGTATTGTTCTTTTCCGCTACCTTCTGTAACGTTCTTCATGATAATTTATGCATATATGTTAAACAGACAAGGCGACAGAATGCAGCCTTGTCTGACTCCCTGCCTACGTCAAACAAATATGACGTGTCATCACATGTTCTTACAGCCACCATTTGATCACTATAAAGTTCTCTTATGATCTGTATCACATGTAACGGAAATTACATTTCTCCCATTATTTTCCACACTTCCTGATGTTCTACACAATCTCTCTCTCTCGAGAGAGATCCCGACCTAGACTGATGAACCAACTTTTTCATGAATTTTACCGTGTTTTTAAGGGACTCCGTTCCTCCGTACAGCTTCTCACGAAGCTCTGTGTTTTGGTGTCAGGTTTCTTTTCTTATACCTGCTATCAGTTGACAATCTTGCAGAACGTGTTCTGCCGTCATGTCCACCTTTTTGCAGCGGCACATACTAGGTGTGCCAATTTTAAATTTGTGAAACATGTGGGCGCTGAGTATGTTGTGGCCGGTACGGAGGCGAAGTATGGCAACTTGTTCACTACGAGACAGACCATAGTATCCGGCGCTGTAGTTAGCCTGAGGATGGTCTTTGGTCCATTTGTCTCTGTAATGCCAGCCGATGGTTGTTCTGGCTTCCACATAACTGATCTCGAGATCAGAATGAGGTAGTCGCCGGCCTTCTTTAGCTAACTTGTCGGCATCTTCATTTCTTCTTATATTGCAGTGAGATGGTATCCACTGAATGACAGTGCGTTTGAGAGAGCGCGCTAGTTCATCGAGGGTCGCTTTGAGCTCATTTAGCTCTGTTTTGCCTACGCCTTTGAGTGCCGTGATGACCGATAGAGCATCGGTGAATATCACGACTTTGTTGCGAGAGGTGCCTCTTCTCTCTAGGGTCATTTCGGCCGATGTTTTTATTGCTTCTGCCCTGTAGTTATTTGAATATTTTCCTGTGGCAATCGCTTTTGTGACTGTCACTTTTTTTGACAGTTTAAACACTATTCCTCCTCCACCATTGCTGATTGCGTTCCTAGTCGATACGTCAGTATAGACGTGTAACCACTTCTTTCAGGTACTCTGTCTCTATGTATTTTTCTGTGGACACTCTTCTTTCGAGGTTTTCTTGCTGACCTTTGTTAAGTATGCCTGGGATTGATTATCTTAATTCCGGCTTTTTGGTTTTCCACGGCGGGCACTTATCGGTTGCCTGGATTGATTTGGCTTTGCAGTTTGCTAGGACCGGATGGTCTGCGATCAGTGTTTTCGCGTTTTTTTGCGAAGCTTGTTCTCTGTATTCTGCCCCTTCCGAATCCGTTCATTCTTTCGTACATAGGGTGTGAATTGAGCCGTTTAAATTTTTTCCGCCAACACCAAGACTTTTCTGTCCCTTCGATCTGCCATTGGTTTGATGTCTGTGATTGTTTCCATTGCCTTGATGGGTGTGGACTTCATGGCTCCTGTGATAATGTGCATCGCAAGGTTCTGACTATTGTTCACTTTATCGAATTGCTTGTTGGATGCACTGCTCCACGCTGCAATGCCGTACTCCAGGACCAGTCGCACTCTTCCAGCCTACGACTTTGTTCATCATCGTGAGTCTGTGTCTCTCTTTTGCCGTAGCATTTTCGATTTTTGGACACCAAGTCAGTTTTCGGTCGAGTGTGACTCCAATGTACGTTGGGGTCTTGCATTCTGGAAGATCTTGCCCATTGACTTTAAGCTTAATTTTGTGATCCTGGTTGTTCTGGGAGAACAGTGTAAGTTGGTTTTAGACACATTTATGTTCATATTCCACTTTTATTTACCACACTTCCAGTTTAGTTAACGTAGCTTGCAGTCGATTTGTTGCTATGGCCATTGACTCTTCCTCACCCACATTTCCAGATCGTCGGCATACATGGCAGAGTGTACTCGCTTTGGTATGCATGTTGTTATGTCATTGACAAAGAAAGATTAGAAAGAGGGTTGGTGAGAGCACTCCTCCTTGGGGTACTCTTGCTTTAATGTGGCTTTCATGCTAGTGTTCTACACAATCGACTAGTTTGACTTTTCAAACCTTTGACTAGTCAATAAATGGGAGATGTTAACACAAAAATTATGTTACAAATTGTCAAAGTAATATCAGTTTTTAAAAGTCTTAGTAACATATGAAACTGTAAGTTATACAGTTTTGAAGCTAAATAAAGAGTGTTCATTTCCAATGTTATATAATATTTAACATATGCCAACGAGAGTTGGAAAATTACTAAACTATAGAAAGCAAGTTGAATTCATTTCAAAATAGATTTATGTGAAAAATAATGAACCTAAAATAGGGCGAATTCAGGAGAAGTGATGCCATTAGAGAAATGTTTGGTCAAACACTAGTGGCACCTGTTATAAGGAGAAGATGGCGATATGTTGGACACACCTTGAGATGAAATGATCAAAGAAAACCAAAACACGCATTGAAGTGGAAGGTAAACTGTTCAAGAAAGAGATGACCACCTAATACAACTCTAAAGCGAACTTTGCCGAGATAAACAACAAATATCGGACTTAATTCAATGGAAGAGATTCAGCGAGTTGCAAGGACAGATCGATATAGACAACGTTCTTGTAGGCAATATGTAATGCCTAACGGTACGAGATGAATATCTCTCTATTCCTCTCTATCCCACTTTCTCTTTCTCTCTCTATGTATATATGTATATATTTATAGGTATATATATGTATAGGATCATACGCATCCAATACACCATATATATACATATATATATATACAATAGCTGTATATAGCTTATTTTAATCCTTGGATTCTCCGAAAGGAGTTAATTCTTATTTTTCATGTTTGTTGGCCTACACGCTCTGATATAACCAATAAAAGGTTCGCCTTAGGTTGAAAGAGGCGTGCCTCGGCTTAAAGAGGCTTTAATCCCCTACTTAACAAACAAACAAACAAACAATAGCTGTACCCTGCGCGCGTTGCTACGCCATCAACGAGAAATTGAATTTAAAGCAAACTTGCCATAACAATATGTAGTAATTATTTTTTATCCTTGTCCTTTTGTTCATTTTTTTTTTTATAAAACAACTTACAATTTAACGTTTCATATTAATTCTGTTTATTGAAGTGCTTTTGGATATACACTATTTTTTGTTTTTCCATCTGGTGCATACACGAATAAATCAGAAGGTTTTCTGACGCGTGAACAAGCCACATATGAACAGATCCATGTGCAAAGCTTGGATTTTCCAAATTTAATCCACACAAACTTGTAGCTATTGCCCTTGTAATTTATTGAGGGTCATTGCAAAGGCGAGTCGCACCGGAAACTGCAACCGTTTGAATTTGAATGGCATGTCTGTTGGAATCATTGGGATGCGTGACAATAGTATATCTTCTCCTTTAAATTTTCCATTTAAAATTGTACCTTTGATGATATTGTTCATCATATTTTTCACTGAAAGCCTGGTAACGTTGCAAAGTTGTGGTAGATTGATGTTTCGGAGAAGAATGATCGGCTCGACAAAGTTCAATGTTAAAACGTGTGGTGGCATGCCTGGCAAATCTAGTGAATTCAAGAAAACAGTTGAATAATTGACAACTTCGTTTTGATTCATTACAGTATCGATGGACTTATACGTTGTCACTTCGCCTGGTATTTTGTTTTGAATGCTAAAATTCATGGCATATACATCTTTGTTTTTGCTGCTAATATTGCACGTGCACTGAGCCACTAATGATATGTGTAATTATGTGCGATATTTGAGAAAGCTGTGTGAATCAAGTCGTGTGTGGTTGCTGTGATTTTACAGAAGTTTTTTGACAATGTGATACATCGTGTGGAATCATCGATTGGCATTTTCCTATTCCCAATATTCAACAATTGTTTTGTGAAACGTTTAGCGGTTACATCATGTTGTAGTTGTATTTTACCCATTGTAGAATTTTTTTTGATATTGCATGTTGGTGTCTCAGTGATTTGCGTATTCAACGGCAGTTTCAGCGCTGAATGCGCTGCTCGGCCACCATCTAAAAGAGTTGTTGCAATTCCAGAAGATGCGATTTCCAGTGCAATATTATTTCGTGATCGTATGGTTGCCAAAATCAGTGAAATGAGAAAAGTTTTGCTTGTGCCTCCGGGTGCATCTATGAAATACAATCCACCGTTTTGGCTTGTAATTGCATGCATAATTCTGTCATATGCTATGATTTGTTCTGGAATCAATTTTGGAAGATTCGTTTGAACAAATGTTCTCAATTCGTTGATATCAAAGTGTGTTTCTCGTTCCAACTCACAAAAGGTTGTTTGCAGATCGTTCTGGCGCAGCCATTCCCAATTGCACCAGTGCTTTATTAGTGATTGCGAAACATATGTCCTCAATCGAAACCAAAGCCTCATTATATACGTTTGGTGTGAATTGAATGTCATGATTTTGATTCGTCGCACGCAAGCGATGTAGGATGTCTTCACTCATGTAGTCTTTGTATTTTTCCCAAAGTTCTTTTGGATTGGATTCGAAGCACGTTTTTAATATTATTGCAAATAAAGTGCGTATTTGCTGTGGTCGTGCAGTATTGGATGCATCAGCGAGTCAAGTGTCCCAATGTGCATTGTTTTCAAGAAGATTTAATTCTTGGTAAGCTTCACGATAAGTAACACATACTTGACCGTTAACTGTTCTCAATTGTTGGAAGGATGTTGGTCCACGTTCGTTGATTAAGCATTCTGCATTGTTTGGATGAACAGTGTGCAGACGGCCTAACGCGTCAGTCGAATATAAATTGGAATATCTTTCAACTGCTTTACTTTGTTTGGGAAGTTGAAACTTTTTCGCTAATGCATTCCATGTGTAGTATGTTGGCAGTTGAGAGTAAAGTAGCGTCTTTGCAAATATACAATCTCTACACAATGAGAAAAATGCAGTTAACGTTGTTGGCGATAGTGACAATGCTCGTGTATTTTCTGTTATGAAGTACACGCGCTGTCCATTTTCAAGGTGCACTGCCAAATGAACAACTGTTGGATGTCGTTCATGGATTGGAAATGATAAAATGCGCCATACTGGCGACGAATTAAAATATGATTTGGAGTATCTCTTATCATGATTCGAAATGAGTAGAAATCCTATGAAGAAACAAACCTGGATTGCGTATTTTAACTTAGCTAGTTTGTAAAATTTACTTGAAACGATTATTGTATGCTATGAAAGAGATCGAGGTTTCCATAGTTTCAAAACATACGTCATCGAATCTTGTGTATATATTAATGCGTATACCGTACACTTCCGGAAACGTTGACGGCAAATTGTAAACTAATTTAAAAACTCTCAATAAAATTAACGTGTTTTTGTTTTTTTAGATTTTTTTCGAAAGTTTTCAAAGCTACCTATTTCAAACTATGACAGGTCGCATCCTGACATCAAAACAAACATATGCTGTAAATTTCAGCTAAATCGGTTCAGTAGTTTCCGAGTCTATAAGTCACAAACAAACAAACAGACAAACATTGATTTATATATATGTATATATAGATACACGTGTCTACACGCAAAGATAATTAACGACTATGTATAAGTTTTGATGTTAATATGTTGTGGGGTGAACTATAAAACAGCACATTTAGAATGAAACCTGAACAAAGCAATCCGGCATAGTTGTATTTGCAGTTACACTGCCCAGTTGTATAGTTGCAATTATCAGAGCATCCTTCGGAGCAGTTAAAATTGCAGTCAGATCCATAAAATCCAGGCATACATTCTATAAGATGCAATAGATTAGTGTTTACACTTCAGTATTTACAACTCTGTGACTAAAAACTTTTCAAGTCCACATTTTTGTACACATTTACATACGACCCTGTTGACAACACGTCATACCCATATTTCAAGCTAAATATCTATATGAGCAACTTTCATGTGTAATGTTGTTGCTTTATCAAAGAGGCAAGAGTTCAAGCAAATAATCAAAGTAGTTTATAGCAACACACCTGGCACAAGATAGAAAAACTAACTCTCCCACGCCGCTTCACGGCAAATGTGGTTAAGATAAGATAAGATAAGATAAGTTTATAGTAATGAATATTTCATTCACAGTTATACACATCAACTTCCTTTAATCATGAGAAAGGCATCAAATATTACACCGGACGCAATGATATGGTTCTGGAATATTTTGTCATTTCCATCATTCTTCTCAAGTTTCATGCAACCTGCATCCATTCTAATGAAGCATATGAACGTCACTATTCCACGTACACCCTCAACACGGTGCAACTTGAACATATGGGCAGTAAAGAGAGTTCATTACAATTTGCAATCTTTAATAAGATGTATTAAATTTCTGTCAACTTGAAATGCAGATCAAACCCATTTTCAGAACCAACATCAGTTTTCAAATATATGAATGAAGATAATTTCATGTTGTGTTTAAAGTTTTTGTCATCAGATTATATCTTTTATTGAAGTAAGTTACAAGCAAATACAATATCCAGACATTATTGTGTTTAAAGTCAATACGTCTCGAACAGATTTTCACAAATGCTATTTTAGGAAAAAAGAGACACAAAGTACAGTGAGAATCCTTCAAAGACACCCATGACAGACGCTATAAGAAAGTGTGCCACTGTAAAAGACACACAAAGTACTGTGAGACTCCTTCAAAGACCCTTCAAAGATCCTTGTCTTACTCATGACCCTATATGAAATTTGTCTAATAGTTCATGTGTTTGTTCGCATCGTACACTTCTTCATCTTCACCCTTCGCCCCTAGGGGGAAGCATAGGTCCGCAACCAGGGCCATCCTTTCCAGATCTCTCCACTCTCTCCCCAATTTTCTTGCATTCCGTCTCCAACTCCAGTCTTCAGGTGTTCCTGGGTCTTCCCCTACCTCTATTGTCCTGGGGTTTCCATTGGAGAACCTGTCTTGTGATGCTGTTAGGGATTTTTCTCAGTGTGTCCTATCCATCGCCACCTTCTGCTCCTTATCTCTTGTTCCACCTGTCGTTGTCCTGTTCTATCCCAGAGTTCCCTGTTTGTAGTTCTGTCATACCATTGCAGATGAAGTATCCTGCGCAGGCATCTATTGAAGAATGTCTGCAACTATTTGGTGTTCCCCCTAGTTGTTCTCCATGTCTCAGCTCCATATAGGAGGACAGCCTTGACATTTGAGTTAAATATCATTATCTTAGTTTTATTCCTGATCATTCTTAAACTCCATATGTTCTTCAGAATGGCAATAGCTGATCTTGCCTTTTGTATTCTAACTCTAACGTCTTCATCTGTGCCACCTTGTATGTTGATAACACTTCCCAGATATGTAAATGTGTCCACCTCCTTTACTGGTGATCCTCTCAGTATGATCGGGTCACTGGAAGTAGCATTTAATCTCATGATCTTTGTATTTCCCCTTGAATAGTCAGACCCAGTTGTTGTGAGATTGTTTCCAATTTAGTTTTTTTTCTTTGCATCTGTTGATGGCTGTGAGAGAGGAGTGCTAGATCGTCTCCAAAATCTAAATCCTCCAATTAACTCATTATGTTCAACTGTATTCCACTTCTTCCCCTGGCTGTTGTTGATCTCATTATCAGGTCAATAGCCAGCAGGAAGAGGACGGCTGCTAAAAGGCAGCCTGGTCTCACACCAGTCTTTATTTCAAGGCATCTGTCAGTTTGCTTTTATGCAGTACTCTACCCATTGTCTCCTCATACATTTTCTTTATTAGGTTAGTTAGCTGTCAGTTTTCCTTCATGCAGTACTCTACTCATTGTCTCCTCATACATTTTCTTTATTAGGTTAGTTAGCTGTCAGTTTTCCTTCATGCAGTACTCTACTCATTGTCTCCTCATACATTTTATTTATTAGGTTAGTTAGCTGTCAGTTTTCCTTCATGTAGTACTCTAGCCATTGTCTCCTCATACATTTTCTTTATTAGGTTAGTTAGCTGTCAATGTTCCTTCATGCAGTAAGACCCATTGTCTCCTCATACATTTTCTTTATTAGGTTAGTTAGCTGTCAGTTTTCCTTCATACAGTACTCTACCCATTGTCTTCTCATACATTTTCTTTATTAGGTTGGTTAGCTGTCAGTTTTCCTTCATGCAGTACTCTACCAATTGTCTCCTCATACATTTTCTTTATTAGGTTAGTTAGCTGTCAGTTTTCCTTCATACAGTACTCTACCCATTGTCTTCTCATACATTTTCTTTATTAGGTTAGTTAGCTGTCAGTTTTCCTTCATGTAGTACTCTAGCCATTGTCTCCTCATACATTTTCTTTAATAGATTAGTTAGATGTCAGTTTTCCTTCATACAGTACTCTACCCATTGTCTCCTCATACATTTTCTTTATTAGGTTGGTTAGCTTCTGGGGGACTCCATAATGCCGCAGCAGTTTCCAGAGTGTTTCCCGGTTTAGGCTTTAAAATGCTTTTTCATAATCGACAAAGTTGATATCGAGGGATGGAGTCCCACTTGATGCTCTGTTCCACTATGATATGTAGCGTTGATATTTGATCTGTGCGCAGTCTGTTCCACTATGATACGTAGCGTTGATATTTGATCCATGCAGGATCTGTTTTGCCGTAATCTCTTAGTAATGTGTCTGTAGCTTTCTTGAGTCTCTGTTGGATGATTCGGCTTAGTATTTTACCTAGCAGAGGCTTTAGCATTATTCCTCTATTGTTCGAGCATTCTTGCAGATCACTCTCTTTTGATAGTTTAACTATATATCCTTCTCTCCAGTCATTTGGTATATTTTCCCCTCGCCCACATTTTCCTAGCAACCTATGTAGCATGTCCGTTGAGATGACAACATTTACATTTATGACCTTTACAGGAATACTATCTGGGCCGGATGTTTTACCATGTCATAGTTGAAGAATGGCTTTATTTATTTCCGCGCTTTGCTTGTCTTATTACAGTCCATCACTAGATCTTTGCGGTTGGATCTATGTCTGATTGGTTTTGGATGACTGACCTGTTTAGTAGGTCTTTGAAGTATTCTGCCCATCTCTGCATCTGTTCTTGAGAATTACCCAGTAATCTTCCAGCCTTGTCTTTAATCGGTTTATTTGTTTGTTGGTATTTCGCTGCCAATTTCATTGTGTTGTCGTATAAATCTTTCAGGTTACCCTTAGCTGCTGCCTCTTCTGCTTCTCTTATCAGGTCGTGTATGTACCTTCTTTTATCCGATTTATAAACTTCTTTTCACTTCTTTGTTGGCTTTTGTGTATTTCTCTTGTGCTGTGGCCTTTGCTGATCCTGTTCTACTATTACAGAGACTGGTCTTTCTGTCCCTTCTTTATATTATCTTATCTAACGCTGATTCTGATAGCCATTCTATGTCGTGAAATAACTTTCTTACAAGGGTAGTCTCACATGTGCTAGTCCAGATTTCTTTAACCTTGTGCCAGTGATCTTCAATACTTCCTTCATTGACTTCTTCTAAGGCCACGATTTTGTTTCCAAATTATGACACAACATATTTCTTATTCCGTATGCTCCTTCAGATGTTATCCATTGTATCGCACCATGTTACTTACTATGTGTGATCGACGTGAATCTCTTCACTTTCATTCTTACCTTAGCTATTGCAAGATGGTTATCAGAGGCCACATCTGCTCCTCTATAGGCTTTGAAATCATAAAGTGACCTTCTGAACTTCACTGTAATGCAGATGTAATCGATTTGGTTTTCTGTCCTGTGGTCTGGTGATAGCCATGTAGCTGTGTGGATTTCGTTTTTTCTCCAGTGGTCTGGTGATATCCAAGTAGCTGTGTGGATTTGGTTTTCTGTCCTGTGGTCTGGTGATATCGATGTAGCTGTGTGGATTCTTTTGTGTTGAAAAAGGTTGCCTCCTATAATCAACTTGTTTGCTGTGCAAAGATCCATTAAAATCTCTACATTTTCTCAACTATACGTGTTCCTATTTTGTTTTTACATCGTCACATTTGGCGATCTTGCACCAGGATTCCCAGCACGTGGTGTCTATATCGAAGCATTTCAGAGACACTTTAAGTGTGTCTTTGAAGCGTTCTTTCTGTCCACCAGCAGAACGTCTGCCCCCTTCAAATTCGCCATTCATCAACTGTTTTGGTATGCGTTGATCATGAATCCGAGCAACGTGACCGGCCCATTTCACTTGGGCAACAGGATGTTGACTCTTGGAATCTTTGCTCTTGTGAGGACCTCGCTATTTGAAATTGTTTCCTGCCAGTTTGTTTTTAGCATTCCGTGTAGAAAGCTTGTGTGGAAGTGGTTTAGTTTTCTTGCGTGTCTGCTGTATACTCTCCATGTCTCGCATGCGTACATCAGCGGGGATAACACTATGGCCCGTTAAACTTTCAGCTTTTTGGTTATGCGTATCCCCTTCCGCTCCCACACAATGACACGTAACCTACCGAACGCAGCACTGACTTTGGATATCTTGACCTCTGAGTCTATGTTTGCCGATTTGGATAGGATGCTGTCAAGATAGGTAAAGTTGTCCGCTTGCAGGAGACGCTGGTGTTTAATGCTGATGACTGGATCGTATTACTGCTCTCTACGGGCGGGCTTCTGGGGGTCTACTAGAGGGCAGGGTCCCAGGACGCAGAGGCAGAAGCAGACCATGAAGAAGATGGCTACACGATTTTAAAGAAACCATGAAGATGACCATCGACGAAGTGGGTGAACTGACAAGAGACAGAGTGAATTTCAGATGTGCTGCAAAGAGAGCAACGTCCTATAAAGGATACGCACCTTGATGATGAGGGGCGGGCTGGAATATGATCTCTGTTTTCTTTGTGTTAATCGTGAGGCCAAACTTATTACAGGTCATTGATAATTTGTTCATATAAGTCTGCATATCTTCCTCAGAGTTGGTAGCGAGGGCGCAGTCATCAGCAAACAACAGGTTTGAGATAGTTGATTCGTTTACTTTGGTGGAAGATTTTAACCTCCGAAGATTGAATATATTACCCTCTGTCCTATATCTAATCTTTACCCCATGTCTGTCACCTTCCCAAAAGACATCCATGAGCATGGAAGCAAACACAATGCTGAAGAGTGTTGGGGCCAATACACAGCGCTGTTTGACGCCTTGGTGGCATGGAAAGCCTCTGACAGCTCCGCTTCATCAAATACATGTGTCATCATGCCCTCGTGAAAATGTAGGACGAACTTAATGAATTTCACTTTGCATCCACATTTTCCATGATCTTCCATAGACCATCTCTGTTGACAGTGTCGAAAGTAGAGATTACGGTGCTGCTATTGGCATTTCACCTGTAGTTGGGTAGCAGCACATATCATGTCTATTGTTCCACGACCCGCTCTGAAACCACATTGAGTCTCAGGGATTAAGTACAGTTCCAGGTGATCGATTAAGCAACTGGAGTGGACTCTGGCCAGTTTCTTGCCAACAATTGACAGGAGGAGATCCCCTGTGATTATCGCATGCCTGGTGGTTTCCTTTGCGCTTGAATATGTGTACATTAGTGGCATCCTTTAGTCCCTGTGGTACACGTTCGTTGCTTCAAATAAACGTAAAGAGATCTGTCAACATCAGCATGGATCCTCCTTCTTTGTACACTTCTGTAGGTACTGAGTCCGCACCCTGTGACTTCCCGCTGGGCATCTGACTTGTTGCCTTCTCGACCTCTTCTAAGGTAGGTGGAACCTCAAGCTTGACATTAATTTGAACGTGAGGCATACCCTCTATGGCTTCATCACATATGTTGGATTGATGGTTGAGCACAGAATGGAAGTGTTCTGCCCAGCGGTTTAGTATCTGAGGCATACTACCGTATATTCTTGTACTCTTCGTGTATGTTCTGATAGTCATAACGACCGCTTTGTGCTCTGTGTCTATGCATACATTTGGTATAGTCCTTGCATCTATCACATATATTTTTCATGTACTTTTGTCTAATAGACTCTTGCAGTCTAAGTTGTTCCATTTGTACCAGTTGCAAATGTGTGACTGCCGTTGTTGAAATTGAATATTTGTAATAATTATGTCATGCTGATTACACAATTCCTGGGGTCTTCTGCCGTTTTCATTTCTCTGACTAGTTTCAGAACCAACTATAAACTTATGGGCCTTCGGACTCAGGTAAGAATTATGGGAAATCAGACCACAACTACACCACGTGACCTCGCATTCCAGTATTGGTGTATATAGACGAATTCATTTTAAAATCAACATAAAATGCTAAATCGAAGTTATATTATGCAACAAGTTAAGTTTAACAAAAGGAATATCAATATTATGAATATTTTTTTCACCAATAAATAACCATAGACTCACAGGAGAGTAAAATTGCAAAAAACATTGCAGTGTTCTATCAAACATCTATATTTTCCAGCCCCCTTTTCTGATCTAGGTCAGGGATTCCCCGGTCAGTTGTCTGGTCTAGTTATCTAGTTGGCTGTGCTAGTGTCGTCTCTGAAGTGTCCTAGGTATGCCTGAAATGATGTCCTATCAGAACCTACTTGTACATTAAATGACCGAATAGAAAGTAGTCTCCCCCTGTTTAGATTCTTGTTATGGTATCGCCGATGACGTCATACAACTCCTGGCATTTCTCTGCAATGTTAACGGGCGTTGCAGGGCGTGTACATTTGGATGAAGGTCATGCCTTCTCCATTCTCCCCAATTATGATTGTTAAAATATTTTCGAAATGTAATCTGTAGTATTGACTTAGCTTTATCTGGGTCATGGCCGTCTGCCCAGTGTGTTCGTAGCGCGATGGACTACGCGTTACAAGCTCCCTGTGAGTGCGGGTTCAATTCCGCGGGCTGGCAGAAACATCACAGGTTCACTAGATTCACGGTGTTCGTGGCACTGAACCGAGGGTTACGATGTCCATGGCACCGAGCCGAAGAGTTGAAAGCTCAGTGCTTCTGGATCGTAAAAAAATAAAAAAGCGTGGTCTATGATGAATCCGACGTCATGCTTAGTCTGACGTTATTTTCACATAGTATGCGTATGTGTAATCTAGATGTAACTTTTTACAGCCTTGTTCCTTGTTGCTGGTGTCTGCTAGTCCTAATATTGATAGTATTCGTGTTTTGCATTTGTTCTGTTCAATAAGAAAAATCTTCACTAGTTTTAAGAATGAAATGTATACAAAAGAGATATTTCTGTTCAATAAGAAAAATCTTCACTAGTTTTAAGAATGAAATGTATACAAAAGAGATATTTCTGTTCAATAAGAAAAATCTTCACTAGTTTTAAGAATGAAATGTATACAAAAGAGATATTTCTGTTCAATAAGAAAAATCTTCACTAGTTTTAAGAATGAAATGTATACAAAAGAGATATTTATGTTCAATAAGAAAAATCTTCACTAGTTTTAAGAATGAAATGTATACAAAAGAGATATTTCTGTTCAATAAGAAAAATCTTCACTAGTTTTAAGAATGAAATGTATACAAAAGAGATATTTCTGTTCAATAAGAAAAATCTTCACTAGTTTTAAGAATGAAATGTATACAAAAGAGATATTTCTGTTCAATAAGAAAAAAATCTTCACTAGTTTTAAGAATGAAATGTATACAAAAGAGATATTTCTGTTCAATAAGAAAAATCTTCACTAGTTTTAAGAATGAAATGTATACAAAAGAGATATTTCTGTTCAATAAGAAAAATCTTCACTAGTTTTAAGAATGAAATGTATACAAAAGAGATATTTCTGTTCAATAAGAAAAATCTTCACTAGTTTTAAGAATGAAATGTATACAAAAGAGATATTTCTGTTCAATAAGAAAAATCTTCACTAGTTTTAAGAATGAAATGTATACAAAAGAGATATTTCTGTTCAATAAGAAAAAATCTTCACTAGTTTTAAGAATGAAATGTATACAAAAGAGATATTTCTGTTCAATAAGAAAAATCTTCACTAGTTTTAAGAATGAAATGTATACAAAAGAGATATTTCTGTTCAATAAGAAAAAAATCTTCACTAGTTTTAAGAATGAAATGTATACAAAAGAGATATTTCTGTTCAATAAGAAAAATCTTCACTAGTTTTAAGAATGAAATGTATACAAAAGAGATATTTCTGTTCAATAAGAAAAATCTTCACTAGTTTTAAGAATGAAATGTATACAAAAGAGATATTTCTGTTCAATAAGAAAAATCTTCACTAGTTTTAAGAATGAAATGTATACAAAAGAGATATTTCTGTTCAATAAGAAAATTCTTCACTAGTTTTAAGAATGAAATGTATACAAAAGAGATATTTCTGTTCAATAAGAAAAATCTTCACTAGTTTTAAGAATGAAATGTATACAAAAGAGATATTTCTGTTCAATAAGAAAAATCTTCACTAGTTTTAAGAATGAAATGTATACAAAAGAGATATTTCTGTTCAATAAGAAAAATCTTCACTAGTTTTAAGAATGAAATGTATACAAAAGAGATATTTCTGTTCAATAAGAAAAATCTTCACTAGTTTTAAGAATGAAATGTATACAAAAGAGATATTTCTGTTCAATAAGAAAAAATCTTCACTAGTTTTAAGAATGAAATGTATACACAAGAGATATTTCTGTTCAATAAGAAACATCTTCACTAGTTTTAAGAATGAAATGTATACAAAAGAGATATTTCTGTTCAATAAGAAAAATCTTCACTAGTTTTAAGAATGAAATGTATACAAAAGAGATATTTCTGTTCAATAAGAAAAATCTTCACTAGTTTTAAGAATGAAATGTATACAAAAGAGATATTTCTCTTCAATAAGAAAAATCTTCACTAGTTTTAAGAATGAAATGTATACAAAAGAGATATTTCTGTTCAATAAGAAAAATCTTCACTAGTTTTAAGAATGAAATGTATACAAAAGAGATATTTCTGTTCAATAAGAAAAATCTTCACTAGTTTTAAGAATGAAATGTATACAAAAGAGATATTTCTGTTCAATAAGAAAAATCTTCACTAGTTTTAAGAATGAAATGTATACAAAAGAGATATTTCTGTTCAATAAGAAAAATCTTCACTAGTTTTAAGAATGAAATGTATACAAAAGAGATATTTCTGTTCAATAAGAAAAATCTTCACTAGTTTTAAGAATGAAATGTATACAAAAGAGATATTTCTGTTCAATAAGAAAAAAATCTTCACTAGTTTTAAGAATGAAATGTATACAAAAGAGATATTTCTGTTCAATAAGAAAAATCTTCACTAGTTTTAAGAATGAAATGTATACAAAAGAGATATTTCTGTTCAATAAGAAAAATCTTCACTAGTTTTAAGAATGAAATGTATACAAAAGAGATATTTCTGTTCAATAAGAAAAAATCTTCACTAGTTTTAAGAATGAAATGTATACAAAAGAGATATTTCTGTTCAATAAGAAAAATCTTCACTAGTTTTAAGAATGAAATGTATACAAAAGAGATATTTCTGTTCAATAAGAAAAATCTTCACTAGTTTTAAGAATGAAATGTATACAAAAGAGATATTTCTGTTCAATAAGAAAAATCTTCACTAGTTTTAAGAATGAAATGTATACAAAAGAGATATTTCTGTTCAATAAGAAAAATCTTCACTAGTTTTAAGAATGAAATGTATACAAAAGAGATATTTCTGTTCAATAAGAAAAATCTTCACTAGTTTTAAGAATGAAATGTATACAAAAGAGATATTTCTGTTCAATAAGAAAAATCTTCACTAGTTTTAAGAATGAAATGTATACAAAAGAGATATTTCTGTTCAATAAGAAAAATCTTCACTAGTTTTAAGAATGAAATGTATACAAAAGAGATATTTCTGTTCAATAAGATAAATCTTCACTAGTTTTAAGAATGAAATGTATACAAAAGAGATATTTCTGTTCAATAAGAAAAATCTTCACTAGTTTTAAGAATGAAATGTATACAAAAGAGATATTTCTGTTCAATAAGAAAAATCTTCACTAGTTTTAAGAATGAAATGTATACAAAAGAGATATTTCTGTTCAATAAGAAAAAAATCTTCACTAGTTTTAAGAATGAAATGTATACAAAAGAGATATTTCTGTTCAATAAGAAAAATCTTCACTAGTTTTAAGAATGAAATGTATACAAAAGAGATATTTCTGTTCAATAAGAAAAATCTTCACTAGTTTTAAGAATGAAATGTATACAAAAGAGATATTTCTGTTCAATAAGAAAAATCTTCACTAGTTTTAAGAATGAAATGTATACAAAAGATATATTTCTGTTCAATAAGAAAAATCTTCACTAGTTTTAAGAATGAAATGTATACAAAAGAGATATTTCTGTTCAATAAGAAAAATCTTCACTAGTTTTAAGAATGAAATGTATACAAAAGAGATATTTCTGTTCAATAAGACAAATCTTCACTAGTTTTAAGAATGAAATGTATACACAAGAGATATTAATTATCACTGAAACATATCTCATGATATAAAGCTTGAAACTGAACTCAAAGTATTCTATTGTCCATCTGATATGTTTGAATATTACCAGTTAATTGATCTTGTGAAATGTATCAGAGAATATAATCTAGATGATGATGATGTTCTTAGTGAAATTACAAAGATGATAAAACTCCTCTTGATAATTCCCTTGACAACATCAGAGCTAGAACGCTGATTGCCACCATTGAATTGAATATCAACTTTACTATGGGGCACAATACACCCTGACAGACTAACTGCACTTGCAGTGCCTGCAATGTATACACATTTATTCAACAGTCATGCAGAAGAGATCAAGGAGAAGATTATTCATCTTTTCAAAGAAATACCGGATTTCGTTTTGAAATGATCAAGCTTACAATGTAACAATTTATGTTAATAGTTAACAAACATTTTGTTTCTGATGATTTTATCAAGTTTATGTCGACATTTTCTGTTGATATGTCTGTATGGTTGTACACATTATTTAAACAACAGCTTGAAAGTGAATGAAGCTGCATAACAAATAATGTTTATTACGACTTTGTGCATGAATCGTGTCAAATGTGTTGATGAAAATGTGGAAGGGAGGAGGGGATGGGGAGGTTTATGTGGCAGGGAAGCAAAGTGTTCGTCTCGTGCTTCAAAGGTATTCGGTTTGCTGATCGCGTAATGGTATCGGAATATTGTATATTTCTGATCTCAATATAGGTGCGATCTAGTTTCTAGTCTTATCGGTGATGGGCAATAAAAGGTAAATTCCGTTATCGTGCTCAGGACGTAACAAAGACAATCAACAGTTGAACATCGTTAAGATAAGGCTGAAAAGCCGCTGCCAGGTTAAAATTCATTAAAACACTACATTAACAATATAACAGCATGTTCACTGCTTCAAATTTACATTTATGTTATTTACTTATGAGTCTCACCGTCATTGATGTTCACTTCGACATGAACTGCAATTCAAGTGATGTTCACTTCGACATGAACTACAATTCAAGTGATGTTCACTTCGACATGAACTGCAATTCAAGTGATGTTCACTTCGACATGAACTGCAGTTCAAGTGATGTTCACTTCGACATGAACTGCAATTCAAGTGATGAACAGTTCTGTGTTAGCACTATAGCGATGGCAATATGCATTCATGCGATGCTGGTTGCTTTTTGTGGCGGTACGGCTATTTCCTTCTGGAATTAGTTCGCGACACAGGAGATAGTTGTTAGCATTTCGTGTGATTTTCGTTTACACAGGAACGGAACAATGATGGGGTGACCCGTTGCATTGAAGTTGGAACCGTACATATCAACTATGAACTATGAACCGGTGCTTTGCATTCGTGCACTGTCGCTAAGATCTTGCCTGTGTAATAACAAGATCACATACATCAAATAGTTATTCAACAAGTGAAATCATGGTGGTCCAGTTAAACATCAGGTTTAAATGTTAAAAAAAAGCCATTCAGAATAGCTTATAATGATGATTGCATAGCTAAGAGATCATCATCATTATTATTATTCATCGTCTCCCCTACTCGCACATATATGACAGAGTTAAACTAAGTTCTCTCAATTACGCAGTTTGAGTTTTTCTATGTCTCTGTTACTGTAGCTGTTTGCTTGATATCGGTGAACGGTCGTTGATCAATGCCTATCTCTTAACCGTTGTTAAGTGGCTCGGGACAAGACAGTTATTATATGCTTAGCTACCTAGACAAACGGGCATGCCATAATTAATTTATTTATAAACAAGAGATAATATAAAATATTTTCAGAAACCTGTGCAAAACGTTCCCCTGAAGTTCTCCTTACACAAGCAGATACCATTGCTACCGTCGCATCTGTTATTAGCACAACCATGTGAACAATTTAACCGACACTCTGATCCGAACGAACCATCTGGACACTCTACAATGAAAATTATAACTGTCTTGTTGACATGAAGTCCGATTAGAGAGAGTAAACGTATCAACAATGTGACTACACAACATACACAATACACAACATACACAATACACAACATACACAATACACAACATACACAATACACAACATACACAATACACAACATACACAATACACAACATACACAATACACAACAAAGCACACACAGTGGTTTTCAATTTATTGTTTTCCAAATATCTTATTTCGTGCTTCAATTATTTCTAGACATCCGTATCACAGACACTGGCAAATGACATTTTAAACAAACAGTTCAGCATTTTTTAAATTGAAATGCACAATATAACAACAGTTACATTTAGTTATGGCAAAACTTATCAAGCATATTGATGATTGTATATGTCATCATTACTAACCGATGATATTTGTGTTAGCAAGCGTATGTCCGGACTGTAACTTAATTTGTTGATGTCTTCTTACAATGATGTGATTAATAACAAAGACTAGAGTGGTATTGAATATCAAGCTACATCATAGAGGCAGATACCCGTTTATATCACTAAAGCAATATCAGGACAACAATAGCAGGACAACAATAGCAGGACAACAATATCAGGACAACAATATCAGGACAACAATATCAGGACAACAATATCAGGACAACAATATCAGGACAACAATATCATGACAACAATATTAGGACAACAATATCATGACAACAATATCAGGACAACAATATCAGGACAACAATATCAGGACAACAATATCATGACAACAATATCATGACAACAATATCATGACAACAATATCAGGACAACAATATCAGGACAACAATATCAAGACAACAATATCAGGACAACAATATCAGGACAACAATATCAGGACAACAATATCAGGACAACAATATCATGACAACAATATCAGGACAACAATATCAGGACAACCATATCAGGACAACAATATCAGGACAACAATATCAGGACAACAATATCAGGACAACAATATCAGGACAACGATATCAGGACAACAATATCAGGACAACAATATCAGGACAACAATATCAGGACATCAATATCAGGACAACAATATCAGGACAACAATATCAGGGCAACAATATCAGGACAACAATATCAGGACAACAATATCAGGACAACACTATCAGGACAACAATATCAGGACAACAATATCAGGACAACAATAGCAGGACAACAATATCATGACAACAATATCAGGACAACAATATCAGGACAACAATATCAGGACAACAATATCATGACAACAATATCATGACACCAATATCAGGACAACAATATCATGACAACAATATCAGGACAACAATATCAGGACAACAATATCAGGACAACAATATCAGGACAGCAATATCTGGACAACAATATCAGGACAACAATATCAGGACAACAATATCAGGACAACAATATCAGGACAACAATATCAGGACATCACTATCAGGACAACAATATCAGGACAACAATGTCAGGACAACAATATCAGGACAACAATATCAGGACAACAATATCAGGACAACAATATCAGGACAACAATATCAGGACAACAATATCAGGACAACAATAGAAGGTATGTTTATCTTAGATCTCTTCCTCTGCTTCTTGTTCTTCTTCTTTTTCTCATTTCGTGCTCTAAAACAATGGTAACAAATACAACACCTTGATTTGTTGAATTTTGAAATAATTACATACCTACGCTTTCCTGGTGGTTTACAGAACACTCTCTCTCTATCTCTCTTTCTCTCTCTCTCTTTCTCTCTCTATCTCTCTTTCTCTCTCTCTCTTTCTCTCTCTTTCTCTCTCTCTTTATCTCTCTTTCTCTCTCTCTCTTTCTCTCTCTCTCTCTCTCTTTATCTCTCGTGTACGCCCGATGTTAATTCAGGCGGAAAGTCATGACCCCTGGTATTGCGCTGATATGACTGATTTGTAGGTGGGCCTATATAACCCTTAAAAAAGAATCCCTACGGACAGCCTCGCAGACTTCCGATGTACTTGAAGCTTAGATCGTTCAAGAGTGATCGTTGTAGGAGACCTATTGTCCTTGTAACTCTTTATCGGACAGAGTTAGTTTTAGTGAAGGCATAACGGGTGACTTCCCTACCAGATTTCCTCCATTTGATGAGCTCGTTCGGTACGCATCGTAAGATAACCACTCTTTAATGATCTTTTAGTGCTGTAAATGTGGGCGTAGATCTACGTCAAAGAGCATTAGCTTATACGCGCTGACTGGATGAGGTCGCTCCGGTAACAACCCGAACAATCTCGACCCTTCTAGGGCTAGTCACATGAAGTATCACCTTTTTTGCATTGCTTTGTCAAAAAAACGATCATGTGTTGGCGGTATATATAGCCTTTATGTGATCTGAGCCATGGTGTTTGAACGTCATCTATGTAGGATGATCAGCGTCTGAAAAGTATTTCCCTTAGTCAATGAAGGGTTTCAAAGATGGCGACGTAAACAAGACATGATCATTTCTATGCATGTGTTTACGGTGATTTAATGTCTTCATTAAGGATGAACCTACGACAGGTTCAGAAAACCGGTAAGGGATTTAATTGTTCTCAAGAATCTGATCTAGATATTGTGCAAGAACTAAGTAAACTGAAGAAATCTATCAAAGATCGGAACAACAATAACACAAGTGACGAAACAACTAGGTCACCAATAAACTCGACGCGACCGTGAGAAAAGTCCGTGACTAAAACAGCTACACACACGACAGACAGACGACTAAAATCGGAACATGAAATATCTGCGGACTCGGCAATAAAGAAGCAGAAATAGTGGTTGATCATGAGATCAAACACAAGATTAATATAATGGGAGTAGCAGACTGTAGGAAAAAGGGTAATGCAACCAAAGTGACACACAACAACTACGTCATTTCGTGGAGCGGCACAGAGATACAACAGAGAGCTGTGCACGGAGTAGGCTTCATCTTACATCCAGACATAGCTAGAAACATCATGAACATTGACTACATATCTGAGAGAATAATAATGCTACAACTACATGGCAAAACAAAAAATACAACACTCATTCAGATTTATGCCCCTACAAACGATGGCTACACTCAAGAGGAAAAAGATGCATTCTTCGATAAAGTCTCCGATCTTATTAGTCAAACACATAGTAAAGACGATTTATTCGTAATGGGAGACTTCAACGGGCATGTCGGCCCGAGACGAACACCATGGGAAGAACAATTAGGACCTTTTGTAGACAACGACAGAGAATGTAACGATAATGGGCAGCATTTACTAGAGCTCTGTGCAGAACACGGACACTATATCACAAATAGTTTTTATAAACATCCTATGAGCCAGATCTACATATGGTACAAGTGGAACACATACACTATATCACAAATAGTTTATATAAACATCCTATGAGCCAGATCTATACATGGTACAAGTGGAACACGGGCACTATATCACAAATAGTTTATATAAACATCCTATGAGCCAGATCTATACATGGTGCAAGTGGAACACGGACACTATATCACAAATAGTTTATATAAACATCCTATGAGCCAGATCTATACATGGTACAAGTGGAACACGGACACTATATCACAAATAGTTTATATAAACATCCTATGAGCCAGATCTATACATGGTACAATTGGAACAACCCCGATCAAGCTGCTCAAATAGACTTTATATTAACCCATACAACAAGAATTCCAACTTAAGAGACGCCAGAGTAATCCCAAACACAACAGTGAACACAGACCACCGCCCACTAATTGCCTACCTCAATGAAACACCACTTAGCAAGATACATAGAAGGACAGCAAGAACCAAGATAATAGATACCAGAAAAATAAATGATCCAGACATACAAAGAATAATAAATACAGAAATGACAGAGGCTATAGTAGAAGCATATATACCAGAAGATAACGTTGAAACAACATGGCAAAAATGTAAGAGTATTCTTTTGAAATGTCTAACAATGCATTATGACACCACATTTAAAGGAGGAACAGAGAAAAAGAGAACAGCATGGTGGAATAATGAAGTTAAAGAAGCAATAAAAATTAAAAAAAGAACTATATATATAAGACCAGGATAAGATCACGCTCAGAAGACGATTATGATAAATACAGATTAGCAAGACAGACATCGGCCAGAGTAATCAAGCAAGTGAAAGACAAATCTTGAACCATGTATGGTTACAATCTCAGTAGATTATGTGTAGACGATACTAGCAAGACAGACATCAGCTAGAGTAATCAAGCAAGAGAAAGAAAAATCTTGGACCATGTATGGTGAAAATCTCAGTAGATTATGTGTAGAGTCCAGCAGACAATTTTATAAGGCCATAGCAAAATGAGAATAAGGGACGAACCCTTCCAGCCATCCGAATATATAAATGATAGTCAAGGTAAACCTATACATGAAGAAGTTCAGATCAGAGAAAGATGGGAAGCATACTTCAAAGACCTCTTGAATATACCAGATACTGGGAATAAAACATCATTGAAACCGAGACATGCAAACATCGAAGAACCTAAAATACTAGTAAGTGAGGTAAGAGAATCTATTAAGAGAAGCCTAAAGAACAAGGCTGCGGGAATTGATGGAATAACAGCAGAAGCAATAAAGGCGTGTGGAGAGATTGGAGTAACCTGCGTACATTACATCTTCAAGAAGGCGTGGGAAGAAAGAACTGTCCCTTCAGATTGGCAAAAGCTATTATAGTACCAATATGGAAGAAAAAGGTAAAAAACAAGACTGTAGTACATATAGAGGCATCTTCCTCCTAAGCCATGTGGGAAAAATGTTTGCAAGAGTTCTGGAGCAACGAATAAGACCAATTGTGGAGCCAGCACTCAGCCCACAACAGTTTGGTTTTAGAAAAGGAAAAGGGTGCACAGATGCAATATTTGCCCTAAGACAAATTAGTGAAAAGACTATAGAACACAAAAATCAAATGAATATAGCCTTCATTGACCAAAAGAAGGCATTTGATAGGGTTAACAGAGACATATTATGGGATGTTCTCGAAAACTACGGAATAAAAGGAACACTGCTAGACTGTGTTAGAGCCATATATATAGAAAGTGAAAGTGCCATACGAACAAGCGACGGACTCACAAATTGGTTTCCAGTAACATCAGGAGTACGGCAAGGATGTGTTTTATCACCTCTCCTCTTTATTATATACATGGATAGTATCACCAAAATAGATGAAGCAACACTCAACGCAGACCAACAAAATGAACTGCTCTTTGCTGACGACCAGTGTTTATTCCATAATAATACTGAACAGCTTCAAGAACACATAAACTTACTCAACAATAGCTACCTCAAATACAACATGAAGATCAACATTCAAAAGACAGAAGTCATGACTATAAGCAGAGAACATAAAGATATCAACATACAAATAAATGGCCAAACACTAAAGCAGGTGAGAGAATTTAAATACCTTGGAAGTATCTTCACATCTGATAGTAGACTGGACAGAGAGATCGAAACTAGAATCCAGCAAGCCAACAACATTACATACCAGCTTACCCCAATTTTGAAACACCCAGCTATTCCAGTAGTGACTAAAAGACAAATTATAAATTCAATCTTTATACCAACACTGTGCTACCAGAGCCAAACATGGGTACTGACAAAAGAACAAGAAAGGAAAATTACCACATGCGAAATGAAATGCCTGAGGAAAGCAGTAAATAAAACAAGAAGAGACCATATAAGAAATGAGGAAATTAGAAGAACAGTCGGAACATCATCTGCTATTAGATTTATTGAAAAACAGAGACTAAAATAGTTTGGCCACTTGGTCAGAATGAACCCGAATACACCAGTTGCAAGAGCGTACAACCTGAAAATATAATCATCAAGAGGAAGGGACAGACCTATCCGACTGAGATAAGAAGCTGCAAGGTAAGTAGACAAGGTAAGTAGACAAGGTAAGTAGACAAGGTAAGTAGACAAGGTAAGTAGACAAGGTAAGTAGACAAGATAGGAGATATCTCTCTCTCTTGTTTTTGTGTGTAGCCATTTTGATTATTCTTATTGTGATATATAAACAGTCGTTGCCAAGAACGTGTTTTACGTCTCATCGTTCAGTACCATTTGAAGATCTAGTGTTTCATTCGGTGAAGTATCCGATTTCAACCAGCGTTTACTGGTTTCGCTCTCCGTTAGACTTATGCTGTCCCCACCCAATCTACAAGGCAGCAGGTTGTTATTTTCTTTCAGGGTAGCAACCCTTAGACGATCTGCCCTTCCGGGTTGATGAGCGTCATCTGCCCAGGTAACCAGTCTTCTTGTGGACTACTTGGTTTTCCAGCCGTTCAGTTGTGTGTCCGTTTTGTTTTGCTAGTCTTTAATTGCCCCCAATCAAACTACAAGGCAGCAGTAGTTCCTCGCGAGCGGAAACGTGCATTGGATTAAAACTCTGCTTTCCAGTTTTGTGCACATTTGCGTGGTCCGCCCACCCTCAAGACTATCGCGCTACAGCGCCTGCCAGGTCTGCCACTCCGGCCACACCTGCCACGCCGGCCACGCCATCTGCGACGTTTGCCCACCGGTGGGCCCACCCGTACATCTTCCGCATGCGCAGCCGCTCTGCCCTGGTGCCTGCTTCACCATCTCCTTCAACCCTCACCGTGCTCACATTTTCCTCTAGGCAGTCCGGACCTGGGGCTTTACTCGAGCCTCCACCCCTGAGATGGGTGCCCGAATTTTGCCCTATGTCGGTCAACGTTTCTTCGCTGGATGCACCTCTCATCCTATATGTTTATTTGCTCACCCATCCCCCTCCCTCAGGGCGCGGAGTTTCGCAGCGTCCAGCTCATCTCTGCCCCGCATTTGGCCTGCCTGTGTATCGTCCGTATGCGCGATCGATAATCTTTGGTGCCTCTCCATCGTGTGTATCAGGTTTCTCACCGTGCTCACATGTACCGTGCTTCAAGACTGCCATGACACGTTGCTTGACTCAGGCGCAGAGTTTCGCCCCTTGTGGGCCCACGTCTCTGCTTTGGGATGCACCTCTCATCACTTCATGTTCCTTTTCGTGCTTATGGACTCTTGCCCGTAGGTGGTAATTTTGGTGCGATTATTTGTTCCTGGATGAGTTTACATTTGTTGGCTGACGACTCGTACACTGCTGATTTCTTACGTCTCTGCAAAATTTGGGGGGTGTACCATTGTTGGTACGCATCTTTTTGGTGTTTATTTTAGTTTGAAGAATCTTATCAAGTTTATTGTGTACATTTTTCTTGTCGTATGTTTGTTTCGTTTTACATAGTATAAAGAACATTGGTTAAATGTATCTGGAGCAGTATCCCCACTAATGTTACCTACAAGCCGTCACTGCTATCTAATCACGTTACATCATAGTGTACATCACTGAGTTTATTGAGAAAATAAATATATTTGACAGGATAGTGGTTATTGTCTACTGCATCCACGTCATAGCACTCCGGGCAGACCCATATGCGCACAGTATTAGAACTCCGGGCAGACCCATGTGTGCACAGTCTCCTCAGCATATTTTCAAGTGTGTGCATACGATTGCTTCATGTTACTAGATGGTTAAATACACTCCTTTCTCACACTATATTTCAACAATGATCCTGTACTGTCAAGGCAAGTGAACAGATCTTGCTGTCTGAACGATCAGTTTACTTCCTCAACGATTATAAACCTTCATTAATTTATTAATAGGACAATCATCACTGCACTTGGGTGAGTAATCATGTGTACTCTGATATATTTCTTACATAAGGTGATCTCAGCTGCAGTGCAAGAACTCTATCGCAAAGGTGGGGGTTTTTGAAATATCATCAACATAAATATATCATCAATAATTGATAGGAATACTTACGTTGAACACACATTTCACCATGAAAGCCAGGAGTGCATTTTAAGCAATTCCCCGAATAATAGTGACAGACCTTAAAAAGGCATTGAGTACTACACGGATATAAGCAGTTGAATCCATAGAAACCTGGCCGACACCCGACAGCACACGCACCCGTGACAAAGTCACATACTTCGTTTCGGTTGCATGAGCAGTTGTTCTCACAGAGAATTCCGTAGGTGTAATCTGGGCATACTTTGTCTGTCGTATATAGAAAACCATATCGGTAATGATATATTTTATTTATTCAATATTCCAGATATATTTTTAAAACATCTCAATATAACATACTCATTTTCCAAACCAGTTGCTCCAAGTGAAACTATCTTAACATGAAACACATGTGTAATTTTCCAATTACAAAATTATCAAAATTAATATGAAACAAATATCCAATAGACAACGATATAATACCATCACGTATAGAACGCATACATATCTTGCTTGATATGTTAATGTAACATATAGCATAATTAAGCATGATATGCAAATGCCACGCACATAAAATAACATAACACGATTTATGAATGTGAAATATATCTCTATTAACTTCAATGATGCAGCATTTAAATATATAAGTTTTTAAATAATATCAAACAATTTTATTCAAATATTTGTTGACGTGTTTGTTATGTCAGGTAAGTAGTACATCAATAGTATACTAAATTCACGCATTTCCTGGCCGAAGTCCGATAAGAAGTTGCCAAATAGTTGCTGAAACTTAAGAAATATCAGCATACTAGTCGTCTGTAAACGAATGTCAACTAACTTGGAACAAATGGCCTCATATTAATTGCCAGCTGTTGGACAAGAATCAATCAGAACGATGCGTAAGAAATCAACAGTGTCTCGGCAAGTGTCTCTGAAAACGCTGTATATAACGTATCGTGTTGATACACGGACATATTCCGGTAAACTGCGTATTAAAGGCTTAGTGCAGATACATTTACTGGGTAAGAGTGGTCAAGCGCAAATCCTAACGTTTCGTTTTAGTGCCTAACGAAACTGCCCTCCTGGAAGAACCGGACAAGGTACTGTTTGCATTAACAACTAATATCCCCGGCAGAACTGGGATCGGTGATGTTAGCCAGCGCAAATTTTCAGTTGCGTTGCTAGCGCCGATTGAAATAATTATCTAGAATATATGTGCGCAGCCCCAGTCCAGTGTTTCCTGGGGCCTGGACAAATGAAGAGTATACACTGCAAATTGCCAAGTGCCGACAAGCGCCTAGAAAAGGCTGAGGATGTTCCTATTTTGAAATGAACCAACATGGTCAGAAATGTAAGGCCGGCATTGTAAAGATTTGACAGGCTGTCCAACTCAAATCATTGGCAAAGGCCGACACTTTTCAAGGTGTCTTGCTCGAGTAAGATGCCGTCCTAGGACAATCGTATGTGCCCCAAAAAAAGACGGAGAAATGTTCATAATGCAGAAAATAGTCATAATATAACACGAGTTTTGAATCCCTGGTACACGATTCCTGGAAAGTGTGGACGACTCCTGGAAAGTGTGGACGACTCCTGGAAAGTGTGGACGACTCCTGGAAAGTGTGGACGACTCCTGGAAAGTGTAGACGACTCCTGGAAAGTGTAGACGACTCCTGGAAAGTGTAGACGACTCCTGGAAAGTGTAGACGACTCCTGGAAAGTGTAGACGACTCCTGGAAAGTGTGGACGACTCCTGGAAAGTGTAGAAGAAGAAATAAGAGAGTATAGAAAGGCAGAATAGAATTTGATAAGAAATAAGAAAATATATAAAGTAAGAAAATACTCTGTTGTACAATGTGGACTAGTAATGAATCATGTCTCTGACATACGAAACCTTAAAGATCACAAGGCCGTAACAAAAAATTACTCATCAGAAGTTTATCTATGACTTCAGTGGTAAGAGCATGCTTTTATTACACCGACATTTCCGATTGTGTCGCCATTTTGAATAATCTCTACTGACGTGTTTTCACTTGCTCCTGTCAAAAAACGCCCATTTGCATATAAAGTAGCATCTAATGACTCATATTACTGTCCTGATCACGACTATAAGTATTAGTTCTTTATGTGTTACTTACTAGACCAGTTCTGCATCATTTTTACTTATTTATTTATTTGTAATAATTGGTGTCTCCAAAATATGGAAATATTTAGAAGTTACAAATTTTCTAATTACTGCATTATTTATTGTCCAAACAACTTCATATTTAGATATATTGTGTAAATATGAAGGTACTAAGAGACGGTGTTAATAGTTTCAATGAAATATTTCATAATTTATTTCCTTTGTGACTGTAAAATTACTTGAAATTTGTAGAAAAATCAATTTTTAGCACCACCAAAAAGAGATCACTTATATAACATATTACATGACAATGATATAAAAACCACATATCTTGATAATACACACAATTCGCTTTCTAACCATATATAACATGCCTATTTTAAATTAATGAAGTATTTGTGGCTTCTGGTAATAGAGCAGGTTTTCAAAAATAACAAAAAACCTTAAAACCCAAGAACGTTTAAGAGTTAAGACTGCACATACAGACTCTCAATAGAATGCATCCATGAAGTCACAATATAACGTTGCTCATAAAAAGGTATACAATATGTGAAACTTAATACACTAATTAGCAAGCACAAAACCAGTAGAGAGGTAGACAACAACCTCCTCTAGTCAAGTTTCATATAACGTCAACCATCACCAGTATAATTATTAATGTCAACTCCTGATCTGTCCTGACCTGTTCACACTTAAAGAGTATATAAATATAATTACGTAAGGTAGCACACAATGATCATAACAGACTCATTACCTAAGCGATCTCTAAACAGCTGCGCTTCACTCTTGTTAGTAGGCAAGGTGCATAGAGGTACACCTCAATCGTAACTTCTACTACAAATTATGGTGCTAATGAGGCAGTTAGGCTACCATGCTACTGGAGTGCATCACAGCAAAAGTTATTTTGGTCTAATGTCAGGCTCTCAGTTGGTTTTTTTCCCTGGTCGTACTGGTTATAATCAATGTTTTCGATAAGAGGGGGTACCGGCTTCTCTCTGGCTCCTGGTGTGGTCTGGTACACCGTCGTCGTTGACAAGGTATGACAGAGATAATGCATCTGGTGGCGGCGAGGCTATAGGAAGGAACCCTCGTAGTTGAGAGAGTCTTCTCGTATAGCAGGATTACTACAGTTGTTCACGATCTGGTCCAGATGTGTGGGACGGTAGCAATAGGCTAGTATGCTTTGAGTTACTGTAATCTATTCTGTCCAATTTCAATTGACTGACATCGAACACAAAAAGAGTAATAGCACTATTCTAGATTTCTGTATGGACTGGTTAATAAATGTCTGCATTCTCCTCTTCTAGGCTCAATGGTACTTCTAACTTCATTCAGCGGTACATCGGCGAGTTCGTACACATCAGTAATATACACATCTCAAGACTTCATTCAGCGGTACATCGGCGAGTTCGTACACATCAGTAATATACACATCTCAAGACTTCATTCAGCGGTACATCGGCGAGTTCGTACACATCAGTAATATACACATCTCAAGACTTCATTCAGCGGTACATCGGCGAGTTCGTACACATCAGTAATATACACATCTCAAGACTTCATTCAGCGGTACATCGGCGAGTTCGTACACATAAGTAATATACACATCTCAAGAAAATTACTTGGCTGTACACACCTGGGCATGCTGGAGTGCAGGGTAACGAGCGTGCTGACTTTCTTGCAAACAATGCCATGACTCAAGAGGGTAGAAGTATGGACAGAGCCGATATCATCAATGCGGTACGCTCTCAATTATGTGACATGGGTAAGTCTCAGACACTGGAACGAGTTCAAGAATTAGACGTTAAGTTTGGACATGCCAGACAGAGTCGTCTTCGTGGTAGAGAGAGAAGATATAGTAATCACCTTCTCATGGGTACTTTGAGCAAACGGACTTTGGGATGGTTGCTGCAGCGGAGGACAGAGCACGAATGGGAATGCCCAATGTGCAATGACGTTAATCGCATAACATAACATAACATAATATAACATAAAATAACATAACATAACATAATATACACAATGTTCAAGTGTCCTCCGTGGTGGGTTTACCATACAATCACCACGTTCCGAAAATACTGATACAAGTTCATTCTTGACTTCACAATACGCACATCAATTTCTGTTGTAGGAATAAGGTCTAAGTCAAGACTTACCAAGTCTTGGATGAAAATGACACGACTCCTCACAGAAGAAAGTATACACTCTTCCTTATCACCAATTATCTAATCATATCAAACTAGGAGAACCCGTTCTCTACATTCTCAGCAGCTATTAAATTTCTATTCTTTCTTATCGTCTACACATGATTTCTCACAAGTTCGTGGCAGTCCACAAATTTGTAAACTACGACTTCTAGAGACCAACAAAATGGAAATAACACAATTTTCTGCACTCGTTCCTTTCGCTCTTGGTTCTCAGTTCTCACCATTCCTCTCCAGTTCTCAAAGCTAACTGTATTCAAAATAGCATATGTCCAATTTCAGCCCAGCTGCCCCCTACTCCAGTCTCGAGATACCCGCCTTAAACGAGAGTCGTCCAATATCCTGGGATAAGTGGGGTGTTCGGGTTTTAGTAGTCTACCGGTCAGTAGTGGTATGACTGGTTTTAGTAGTCTACCGGTCAGTAGTGGTATGACTGGTTTTAGTAGTCTACCGGTCAGTAGTGGTATGACTGGTTTTAGTAGTCTACCGGTCAGTAGTGGTATGACTGGTTTTAGTAGTCTACCGGTCAGTAGTGGTATGACTGGTTTTAGTAGTCTACCGGTCAGTAGTGGTATGACTGGTTTTAGTAGTCTACCGGTCAGTAGTGGTATGACTGGTTTTAGTAGTCTACCGGTCAGTTCACCATTCTAGGGGTCGTTTCATTCAGCGCTAGCAACACAACTGAAATTTTGCACTCGGCAACATCACCCACCTCTGTTCTTCCAGGGATGTTATTTATTAATGTACCTGTACCCTGCCCGGTTGTACCAGGGAGGGCAGTTTCGTTAGGCTTTAAAACGCAACTTTAGGATTTGCGCTTGACCAACCTTAGCCACCTCCGTTATTTCGGGGATGTTAGTTGTTTATGCAACAATACCCTGCCTGGTTGTCCCAGGGAGAGCAGTTTCGTTAGGCACTAAAACGTATGACTGGTTTTAGTAGTCTACCTGTCAGTAGTGGTATGACTGGTAAACAATCAATTTATGAAATAATTGAATTGGCCAAGAGCACCAAAGAATGTAAGTCGGTTAACCTCTGTTTCGTCCTTTGGCCTGGCATAATTATCTTACAAGAAAGGCTGCACAGATCTTTGGCGTAGATCATAAAACCCAATTATACGTCAAAAAGGTGATCGTTAAAGCGAAGATACAAGCCAAATATGAAGCACAACGGATCATTTTAGGCAAGCTACCCTAGTAAATAAAATGCTGGCTGAAACCGGATGTGCTAACCTAGTCACCATAGGCGCATAATTGCACAACATAAACAAACGTTCTTGTCACAGATCAATTATATATCACAATAAGAATGATAGAATTGCACAACCTAAATAAACGTTCCTGTCACAGATCAATTATATATAACAAAAAGAATGATAGAATTGCACAACCTAAATAAACGTTCCTGTCACAGATCAATTATATATCACAATAAGAATGATAGAATTGCACAACCTAAATAAACGTTCCTGTCACAGATCAATTATATATCACAATAAGAATGATAGAATTGCACAACCTAAATAAACGTTCCTGTCACAGATCAATTATATATAACAAAAAGAATGATAGAATTGCACAACCTAAATAAACGTTCCTGTCACAGATCAATTATATATAACAAAAAGAATGATAGAATTGCACACAAAGAACGAACGCAAACAACAACAACAACATACAACTTTAAATAGTTAAAATCTAACACCAATTAAATTTGTGTTGCTATATTTGTGTCCATAGTCACCGCCAGCCTTTTTCTTGATGAAGGAATCACTGCTTTAATAGGTAGTGCGACTACTATATTCGGCAGACTATCAAAGTGAGCTTGAGACACACACACAATTAACATTGCAGACCAAGATTTAAATATATCAAGTATGTGTAGACAGCTCTGTTCTAAATGACACACAATCATGAGCAGATTACTCAATACAAGAGATGAGACTTCACATCTTTCATCGTTCATGTCACCGCAATATTATACGTATCAGGTGCTCGCGACATCATAACGAACTATAAAGTACTGCAACATGCAAACTTGCCTTCCATCATTGACATGCTCAACAAACAGTAGACGACTAAGATTGCTAGTGGTTGCGAAGTGAATGGACAATTGCTGCACACCCCATGAGGTCAACATCTCATTTATGTCAACTTTCGGAAGGACGAGGCATCAAGACAGACCACTATTTGGATATTCTTCTTCTCTTCTCTCGTTCGTTCATCACGGCCAATTTTATCACTATTTTTGTGATAAATAATTAATCTTTGACAAGAACGGCATTTTACGTTGTGCGATCAAGCACCCATGTTGACTAGGCCCGCCCACCTGGTTTCAGCCAGCTGTTTATTTACTAGAGTAACTTGCCCTAGAACGATCCATTGTGCCGTTTATTTTGGCATGGATCTACGTCTTTACGATTACCTTTTTGCCAAAGCCTTTATAAGATCTGAGCCATGGTGTTTGGACGCCATCGTATTTTGTGTTGGATGATTGGCGTCCAAAAAGTATTGCCCTTAGCCAATGTTTGGGTTTGTACCAGTTAAGCCTTTGCATTATCGGTCTTACTTTTCTATCCATGGTGAGTTTGTTCCTGAGTAGGAGTATTCTCAGCCGTTTCGGAGCGCGTTTCGGCACCTGGCAATGTGCAAGGTTGTTGCTCTGCATTTTCCCTGTCCCCTGGAAACACTGGACTGGGCTGCGCACAAATATTCTAGGGTCGTTTCATTCGGCGCTAGCAACACAACTGAAATTTTGCACTCGGCAACATCACCCACCTCTGTTCTTCCAGGGATGTTATTTATTAATGTACACGTACCCTGCCCGGTTGTCCCAGGGAGGGCAGTTTCGTTAGGCACTAAAACGTAACTTTACGATTTGCGCTCGGCCACATTTATCCAATTGGTTTTTTTGCGCTTGGCCTCTTGTACGGAGTTTATCGCAATTTTCCCATTTGTCATCACGATGCGTGACAGTGTTTTTCAGAGACACTTGCCCATACCTGTGATTTGTACTTGTTTCAAGCCACTGCTGGGATTTCTATTTTTTCTGCTCTTCTGGGGTCTTCTGGGCTCACATTTTCTGCACCTTGAGTGACTTTCCCGCAATTGGAGTCACTTGTGTGTGTGTCATCGTCCAAATGCGTGTTTGCTCCAGTGTAGTGCCTGCCCCACCATGATTTTCGGGTTTCTCACCGTAATCACGTTTACCATGCCTCAAAACTGCAATGACCTGCAGCTCGACCCGGACTCTGTCTCCGATTTTTCCCAATGTGGGCTCAATTTTCTACTCTGGATGTACCTCTCATCCCTTCAATGTTGGTGCGGTTATTTTCTCTGGGAGAGTTGGAATATGTTCGCAGACGACTTGTACACTGCTGTTTTCTTACGTTTGTGCAAAACTTGGCCATTTTTTATCGAACATCGGTCAGGATATGCGTTCATTTTGTTCAGGGATTTTTGACCCTACATTTATTTTCCGTGCCTGCACTTCTACCACTACCAGTAGCTCTTCGTCGATCCCTGCACGCTTAGCCAGACCGGAACCGATGTATGTTACCAGGGTTACCGCCAAGATGTAGGGCATGATCTTAATTAATGCCAGCTCACTAATCCTGGGACGTCGTTATCCCAATGCGCCTATGAGTCCACTGCTTGGATATAAGATATATTTTTTTATATTTTATAATATTATATAACTATGCCTACGGGAACTTACGTTGCTCTCCAAAATCATTAAATAAGTGTGTTGACATGAGGGCTAGTAGAAGTATATATTGGCATGTACAAACAGTGGCGGCATGTGATAATTTTTCGTGGCGACACAAATTTCGTAAAAAATCAGGGATTTTATAGTATTTACTATTATTTGTTTATTTTCCCGATTCCTACTAATATTATTGGTTATTTCCTCTTTCAAGAAAAACCAGAAATGCTTCTCTGCTGCAAAAGTTTGCTATAATCGAGTTGGCTATGATATATGATTATGAAGAACATAACATCGAGGAAAATTAAATATTTCGGACATAACAAACGACATGAATGATAGAGAAGACTTTTATTTTTAAAATGGACTTAGCGTGTATTGAACACGCTTCAACCGTATCAGAAGCAACGCTCTTATTAAGCAAGCGTGACTATATACATATTAGGGGATTTTGTAATATATAATCCAGTCGGCGTTTACGAAAATAAATTACTGTAGACGGATGTAATGACGCAATGGGTGATTACCTTAAATTATTGTATTATGGTTAGTTACTTTTTTCTATTATTTTCTAGAATATTTTTATGAACAAATAATATATAAAATAATAAGTACACGTTACGCATTTTTGTTTTTCATGTGGCTGGGCCTTCCTGACCATTAATGGCCAGAAGCATATACTAATTAGGGAAAAAAATGCTGAATTTCAGATATCAGACTGTGTTTGATATTTTAGCGATACATATCAACTTTCTAAGCTAATCGGTATCACGTTGAAAGTAATAATTATGAACAACTAATGTCTAAGATAATAAGTACAAGTTACTCATTATTTTTGGTGTCACAGGGTCCCACTGACGAGCTCGCCCCTGTGTACAAGTAAACGAAAATCATGCCACATCGTCATGATCTATTCATTAATGCACACAATAACACGCATGTAGCTATAATATTGACTATCAACTGTTGATACTGTTACTTACCTCCATACACTAGAACCTCACATAATGTCATGGCACGATCTTCTTTAATATTGTTGGATGATAGTTGGATAACCAAGCGCTTGATTCGTGTCATTGATTCAATTGTTATTCTGTACCTACTTGATATTGTTGGTTCTACATAAGACCAGTCTTTGACGTCACGAAATGAGTAAAGCGTCAGCTTGAAGTCTTTGAGACGATGCAAGAAAACTGCAGCAGAAAATGAATATTACATTACAAAACTAAACCTCTGGTCATAACATTGTTAACGTAGACCTTGCATCCATCACGTCAACTATCTCTCTCTCTCTCACTCTCTAACCTGTTACGCCATTGACGTTTAGGGCAACAACAAACGCACACCATTCTTTTCTATGAATTGCCTTCCTCTGTATTGTGTTCCAGCTATGATACCTTCCTCTGTATTGTGCTCCAGCTATGATACCTTCCTCTGTATTGTGCTCCAGCTATGAAATCTTCCTCTGTATTGTGCTCCAGCTATGATATCTTCCTCTGTATTGTGTTCCAGCTATGATACATTCCTCTGTATTGTGTTCCAGCTATGATATCTTCCTCTGTATTGTGTTCCAACTATGATACCTTCCTCTGTATTGTGCTCCAGCTATGATACCGTGGCCAACGTTACAAACTGGCCTAAATGCTCTATTTGTCAAGATGGAGGGTGAGGCGGATTATTCAAACGTGTTTAGTAAACATATGGACATTTTAGTAAACATACGGACTCAAACGAACTTCTTCAGTAAACATAACAACACAATAATGATGCATAGTAAGTGCTGTGTACCAAAATGTAGATCAAATTACGATTATAATTACATATGTATAATATAAGTTAATTTTACAAGTACCTTCTTCAGTAAACCTAACTGTTGTCAGTGTTGTAAACAATAAAACATAACAATAAAATAACGATGCCTAGCTAGTAAGTAATGTGTACCAAAATGTAGATCAAATTACGATTATAATTATATGTGTATAATTTAACAATTACCTTCTTTAATAAACATAACAACAAAATAACGATGCCTAGAAAGTGTTGTGTACCAAATTGTAGATCTAATTATGAGGGAGATTATGTTAAAGCATTCAAGGTTCCAAATGAAAATCGTCAGGAAATTCGGGACAAATGGATCAACAATATTCCACGTCAAGATTGACTTCCACGAAACATAGTGTTGTTTGTATCAAACATTTTAGAGAAGAAGATTTAGTACGTTCAGATAAATATACAGATGCAAATGATGTAGAACACATTATTGACAGGCGTTGTGTAGTTGTAAAACCTAATGCTGTTCCCACTGTGTTTCCTAACCTTCCATCTTATATGTCAAAAGCGCCTGTCGTTCTTCGTAAGAATCCAAAAGCACGAGCTACAGCAGTACAAGAAAGATATAATAAAGATGTTGAAGATTGGCTGGCGTCAGATCTGATCAGTGATTTTAACGTTTTTCAGGACAATTATGAAGCAAGGTTACAAGATAATTTAAATGCAAAGTTTCTGCAGATTTGTAAAGACATGGAATATGTTCTATTGTACACTGTAATTGTTGAAACCATGGAAGCACCAGCTATAGGACTAAGTATTAAAATAGACCAGGACATGTCCTTTACTGTTCACCTGAAGGGAGTTTCCATAGAAAAAGTTCCTTTAACTGGCTGTCAAGTAGTGGAAAAATTGAGAGATGGTCTCATGTTGAGAATCTTTTGTCCTATTGTTTATATAAAGATTTAGAAGAATATCGAACTGTTGACTATTACATGACAAAGGCACATGCTAATCTGGTTGAAGCAATTAGTTTATCATCCACCACCACAAGCACTAGTGTTGTGCCAGAGAAAACACTTCAATTCCTCGCTGAACAGTTGCAGCTGGTCAGAACTCCAGATAACAGAAAACGGTACAGCAGTAACACCCACTGTTTTGCATTCATGACATATATAAAATCCCCAGTATGCTACATATTTCTAAGAAGATCAAATTATCTGTGTCTTCCCATCATGGCACACTCAGAAATTTAATTATGCCATTGACAAAGTCTGTAGATTCTGACATCAGTAAATATTTACAGATCACGAGCAGCAAACTTTCTGCAACTGACCAAATTGTAGCCATTCAGATGGATGAAATTTATGTCAAAGCTGCACTAAATTATACTGGAGGAAAATTGATTGACACAGCATCAAATGCAGTCGAAAGTGCTACCACTGTGCAGGCATTTTTTTATTTCTTCAATATTTGGCAATTACACTGAAGTGGTTGGACTAATTCCAATGAAGAAGATGACATCAGATGACTTGCAAGGAAATTTAATTCAGACTATACAGACAGTGCAGTCCGTTGGTTTTAAAGTCCTGGCTGTTATTGCGGATAACAATGCAGTAAACAGAAAAGTGTACAAACAACTTGCAGGAAGTTCACAAAATGCATACACTTTTGAGAATCCAATGTATTCTGGAACACCAATCTTTTTGCTTCATGATTCAGTACATATATTGAAATGCATATGGCACAACTGGATCAACCAGAAGGACACGGAGCAAACTTTTGTTTTCCCTTGTTATCCTGTATCACAATCAGAGGAACTCATGAGAGCAAAGATGTCCAGCTTGAAAATTTTGTATAATAAAGAATGTAACAACATTACCAAATTAGCACCTGCGATTACTCACAAAGCACTGTTTCCATCTAGTTTTGATAGACAGAAGGTATCTCTAGCCCTTGCTGTGTTCAACGAGTATAATGTTGCAGCTCTACGGCTCAGTGATCAGGAGGATGGTACTGCAACTTTTATTAATACAATACTACAGTGGTGGAACATTATAAATGTTAAAAATAAATTTATTGGAACAAAGCTTCAAAACCCATTTGCCATGCCTATAACAGCTACTGATAAAACTAATTTGTTGAATTTGGAACATCTATGCAAATGGGTGGAAGCATGGCATAATCTACCAGTAAGAGAAGGAAGCTCACCAGGAAACATTCCATGCTTTGATTCACACATTGAAGGCAATGATAGATTTAACTAAATATGCATTCACAAACATCATGAACATAGAGTACATCTTGTTAGGAAAACTACAAACGGACAATCTTGAGGCCAGATTCAGTGAGTACAGGCAACTTTCAGGAGCAAACTACCTTGTTTCTGTGTAGCAAATTTTGGAAACTGAAAAGAAACTAAGGATTTATTCTGTTTTGTGTATGTGCTCCTCGAGATGTGGTGATATTCCAATTCGTGACTTATTAGCAGTGTTCAATACAGACACTGAGATGGAGACAAGTGCTGCCAAGCAAGGAGACCCATGGTTTGAAGTGAATGTAGAAAATTCTGAAATCATAGTGCCTGACGGAACTGTGGATGTACTTGTCTACATCAGTGGATTTGCTGCCTACAGACTGTGTAGAAGATTAAAGTGCCCGTCATGTTGCCTACTTATTCAGCAAGCTAAGGGCATTACAGCAGAAATTGAACCTGATCTGTCCTGGTTAGACTACACACATTTAATAGATATGGGTGGACTGAAGTACCCATCACAAGACCTCACTGTTCTCTGCTTCATATCATATCTAGTTGTTCAAAAGCTGATATCATCTGAATATGAAGATAAGTTCTTGGCCACGACAAACCAGAAGGAGATTGTCATACAAATTGTAACTGCTAGCTACTTAAATTCTCATTAGACAGTACTGCATGTGTCTGCGGAGCTCAAAAAGAAAAACTTTATTGTCCGCGGTTCCAACATTTGCTAACATTTTCCTCAACAATTATAGAAAAATAAGGAATGATCAATGCAATGTTCAGCAAACTGCTTCTTCACAAAAAGGAAAGTAGCAAAATTCAGTAGTAGATAAATATATTTATGTAATACTGTTTAGTTTCTGTGCTAATCAAGCTGTGGTGATGTGCAAACTTGTGACTGACTAATTCATGGATTATTGATAAGTGATGTTAGTTTATGTGCTAATCAAGATGTGGTGTTGTGCAAACATGTAGCTTACTTATTCATGGATAACTGAAGAGAGACTACCATAAGCTGAAGTAGGTACAATAGTTATCATATTTAAAATTAATCTAAGTATTCTGTATAAAATTAAACTAAAATAGTATGTGAGAGCAACAACTATAGCTACTCATCAGAAAACATCTTCTATAACACACACATGCATCCAACAACAAGTTTCTAACATCTGCAAGATGTATTGTCTAGATCAGCGTTTCCCAATAGTAACAGTCAATAGTTAGTCTGCAAGAATACACCGCCTCAGCCTGTGACGTCACATGGCAATATTGCCGTCCGCGCTGAGGCCAGTTTGTAACGTTGGCCACGATGATACCTTCCTCTGTATTGTGTTCCAGCTATGATACCTTCCTCTGTATTGTGCTCCAACTATGATACATTCCTCTGTATTGTGTTCCAGCTATGATATCTTCCTCTGTATTGTGCTCCAACTATGATACATTCCTCTGTATTGTGCTCCAGCTATGATACCTTCCTCTGTATTGTGCTCCAACTATGATACATTCCTCTGTATTGTGTTCCAGCTATGATATATTCCTCTGTATTGTGTTCCAGCTATAATACCTTCCTCTGTATTGTGTACCAACTATGATACGTTCCTCTGTATTGTGTTCCAGCTATGATGATATCTTCCTCTGTATTGTGTTCCAGCTATGATACATTCCTCTGTATTGTGTTCCAGCTATGAGATACCTTCCTCTGTATTGTGTTCCAGCTATGATACCTTCCTCTGTATTGTGTTCCAGCTATGATACCTTCCTCTGTATTGTGTTCCAGCTATGATACTTTCCTCTGTATTGTGTTCCAGCTATGATACATTCCTCTGTATTGTGTTCCAGCTATGATACCTTCCTCTGTATTGTGTTCCAGCTATGATACCTTCCTCTGTATTGTGTTCCAGCTACGATACATTCCTCTGTATTGTGTTCCAGCTATAATACCTTCCTATGTATTGTGTTCCAGCTATGATACCTTCATCTGTATTGTGTTCCAGCTATGATGATATCTTCCTCTGTATTGTGTTCCAGCTATGATGATATCTTCTTCTGTATTGTGTTCCAGCTATGATATCTTCCTCTGTATTGTGCTCCAACTATGATACATTCCTCTGTATTGTGCTCCAGCTATGATACCTTCCTCTGTATTGTGCTCCAACTATGATACATTCCTCTGTATTGTGTTCCAGCTATGATATATTCCTCTGTATTGTGTTCCAGCTATAATACCTTCCTCTGTATTGTGTACCAACTATGATACGTTCCTCTGTATTGTGTTCCAGCTATGATGATATCTTCCTCTGTATTGTGTTCCAGCTATGATACCTTCCTCTGTATTGTGTTCCAGCTATGAGATACCTTCCTCTGTATTGTGTTCCAGCTATGATACCTTCCTCTGTATTGTGTTCCAGCTATGATACCTTCCTCTGTATTGTGTTCCAGCTATGATACTTTCCTCTGTATTGTGTTCCAGCTATGATACATTCCTCTGTATTGTGTTCCAGCTATGATACCTTCCTCTGTATTGTGTTCCAGCTATGATACCTTCCTCTGTATTGTGTTCCAGCTACGATACATTCCTCTGTATTGTGTTCCAGCTATAATACCTTCCTATGTATTGTGTTCCAGCTATGATACCTTCATCTGTATTGTGTTCCAGCTATGATGATATCTTCCTCTGTATTGTGTTCCAGCTATGATGATATCTTCTTCTGTATTGTGTTCCAGCTATAATACCTTCCTCTGTATTGTATTCCAGCTATGATACATTCATCTGTATTGTATTCCATCTATGATACCTTCCTCTGTATTGTGTTTCAGCTATGATACATTCCTCTGTATTGTGTTCCAGCTATGATACCTTCCTATGTATTGTGTTCCAGCTATGATATCTTCCTCTGTATTGTGTTCCAGCTATGATACCTTCCTCTGTATTGTGTTCCAGCTATGATACATTCCTCTGTATTGTGTTCCAGCTATGATACCTTCCTCTGTATTGTGTTCCATCTATGATATCTTCCTCTGTATTGTGTTCCAGCTATGATACCTTCCTCTGTATTATGTTCCAGCTATGATACCTTCCTCTGTATTGTGTTCCAGCTATGATATATTCCTCTGTATTGTGTTCCAGCTATAATACCTTCCTCTGTATTGTGTACCAGCTATGATACGTTCCTCTGTAATGTGTTCCAGCTATGATGATATCTTCCTCTGTATTGTGTTCCAGCTATGATACCTTCCTCTGTATTGTGTTCCAGCTATGATATACCTTCCTCTGTATTGTGTTCCAGCTATGATACCTTCCTCTATATTGTGTTCCAGCTATGATATCTTCCTCTGTATTGTGTTCCAGCTATGATACCTTCCTCTGTATTGTGTTCCAGCTATGATACCTTCCTCTGTATTGTGTTCCAGCTATGATACATTCCTCTGTATTGTATTCCAGCTATGATTCCTTCCTCTGTATTGTGTTCCAGCTATGATACATTCCTCTGTATTGTGTTCCAGCTATGATACCTTCCTCTGTATTGTGTTCCAGCTATGATACCTTCCTCTGTATTGTGTTCCAGCTATGATACCTTCCTCTGTATTGTGTTCCAGCTTTGATACCTTCCTCTGTATTGTGTTCCAGCTATGATACCTTCCTCTGTATTGTGTTCCAGCTATGATACATTCCTATGTATTGTGTTCCAGCTATGATACCTTCCTCTGTATTGTATTCCATCTATGATATCTTCCTCTGTATTGTGTTCCAGCTATAGTGAAACACGTACAAACAAAGTACTATAGTTTTACAAAAACAGAAACAGTGACGATAAACAGCAACGTTTCGACCAACAAGGCCTTTATCATGCAAACGAAAAAGGAGTGACTTCTACGGCACAACGAAGAGTTGCAGCAATATGGAGACGAATATCGAAATAGGGGAAGACTGCAGTAAAACTTGGTAAATAGAGAAACACGTACAAACAAAGTACCAAGTTTTACTGCAGTCATTCCCCTATTTTGATATTCGTCGCCATATTGCTGCAACTCTTCGTTGTGACGTAGAGTCAAGGTCACTCCTGTTTGTTCGTTTGCTTGATAAAGGTGGTCGAAACGTTGCTGTTTATCGTCACTGTTTCTGTTTTTTGTAAACTATAGTACTTTGTTTGTACGTGTTTCACTATTTACCAAGTTTTACTGCAGTCTTCCCCCTATTTAGATGTTCCAGCTTTGATACCTTCCTCTGTATTGTGCTCCAGCTATGATAACTTCCTCTGTATTGTGTTCCAGCTATGATATTTTCCTCTGTTTTGTGTTCCAGCTATGATACCTTCCTCTGTATTGTGTTCCAGCTATGATACCTTCTTCTGTATTGTGTTCCAGCTATGATATTTTCCTCTGTTTTATGTTCCAGCTATGATACCTTCCTCTGTATTGTGCTCCAGCTATGATAACTTCCTCTGTATTGTGTTCCAGCTATGATATTTTCCTCTGTTTTGTGTTCCAGCTATGATACCTTCCTCTGTATTGTGTCCAGCATGATACTTCTCTGTATTGTGTTCCAGCTATGATATTTCCTCTGTATTGTGTTCCAGCTATGTCTTTACATTCTCTTTTCGCAGTATTCTTTGACTCTATGGTCTTTGACATATGGTCTTTGACATATATCTTTACATATGGTCTTTGACATATGGCTTCTTTACTTTTCATATGGTCTTTGACATATGGTCTTTGACATATGGTCTTTGACATATATTCTTTTGTCAGCCCTCACAGCCCGTATGATTTCTTGACTTGCGTTGTACTATTCCTGGTATCTTGCTTTCAGTCTTTCGGAGACTGTTTCTAATAATTTCTCATTTAGTATGCTTCTGGTGCTTCTGGTGCTTCTGTTGTCTATTATTTTCCTCACCACTACAATGTAATGGCCTCACGGCGAGGACGTAAACTATGATATATGTATATTTGTTAGAGGATTATATTATATCGTTGGTGTTGAACGAGATAGACCTACACATATCCATTGAACATTACCACATGGAGAAATGCGTAGCACGGTACGAACTACGATTGTGGCAATGAGTTGATTGCATGTTAGAGATTTCACTATATTATCAAAATCTATTGAACACAATCACATATGTTGACATGTGCTCAGATAGGACATACAGACAAATAGCGTCAATAACCAGCAATACAACACTCAATCACATATGTTGACATGTGCACAGATAGGACATACAGACAAATAGCGTCAATAACCAGCAATACAACACACAATCACATACGTTGACATGTGCACAGATAGGACATACAGACACATAGCTTCAGGTACCAGCAATACAACACTCAATCACATATGTTGACATGTGCACAGATAGGAATTACACACATATAGCTTCAGGTACCAGGAATACAACAGTTATACGGACTTGGACTAAATAATTCAACAAATCACATGTGTATTCTCCCAATTCCTCTTCCTGCCCCGCCCCCAATATGTATTTAACATATATACAGAACACGTAACGAGAAATGATAAGGTCGAACAAAACAACAAATTTGTTATCCCACTAACAAATGGTGGGTATATGATATCAAAACCACACATTTGTTGTCCCACTAACAAATGGTGGGTATATGATATCAAAACCACACATTTGTTATCCCACTAACAAATGGTGGGTATATGATAACAAAACCACACATTTGTTGTCCCACTAACAAATGGTGGGTATATGATATCAAAACCACCCATTTGTTATCCCACTAACAAATGGTGGGTATATGATATCAAAACCACACATTTGTTATCCCACTAACAAATGTTGGGTATATGATAACAGAACCACACATTTGTTGTCCCACTAACAAATGGTGGGTATATGATATCAAAACCACAGATTTGTTATCCCACTAACAAATGGTGGGTATATGATAACAAAACCACAAATTTGTTGTGCCACTAACAAATGGTGGGTATATGATAACAAAACCACAAATTTGTTGTGCCACTAACAAATGGTGGGTATATGATAACAAAACCACAAATTTGTTGTGCCACTAACAAATGGTGGGTATATGATAACAAAACCACAAATTTGTTGTGCCACTAACAAATGGTGGGTATATGATAACAAAACCACAAATTTGTTGTGCCACTAACAAATGGTGGGTATATGATAACAAAACCACAAATTTGTTGTGCCACTAACAAATGGTGGGTATATGATAACAAAACCACAAATTTGTTGTGCCACTAACAAATGGCGGGTATATGATAACAAAACCACAAATTTGTTGTGCCACTAACAAATGGTGGGTATATGATGAGTTAAAATAATGAGATAATACTGTTCTGCTGTCCAATATTGTAATGGGCGTGGTACAGCAAATTATGTCAGTGAAGAAATCCAGGAACGACCTGAATTTTATTTGCATTTCTAAATACAAACAAAACTTAGCTGATGTCTATAGACACACGAAAATGTTATAACCAATATCACATCAATAATAAACATATGATAACAACGATATTAATGTTGACTATAATATCTTCTCTAATGACAGCTATAAAGATGATTATATCAAATAACGTAGAAGAAAACTAGCAATGGAATATGTGTTGTAACCAGACGCGGTGCTAGTATAGCAAACACACGTCGTAAGACAATCACAGAAACAACAATAACATATTTAAATATATCCATTTTATCATATGTCAACTTACTGGGAAATGTAGTGGCAAGAAAGGTAAACTTGGAAACAGAACGAATCTTCACTGGCGTGGTGTGTAGGTACCGGACAATGTAAGAGAATTACAACTTTTGCTTATGATGTTTATCAGCGTTTCCAAGTGAAACAGGCTGTTGTGATTGTTGATTTGAAAGATGCGTATAACAGGGTGGATTGTTCTATTATTATATTGTATTTATCAACATGAAGGGGATTAATTAATGACTGGTGAACTGGATATCTGATTCATTCATGGAGAAGACAGTTGCACTACAGTTAAGAACATATACGTCAGACTCTACACGAATATGCCAGGGATTACTATAGGGTCACAATCTATCAGCCGTTTCATATTTACAAAGCAAATATAGTTAACCGAATTGAGTAGAGCATTGTCTTTTCCAGATGACATCTTAATAAATATATATGAAATAAATATATCTTAGCATATATCTGAGACAACCATTGATGATCATAAAAATATCTATATATTACCGTCTCTGTTAACGACTTCAATAAAGTAAAGTCTAGCTGGCCTTTCGAACTGAACAGCCCATTCTGCGGCGAACCGACCAGATGTTTGTGAACAGTGTCCAGCATTATAGTCCGCTGTTTCTATCCCATCAACAGCATTACCTGATACACATTTGTTTTGATTACGTTCAAAACAAAATGTTTGACGTGTCGGTTGTTTGAGTGCAATATTCAAACCTAAAACAAGTAGTTTCATATGTCGGTTGTCTGAGTACACTGTGTAAACCTAATACAAGTAGTTTGATATGTCGGTTGTTTGAGTACAATGTGCAAACCTAAAACAAGTAGTTTGATATGTCGGTTGTTTGAGTACAATGTGCAAACCTAAAACAAGTAGTTTGATATGTCGGTTGTTTGAGTACAATGTGTAAACCTAATACAAGTAGTTTGATATGTCGGTTGTTTGAGTACAATGTGTAAACCTAAAACAAGTAGTTTGATATGTCGGTTGTTTGTGTACAATGAGCAAACCTAAAACAAGTAGTTTGATATGTCGGTTGTTTGAGTACAATGTGTAAACCTAATACAAGTAGTTTGATATGTCGGTTGTTTGAGTGCAATGTGCAAACCTAAAACAAGTAGTTTCATATGTCGGTTGTTTGAGTACAATGTGCAAATCTAAAACAAGTAGTTTGATATGTCGGTTGTTTGAGTGCAATGTGCAAACCTAAAACAAGTAGTTTCATATGTCGGTTGTTTGAGTATAATGTGCAAACCTAAAACAAGTAGTTTGATATGTCGGTTGTTTGAGTACAATGTGTAAACCTAATACAAGTAGTTTGATATGTCGGTTGTTTGAGTGCAATGTGCAAACCTAAAACAAGTAGTTTCATATGTCGGTTGTTTGAGTACAATGTGCAAATCTAAAACAAGTAGTTTGATATGTCGGTTGTTTGAGTGCAATGTGCAAACCTAAAACAAGTAGTTTCATATGTCGGTTGTTTGAGTATAATGTGCAAACCTAAAACAAGTAGTTGCATATGTCGGTTGTTTGAGTATAATGTGCAAACCTAAAACAAGTAGTTTGATATGTCGGTTGTTTAAGTACAATGTGCAAACCTAAAACAAGTAGTTTGATATGTCGATTGTTTGAGTACAATGTGCAAACCTAAAACAAGTAGTTTGATATGTCGGTTGTTTGTGTACAATGAGCAAACCTAAAACAAGTAGTTTGATATGTCGGTTGTTTGAGTACAATGTGTAAACCTAATACAAGTAGTTTGATATGTCGGTTGTTTGAGTGCAATGTCCAAACCTAAAACAAGTAGTTTGATATGTCGGTTGCAATGTTGATTAATTAGTCTCTTTGCTTACTTGGTATGTCGTTCTTTACTGGCTGCACCAATCTTGACACACATCTCTCTCAATCTGGTCAATGAGTGGGACTCGCAACCCTGAAACTCTGCTGTTTGAAAAGACGCTAGCAGTACGTTAAGAATGTCATTTCGGTCCATTGCAGCCCCCTCGACTACAGTGGCCATGCCAGATAATCTGTCAGCTCGTTCATTAATCCTGACTGTTGCGTGTCCAGGGACAAAAATGAAGGTGATTTCTTTGATCCCTGTCTGTACCAGTACCTCCATCCAGTTCCGTCTCACAATTCCTTTTTCAACTTTACGAATCATACTCATGGAGTCACTGAGTATAGAAACACGAGCGAAGTCATGGGATGCCAACAACGTCACCGCCTCTGTAACCGCACGCACCTCCATCTCAAACTACTTGTGGTTGTCGCGTAGACCCCACTGACCTCTCCTATTATTTTTCCTCCTAAGCGTGCAGAAGAAGCCCAAGCACAGCGTTGTTGACGAATGAATGAACCATGGGTATAGATTACTGCATCGGTTTCATTGACGTGGTCATTCAAGAGAGCCTCAACCTCCGCGTTGATTAGTGATGGATTTTTTTCACAGTTTTTCTTAATGGATGTAATCACTGTAAAAGCAGTCTGAAATTGGGGTGGCACAGCGATCCATTCCTCTCCTGGTTCGATTCCGGAAGGTTCACATATGTTCCCAAGAGTACCTTCTGCCTGACTCAGCCATGATCTGAATCTACAACCTTTCTCCTTACCGAGTTCTTTATGGAGGGGATTGTGTTTGTTGGCGTTGATTTTAAGATAGGATTGAATCTTCCAAGTCTCAATTCTGTGAGCAATAGTGGGGAGATCAAGAAAGAATCTCATTGACGCTCCTGGTGTATCTTTGGTGCATCCTAGAATGATGCGCATAGCATCGTTCTAAATTATTTCCAGTCTCACTGTTTGCTTAGGACTAATCGTTCAGATAGCGCATGCATATTCTATACATGACAGAACGAGGCCTTGGTACAGGAGCACCAGAAGGCGTTGCTCAATGTTAACTGCAGCCATAATTTTCAAAACGGATAGTGAGTTGCGAGCCTTGGGAATAACTTGGTCGATGTGGTCCCTAAAGTATAGACTGTGATCAAACTTTATACCCAGATAGCTCATAGACGCTTTTCGAATGATTGTGTGACCGTCTATTTTGACATTTGGTGTTTCAGACTTTAGAATGTGGTTGCTTAGAGAGAACCATGATAGCACATCTTTGGTGTGGTTTATCGTTGCACCAGAGACATCGCACCAGGCCATGATGCGGTCCAGCTCCCTGAAGCTTATTAGTAATTTCCTCCTGTTTCTTCCCTGTCTGTACACCATGATGTCGTCTGCAAATGACATTGTCCTTCCCATGCCAGATAGTTGCTGCTGTGTAATCATTATAGTGAATACATTGAATAGTACTGGATATAATGGATCGACAATTGATGTGTCGGTTGATTGAGTGCAAAGTACAAACCTAAAAAAAGTAGTTTGATATGTTGGTTGTTTGAATGCAATTTGCAAACCTAAAACAAGTAGTTTAATGTTGATTAATATATGAGTGCAATGTTCAAACCTAAAACAAGTAGTTTGATGTGTCGGTTGTTTGAGTGCAATGTTCAAACCTAAAATAAAATCTATAATTGACAAGAAAATCAGTTTCTCAATCTGCATTATTTGTACATTTTTAGTATAGTTATATCTATTATATCTATTATAAAATGTAACTCTAATTGAGTCACATTTCAGTTATCTTTCGAATAATAATGGCGGTGTGAGCAGTATTTGTTAGCACCAGGAGTGCTTCGGAATGTTTTATTAGCGTGTTTTCCTTAACATCAAGTGTTCAAACAAGTATGACTCTATGGCAGGTCCAGGAAACCGGTAGAGGATTTGTTTGTTCAAACAAGTATGACTCTATGGCAGGTCCAGGAAACCGGTAGAGGATTTGTTTGTTCAAACATCATTGCTCAGAAATTGTGGGGAATAATTAGGGAGAAATGCGGTAACAACGGCGCTCAAAACAAACATACAATAACAAAGCGGGCGAAAGAAGCACCAACACAGAACACAGCAATACGTAAAACACCAGAGTTTAGGATAGCGACATGGAATATTAGTGGATTAGGAGATAAAACAACAGAGATAGTAGAATATATGATCCAACATAAAATCACAATCATGGGAGTAGCCGACACTAAAAGAAAAGGACAGGGTATTAAGAAAATACATAAAGATTTCATATTTACATGGCGAGGAACACAACCAGGCGAAAACAACAAACATGGAGTCGGGTTCATTATTGCCCCTACTGCAGCCACATTTATATTAGAAATAGAGTACACATCAGAACGACTCATCCGTATCAGAACAGCGCAAGGTAAGAAGAAAGTAACTTACATACAGATTTATGCATCATGCAATGACTCATATAGTGAAGAGGAAAGTAACTTACATACAGATGTATGCATCATGCAATGACTCTAGAGTGAAAAAGAGAGAACCACATTTTTCGACGAATTAAGTGAAAACATTCGTAAAGTCAGCAACCGTCATTGATGCACTAGGTGCACCGCACACCACCTGGCTGGTCGGTTTACCGGTGTGGCGTCCTTTCTTACAAGTTTCTGTAGCTATTTCAATTTCCTGTGATGAGGTAGCTGGCCTCACGCACAAGTCCTCCTCCTTTATCATCCGAGCTTGGAACCGACATTGGCAGAGTTAACTGTCCCAGATGAATGGAAGAAGGGAATAATTGAAAAGATCCCCAAAAAGGTAATCTCAAAGATTGCAACAACTGGAGAGGGATCACCCTATTATCAGTAATGACCAAGACTTTCTGCAAAGTCATTCTTAATAGAATCAAATGAGCAGTGGACACAATCCTGAGAGAAGAACAAGCTGGTTTTAGACCTGGGAGAAGCTGCTTAGACCAAATAATTACCCTACGACTAGTTTTGGAGGAACATATTGAGAAGCAACAACCACTCATACTAAATTTCATCGATTTAAAAAAAAACTTTGATAGTCTACATGAATCTTTCTGTGGGATATTCTGAGATGCTATGGGATACCAGACAAAATAATAAACATTATTAAGAGCCTCTATGATGGTTCACAGTGTGCAGTTCGCACTGATGGTGGACACAGCGACTGGTTTATAGTTGAAACCGGGGTAAAGCAAGGCTGTATTCTATCTCCGCTATTGTTTGGAGTGGCCATTGACTGGGTGATGTGAAATGTTAAGGGCAAAACTGGCATCGATTGGGTAGAAAATAGTCAACTAGAAGATTTTGATTTTGCAGATGATATTGCCTTGTTAAGTAGAAACAACCAAGATATGCAAAGAAAAACAGACAACTTGTCATCTATAGCATCAAACGTTGTAATGCAGAAATGCTATGAAAAAAGAAATATAAGGAAGACACCTATGGCAAGTAATGCAGATATCACACTGGAATTTAAAATGATAAAATAACAGAGCAGTTCACCTATTTAGGTAGCAATTTTGATTGCACAGGAAATGTTAAAAAGAAATTATGATACGAATTGGCAAAGCAACATCAGCTTTTAAAAGTCTAAATAAAATATGGAACTGCAAGTTATATAGTATTAAAACTAAATTACGAATTTTCAATTCAAATGTTGTATCAATCCTAACATATGCCAGCAAGAGTTGGAAAATGACTAAAGATATAGAAAGCAAGTTGACTGCATTTGGGGGTCAAAGGCGCATGGGGACAACTCCAAGCCAGGATTAGTGAGCTGGCACTAGCGCATGGGGACAACTCCAAGCCAGGATTAGTGAGCTGGCACTAGCGCATGGGGACAACTCCAAGCCAGGATTAGTGAGCTGGCACTAATCAATATCCTCTCCCACCTCCCCGTGGTGACCATGGTAACAGATATTGGTTCCGGTCTGAGACAGCGGGAAGGTATTGAAGTAGAGCTACAGGTAGTAGTAGTAGTGCACGCACGGACAAAATAATGCAGGACTAAGAATCCCTGAACAAAATGTACGCATCTCCTGGCGGATGTCCGTTGAAGAATTTCCCGATTTTGTCAGAAACGTAAGAAAACAGGAGTGAACAAGTCGTCAACGAACGAATGCTAACTCCCCTGGAGCAAATGACCGCACCAAAATTGCTACCTACAGGGCAAGAGTTCATAAGCACGAAAATGAACATGAAAGGATGAGAGGTGCATCCAGAGTAAGGAAGTGGGGCACATGGGGCGAAACTCTTAACCCTAGCCGAGCTGCGTGTCACTGCAGTCTAGAGGCACGGTAAATGTGAACACTTAACGGTCGCACCACAACTATCAGCTTCACTGTCGATGAGAAAGGCCGTACAAATGAACATGAAGGGATGAGAGGTGCATACATAGAAGAGACGGGGGGCAACATAAGGCGAAATGGAGCCTTGAGCCTAAGGCGATCTGCGTGTCATGGCAGTCCCGAGGTAAGGTAAATGTGAGCCAGGTGAGAAACCCGACAAACAAAGTGGAGCAGGCAGGGCAGGCAACGAAGTGGAGCGAACACGCATTCGGACGATACACAGGTGAGCCAGGCAGGGCCAGGCACGCAAGGTGCTGGTGATGGAGCGACGAGAAGGCGCGGAAAACATAAGGGTGAGCGGGCCACCCAGATGGGCAGAAAAAACTGGAAAGTCCAGCATATGCTTAAATCCACTACAAATTAAATAAACTCGGCTCGTGTCTCTGAAAACACTGTAACGTATAGTGTCGACACATGGGAAGATTGCGATAAAACTCCGTAGCACAAATAAACCTATTGGGTGAAGCTGACGGAGCTCAAATCCTAAATTTGCGTTAAGCGCCTAACAAAACAGCCTTCCCCTGTCCGGGCATGGCACTGTTGTTTCCACCACTAACATCTCCAGAAAAATCAGGCGGGTGATACTAGGCAAGCGAAAAGTCTAAGTTGCACTGATATCGCATAAGGAAATGACCCTCTATATTATTTGAGCGTGGCTAAAGTAGAGTTTTTCCCTAATCCAGGAAAAATGCAGAGTAGCAACTGCAAATTGCCAAATGCCGACACACGCCTACAAAAAACATGAGAAAATTCCTACTTCGGAATAAAATTAAAGGTGGTCAAAAAGTAAAGACAACAATGTAATCACCTGACATGCTGGTCCAAGTCCAAACATTGACAAAGGCCGACGCTTTCCACGGTATGTACACGAGTAGTACGCCGCCCACAGCAATAACCCTGTTTCCTCGCAGGAACCACTGCTGCCTTGTTGTTAGATTGGGGACAACTAAAGCCTAGCGGAGCAAACCGTACATACAACTGGACGGCAGGAAAACCAAGTAATCCACAAAAAGACTGATTACCTGGGCAGGTGACGCTCATCAACCCGGGAGGGTAGGTCGTCTAAGGGTCGTCATCCTAAAATAAAATAGCAACCTGCTACCATGTAGGTTGGCTGGGGACAGTCAAAGGCGGACGAGAGTGAATCCACTAAATGCTGGTTAAAATCGGACACGTCACCGAAGGACCAGCACTAGAGCTCCAAATTGTACTGAACAATGTCACGTAGCAAACCCATGCTAAGGCTGTATGTACCAAATTTATTCATGAATATGTTTCATAATTTAGATTCTCGACATGGTGCTACGCCTGTGGAGATCCATCAGGAAGGACGATCGCCAGGCCCTTGCCCGAAGCGGCACATCTTTTGCTACCATCAGTTTCCGTCCCCCAAATTGGTAAATCAGCGACCGCGGCCCACGGGTTAAAGGTACTGGTTCGATAAGGCTGAAAACTGGCCAAAGACGAGTAAACATTGTGCAATGGAGTGCCAACTACTCCAAGACACAAGACAAGAGCCAATGAATGACATACTCAAAAGAGAAGATGGAAATGGCTCGGACATGTTATGAGAATGAGACAAGAAATGCCTGCAAGGATAGCCCTCACTTTGACACCAGAGGGAAAGAGAAAGAAAGGCAGACCACGGACAACATGGAGGCGCATGATGGAAGAGGATCTGGACACCGCATCTCTGACGTGGGGCTCTGCGCTGAAGGTTGCACGGGACAGGAGAGCATGGAAAGTCCTTTCTGAAGCCCCATGTGTCACTAGGCATGACGGGATTAAGTAAGTAAGTAATGGAGTGCCAAAGGTTTCCATGGCAAAAAAACAAGCACTAGCACAAAGACTTGCAGAATAAACGACCGACGTATCGTGCATACACGAAACATACCTAAATGTCTAACACAGCTTCTGGATCAGAGGTTATTAAACCTTCAGATTAGATCGGGAGGGGTACAAAGGTAGAATTCTCACACTAGTACGAAACGACGTTCCCGAGAAACAAATATATGTGACAACAGGAGGCGTCGGTGCAGCAGAGATTATAGGCGTCTTCATAACAAGTGACGAAGTACAGATTCTTCTGCACAACATATACTGCCCAATGATATCTCACTATCACTTGAGGCGACGAAGATACCAACATATCATGCATGGTAGTTGGTGATTTCAACAGCCACTCAGAAAGGTGGAGCTACCAAGAAACGAACATAAGAGGCGTCGAAGTGGAAGACTGGGAGATAGAGAGCAACCTGTTCCTCATCAATGCCCCAAACGATTCGTCAAACATCTACTCGAGAAGTTGACATACGACTAGCACCACTGATGTAACTTTCACAACGAGCGATCTCTCCACAAAAAAAGTACGTACAGTCACCAATCAATTGGGGGATAGCGACCCGTCAAACTGCAAGTAGACCTCCACTTCGTACCCAAACCGAAAATGTGCTTGCCACGGTGGAACTACACAATAGTAAACTGGAAACAGTATGCGATACTGTCAGATGCGAATGTCGAAAAGCTGAACATGCATGAAAATAAACGCAAGCGACCCTTTGGCAAAGGAACTCTCAGAAGTAATCCTGAAAGCGGCAAGGGTATTTCATGGAGCAACAGGGGAGCTTTTGGAAATACCGATCTACGGAAGATCAGGTAACCTATATCGCCCAGGAAATTTAGGATTGTTTCCAAGAAAAAAGCATACACTGGCAGTGTTGGTAGATATGGAGAAGGCGTTCGACACAGCGTGGGACGATGGGCTTAAACCCAGACTTCTAACCCACGGTATAAAGGGGAGAAGGTACACATGGCTTGATAGATAATTAGAAAACAGAACAGCTGGGGTTCAGGTTCAGGGGTACACAAGCAAGAAGGCCACACTACAGCAAGGAGTCCCCCAAGGAGAAGCGCTCTCACCACATTTCTTTCTAATCTTTGTCGACGACATATCAAATGCCTACCAAAGCGATTACACTCAGCCATATATGCCAGCAACCTGGAAATCTGGGCGAGAGATGAGTCATTGAACATAGCAACAAATCTATTGCAAGACACATTAGTAATCTGTTCAGAAAAGTGGAGCATGAACATTAACGCTTCTATACCCACTTACACTATGTTCTCACAGAATAACAATATGTTCTCACAGAATAACAATATGTTCTCACAGAATAACAATATGTTCTCACAGAATAACAATATGTTCTCACAAAATAACAAAAGCACAACATTGCTTAAAGTTAATGGGGAAGATCTTCCGAAAGCAAGACCCCAACGTACCTGGGAGTCACACTAGACCGAAAGCTGACATGGTGCTCCCTGATAGAAGATGCTAAGCAAAGGCCAGATAGAGGCTCGGTGTGATGCGTAAACTCGCAGGCTCCACGTGCAGAGCAAACAGCAGAATCCTAAAAACGTTATACTCTGGAAGAGTGTGACCCGTTCTGAAATACGGCATTGCAGGTTCTAGTAGTGCATCCAATAAACAATTCGCAAAAGTGAGTAGCAGTCAGAACCGAGCAGTACGCATTATCACAGGAGCCATGAAGTCCACGCTAATCAAGGCGATGGAGACAATCACAGACATCCAGCCAATGTAGGACCGTAGGGACAGAAAAGTTTTGATATTGGTGGAAAACTGAACGGTTTCATACCCACCCAATGTCCTCAGAATGAACGGACTAGAAAGGGGCAGGGTAAAGAGAACCAGCTTCGCAAAAAATGCCAAAGCACTGACCAAAGACCATTCGGTCCTAGCAAACTGTAAAGCCAAATCAATACCGGCAATTGATAAGAGCCCGCCGTGGAAGATCAAAATGCCGGAATTAAGGGAATCAATTCCAGGTATACTAAAGAAATGGCAGGCAGCAAGAAAACTGCGAAAGGAGAGCGATTACAGAAGCATTCATAGTGACAGAGTACCCTGAGGTATCGTGGGCACACATGTACACGGACGGGTTGGCAAAGAACGCAATTAGCGATGGCGAAGGAGGAATAGTGCTCAGACTCCCACGAAAAGTGAAGGTCACGAAGTCGATTGCCACAGATAAGTGCACAAACAACTACCAGGCAGAAGCACTAAGAATAGCTGCCGAAATGATCCTAGAGAGAAGCAGCACCACACATGAGAAAGTGGTGATTTTCATGGACGCCCAGTCAGTCGCCACGGCGCTGAAAAGCTCAACTAGCAAAGAACTAAATGAGTTAAAACAATCCTTGGAGTATTAATTAACAAACTCATTCAAACGCACAGTCATACAGTGGATACCATCACACTGCAATATAAGGAGCAACGAAGAAGCAGACCACCTGACAAAAGGAAAAGGGCGACTGGCGAGGAATGATTACGTAATAAGCTACGAGGTGGCAAAAACAACCATCGGCTGGAGATACAGCGCAAAGTGGTCGCAACACCACCCTCAACACAGCGCCAGAGATGGATACTGTGGTCTGTCCCATAGCGATCAAGTTGTTATATTCCACTTCAATACCGGCCATAACAGACTCCGTACACACATAAATAAAAAATTCAAAATTGGCACAACTAGCCTGTGCCACTGAGAGAAGGCGGGCATGACGACAAAGCACATACTGGAAGACTGTCAACTGTTAACAGGCATGAGAAACGAAATATCGCCTGGAAATAGCCAACACCAGCAGAATGCATGGACAAATTTGGTACATCAGTCTAGGCGGGTATCGAGAGAAGAAGAATGCATTTGAAAATAGATGTCTGCGAAAAGGAATGAATATAAAATGGAACGAATTCAGGAGAAGTGATGAAATCAGAGACATGTCTGATCAACCACTAGTGACAACTGTTATAAGAAAGAGAAGATGGAGATATGTTGGACACATCTTGAGGAGAAATGTCTGATCAACCACTAGTGACAACTGTTATAAGAAAGAGAAGATGGAGATATGTTGGACACACTTTGAGGAGAAATGATAAACGAATATCAAAGCAGGCATTGAAGTGGGATGCAAAGGGTTCAAGAAAGAGAGGTCGACCTAAGGAGACCATGAAGCACACTTTGCTAATAGAGACAAGAGATATTGGTCTCAGTTCCATGGAGGAGATTAAGCGAGTTGTTCAGGATAGAGCGCATGAAGAAATTGCTTGCGGTCCCTATGTAACATATACCAGTACGAAAATTAATAAGATTTTTAAAAATCTATATATATATCTGATGTTCTCACATTTTACACCAGACCAGACATCATATTATATTACACACAGACATCATATTATATTACACACAGAACAGACATCATATTATATTACACACAGAACAGACATCATATTATATTACACACACCAGACATCACATTATATTACACACAGACCAGACATCATATTATATTACACACAGAACAGACATAATATTATATTGCACACAGAACAGACATCATATTATATTACACACACCAGACATCACAGTATATTACACACATAACAGACATCGTATTATATTACACACAGAACAGACATCGTATTATATTACACACATAACAGACATCGTATTATATTACACACAGAACATACATCATATTATATTACACACAGAACAGACATCATATTATATTACACACAGAACATACATCATATTATATTACACACAGAACATACATCATATTATATTACACACAGAACAGACATCATCTTATATTACACACAGAACAGACACCGTATCATCAAACAAAACACACTTTCTCATGTCAGTGTAACATATGCAGATACTGATAACTGACCACTGATATGCAGATAATGATAACTGATCACTGATATGCAGATAATGATGACTGATCACTGATATGAAGATAATGATAACTGACCATCGAGATGCAGATAATGATAAATGATCACTGATATGCAGTTAATGATAACTGATCACTGATATGCAGTTAATAATAACTGACCACTGATATGCAGATAATGATAACTGATCACTGATATGCAGATAATGATAACTGATCACTGATATGCAGATAATGATAACTGATCACTGATATGCAGATAATGATAACTGATCACTGATATGCATATACTGATAACTGACCAATGATATGCAGATAATGATAACTGATCATTGATATGCAGGTAATGATAACTGATCACTGATATGCAGATAATGATAACTGATCACATATATGCAGATGATAACTGACGACTGATATGCAGATAATGATAACTGATCACTGATATGCAGATAATGATAACAGATTACTGATATGCAGATAATGATAACTGACCACTGATATGCAGATAATGATAACTGATCACTGATATGCAGATAATGATAACTGATCACTGATATGCAGATACTGATAACATATCACTGATATAAACATCATGATTTGGTACCATCTCGATGTCAGTTTTGGTATAAAAATAATAGATAGTATTTAATATTATAATATAGTTATCTGTGATATTTCTAACCTGAAATGATGATGACAGAGCATATACTAGGAGCTATTTTCCCAACAATAACGAACTTGTTAACGAGACTGAGTAAGTCACACTGCACGTCCACAGTTCTTTGGTCAACTAAAAACTTTTTCTGGCTATAGCATAATCCATATCCGTCAAATGTTATTGTCAAATTGAATATGTACGCTGGAAAAGAAAAACTGAATATAGAGTCAACTTTATTATGCGATATATATAAGGTGTCATAGTGCATACAAATGTGTCTATAGTCCGTTTACAAATGTTTGCCCTCAGTCAAGTTCAATTTTCTCAAAAAGTATCTGTTGTATTGATTTGAAATTTTGCATACAGTCTTATATTTACGATGACCAAATGAATATATCGTTGACAGGTCGAAATGCAGCTCAGAATGTGCATATCGGCGAATTTCTTTGATGTTTTGCGAAACCTTAAGCAAAGCTATGCAAAAGAACTAATTTTATAGTGATTCACTTCATATAGGTTAAGGATGTCATCAAAGGCGGATCCCTATTCATATAAGGACACATTTTTAAAAGGACACATTTTTAAAGACTTTACAGCTTCACACCCAAACTTCTGTGGTCAACAACATATTTTCTCGTGCGCACGGTATTTTTGCCGTTTAGAAGCTGGTGTCACACTTGAACGGATATGCTCAGAGGTAAAGTCTATACCAATTCAGGCAGTGGGTGAGTTTAGCAGAAACCATTTACCAGAAACGTTGGATGATTCTTGCTATATTACAGAATGGGATTGAAAGTGAAATTCTGCACACTTCAAAGCATTACAATGAAGCTATACTTATATTTTAGTCGAGAAGCTGATCGTGGAAGACTTTATCAATCTATTTTAAACCCAGAAAATAGAACAGTGCATGCTTTGGGTTTTGTGTAAACGGTCATTTCGTCGATGGATGCATCAATAAAAAATAAACCCTCCAAACAATAAGCAAATAGCCGGTAGAAAGTCAATTGTAGATAGCTTTGACAAGGAGGTTATACCACGAGCAATTGTGAAAATGTTGGATTGCAAAGAAACAGTGACTGTAAGAAAGCTGCAGACTTGTTTAAGGAAGAACAATGACATTGAGTTATCTAAATGTACGTTGTGGAAAGTTATAAGGACATTAGACTTCACCTTTAGAAAGTATACTGAGTGGAAGAAATATTATTTGCGAGCAGCCGCATTTAGTAGTCATGAGAAGGAAGTACCTACGTGAAGTAAGAGAAATGCGCAGAGAAAGTTATAATATTGTGTATTTGGATGAAACATGGATCAATGCACATCACGCCAATGCAAAGGAATGGCAGTCAGTAGATGGAAGGATAAAGCGATATGTACCAAGTAGTAAAGGACAACGTTTAGTCATAGCCCACGGTGGTAGTAGACATAATGGGTTATTGCAGAATGCTGAACTCGTTTTCGTTTCAAAGTCTACAGACAATAGGGATTATCACGCAGAGATGAATGGCCAAATATTTAGAAATTGGCTCGAGAAAACAGTTCTTCCATCTTTAGATAGACCATCTTGTCTCATAATGGACAATGCATCACATCACAATGTTATATCACAAGAAGACAAAATACCTACGATATCGAGCACAAAAGACGCAATAAAGATGTGGCTCGTCAGAGAAAATATTCCGTTCAATGAAACTTAATTCAAACCAGAATTGTTGTCACTTGTAAAGCAGACACAAAAGTCAAAGAAATTTCAAATTGACAAGTTGATAGAGGAGCATGGTCATAGGTATTTGAGACTTCCACTGTACCATTCACATTTAAACCCAATAGAACTTGTGTGGGCTAAAATTAAAGGACAAGTGGCAGCTGAAAATACTACATTCAAATTGTCTGACGTCAAGATACTAAGCCACGCTGCGCTATCAAACGTTGATAAAGTTTACTGGATAAAATGTGAGGACCATGTCTTGAAAGAAGAAGATGAATATTGGAGAAAGGATTGTTTGCATTTAATTCAACCTAGAACAGTCATCAATCTACTGGACTCGTCCGACACAGAATAAGGTTAGAAATATATGATTGTCATACTCCAGTCATTTTCTATTTTATAATTCTTCCATATAACTATGCTAATTATATGTCTATGTTAATTATATACATGGCACCTCTCACTATATGAATAGGATCCGCCTTTGATGACATCCTTAACCTATATGAAGTGTATCACTGTAAAATTAGTTCTTTTGCATATCTTTGCTAAAATTTTCGCAAAACATCAAAGAAATTCGCCGATATGCAAAATCTGAGCTGCATTTCGACCTGTCAACGATATATTCCTTTGGTCATCGTAAATATAAGACTGTATGCAAAATTTCAAATCAATACAACATATACTTTTTGAGAAAATTGAACTTGACTGAGGGCAAACATTTGTAAACGGACTATAGACACATTTGTATGCACTATGACACCTTATATATATCGTATAATAGTTTTATATACCCCATATAAACAAACATGGAAATAAGCTGTACAATCTACAAGACAAACATTTTTTGTTTGGTCATTCATATTTCAAGTTTGTATGCAAAATCTCATCATCGTAGTTGAAATGGTTGCAGAGTTATAGATTTTTAAACAGGGCAAACATTTGTAAACGCACTATAGTACATATGTCTTCAACAAATCAGACTAGTTGGACAACACATAAGACATGAACTGGGACATATTGTTAAATAGCACAGTTCTAATATGAGATATGCATACACATTCATAAATAAACAAATATAAATGATAGTAGAGCTACAAGTAAATAGTTTCAAAATTCATCATTAAATGTTCTGTCCAGTGAAGAACTTTGCCACCATAACAGTATGCAGACGGCGTAATCAAATAATCAGTTACATCCTGAATCCATCTGTTACTTGGGACTCTTCTTCTCTTCTTCGCCGGGATACCTACCTCCATAACTGGCTTCTCCAAACCTTCGTTGATGCCGATATATCCAACAATCTTCTTTCGTCTCAATCGTATTTGTAGCATCAATCAGTTTGCTTTGAAGTTGGTGTAGTTGTTCTCTTACCAGTATATGTTAAACGTATGCCTCTTGTGTAACACTTATATTGCACAGACTACATATCTTTTCTTACTGCCATCTAAAATAGCCACGTTAATTATGTGTGTGAAGAAACGACAAGAGTCCTCCCACTTCTAAATATCTACACAATGCATGTATCTTCTCAACATATCAAACAAACTGACATATCTCACAGGTGGTGGTGATGAGAGTAAGTAGCTGCAACGCGGTGGTGATGAGAGTAAGTAGCTGCAACGTTTTCTCTGTCTGTGGTTGCTTGTGATATTGAAGTGTTTAAGGGTTTTAAGCCGAAGGATTGACTTCATTGCACCGGGTTTTACCCCATATGGCTCGGTCCTCTCCGCAGAAATGGCACGCCACCTGCCGAGAGTATTGCACAAAGCACGAACTGTGTAGCTCCAGCAACATTCCTAGGGGTTTCTGGAAGAAAATGCACCCGTGAACAGAAGGCCGCGGTCCGGATTCGAACCCACGACCTTCGACTCGCAAGGCAAAAGGGCTTAACCACTCAGCCACAGAGATCCCTGATATTGAAGTGAGATAGACGGAATGATTCAGTCATTTCTATTCTCATATGAATATATGTTAAATATATATAACATTGTTATCCATATCCATATATATATATATATATCCATAAACTAAACTTACTAGGATCGTTTACAATTATTCGAATCTTGGAGATTGAAGTTTCTTGTTTTAAGGTAATTTCTACTGAAGTCGAGGTACTGCTTGGGTTACACGTTGCTTCATTACGATCTCTTAAGTACAGTGGGACAGAAAGGTTCACATTCCATTGCATTGCATCCACTGAAATAAATTCACAGTTTATTGAAAAAATAGACATGTTATTATTTCTTCTAGGCATCAAGATCGCAATCAGATTATATCTCTCTTGTACACAATTCATTTAGTTATTACAATAACTTTGAACATGTAGTGTCATATGTATATCTGATCCAAGCGCATCTTCATCAGCACAAGTACCAACATGAAATTAGGAACCCATATATATATATATATATATACACATATATATTCTAGATATGTATCACAGTTTAGTTTGTCTACAAATCATTATCACTGCACATCGAACAAATTAGTCAACACTTTCTCCAAATTCATGCGCATTAGGTTACTTAACGTGTGACAACTAACGACACCAGACCGATGTTGGTTTACTATTTCTCCTTGACATCCAGTAAATTGCTCTTATTTACTACACTACATTTGACTTGATATACGTGCAGTTTGCTTAGAGTTGTACATTTGACTTGATATACGTGCAGTTTGGTTAGAGTTGTACATTTGACTTGATATACGTGCAGTTTGCTTAGAGTTGTACATTTGACTTGATATACGTGCAGTTTGCTTAGAGTTGTACATTTGAATTGATATACGTGCAGTTTGGTTAGAGTTGTACATTTACTCATAATCCTTCAATCGTTTAAGTAAAACGTTATCATGACTGATGAACTATTAAATTGAATACAACATAAGTCTGTAGTTACTTAATTGTGCGTTGATCTCTAGCTTAGGAATGTTCACGGTCTATGGTGACTTGAGCATCGTGTTATCAACTTTGTTGTAGGTGACCATGTTTCTAGAAATATTATTGTAGGAGAGAAATATTCCTACCAGACAAATATAGCTGTGACAATAGACCACTTATATGTTGTTATATGCTATGAAATCAGCTGGTTTATGGTTACTCTAATTACGAAACTATACCACAAACAGTATAATTAACTTACGAAACTATACCACAAACAGTAGAAATAACTTACGAAACTATACCACAAACAGTAGAAATAACTTACGAAACTGACATCCTGGACCAAAGTAATCATCTGCACATGTATTATTATTTGGACAGACACCGGCTCTGTCACAAAGTGTATTCCCTGCACAATGGCATAAATATGTACAATTTGGTCCAAACCAACCACTAGGACAGTCTGAAATAGTACACAATATATCACAATATCTATGAATCTATATATGTATATATAGACTACTGACAAGCATCATTATCCAACTGCTATTACACAACGTTACTTTTAATAGAACTTGAATAGCGTGAGTGTATATCTTCGTTCGTCGATATAATTCAAATATACAGATCAATTGTTTGTTTGTTTGTTAGGTGGTGGATTAAGCCTCTATGTGGCCGAGGCACGTCCCTTTCAAACTAAGACATATGTCTTTTTGGTTATATCAGGGCGTATTGGCCTTTCTTCTTGGTGTGGCCTGGGACTTGTCCTGGTGTAGACTGTGTATTACATATTGTGTCTTGATCTGTGTTTGTCCTAATAAGGACATTTTGTCTTGATCTGTGTTTGTCCTAATAAGGACATTTTGTCTTGATCTGTGTTTGTCACAGATCGCTGGTGCTATACATTCTTTTATAGGGATGTGAGAGCTGGACGCTCAATGCAGAACTGGAACGACAAATACAGGTATTCGAATATAAGTGTTACAGACGGCTACTACGTATTAGTTACATAGAACATAAGATGAATATAAGTGTTACAGACGGGTACTATGTATTAGTTACATAGAACATAAGATGAATATAAGTGTTACAGACGGGTACTAGGTATTAGTTACATAGAACATAAGATGAATATAAGTGTTACAGACGGGTACTAGGTATTAGTTACATAGAACATAAGACGAATATAAGTGTTACAGACGGGTACTACATATTAGTTACATAAAACATAAGACGAATATTTATGTAAGAGACCAAATAAATAACCTTGCAGATCGTCAAGTACCACTCTTGATAATCGTGAAACGACGTAAACGTGCGTGGTTCGGGCATGCAATGAGACATAGCTCAGTCTCTAAGACATTTCTACATGGAACAGTTGGGGTGGAAGAAAGAAATGAGAGCAGAGAAAATCCTGCTTTGACAACATCAAGAGCTGGCCAGGGCAAAGTTTCTCCACACTTGCTCGAGAAGTTGAAGACATAGATTCATGGCTTGCTTTTAGTGCTGATTTCTCCACAGTGACAACCTTACGACACTAAAGGGTTATAGGCTTTATTATTATAATTATTATATACGTCGATAGCATGCTCAAGTTAGTTGTCACATCTTATATCCATTGTTTTGTTGCTGCTTTCTTCATTACTTTTTTTTTTGGAATACCTCTTTCCATAATTCATTTATATCATTTATTTTTTTATCAGTTCCAATCATTTATATCTGAACATGTATACACACTTTCTCATTGTATTTAAACGTATGAAGAACATGTGTACACACTATCACATTGTATTCAAACGTATGAAGTACATGTGGCAAAGCACTAGCAAAATATAACAATTAAAAATATTGAAAACATGCATTTTTCCAGTGGCTACTTATGGTTGTGAATCATGGACTATTACACAAACAACAAGAACGAAAATCCAGTCCTTCGAACTAAATGCTACAGAAAGATCATACAAATACCATGGATAGAAAAAAGAAAGAACACTGATATCCTGAAAGACCTAAATGTTTAAGAGAATGGGATAAACAACATATCTTAGAACACCGTCAGCATAACCTTCTTCTTTTCACAAAATTCCTGGCGTAACCTTGAATTTTTGTACACGAGGCAAAGATGGATGTTTCCACTGCATTGAAGCTCGCTTTGATTCGGGCTGGTAGTGATGCACCCATGATTCGTCCTCAGTAACAATCCTGTTTAGCATGTCTTCTCCTTAATCTTCGTATCGACAGAGATGATGCAAGGACAGGCCAAATCGGTTCATTTTGTGTTCCTCCTTCAATTGTCTGGGTACCCACCTTGAGCACGGTTTCTTAAATTTCAATTGATCATGCATTATGCTGCATGGATGTTTCTTTTGCAATCTCAACAGGACGACCAGATCGGATTTTATCAAAACAATATTAGAGCGTCCTTGAGAAAATTGTGTTACCCAGCCATGCATCGTTTTACGGGATAACCATTTGTCAGCATAAACAGGAAGCATTTCCTTGTGAATGTTCTTTGCTGGCAGTCCTTTGTCCACAAAATGCACAACATCACGTTGTTCTTTGGTTGTACACTCCGTAAGTACAGTCACTATTTTATTTATGCGCTTTGCATGCGCATGGGGCATCTAGCACTACCTGACGAACGGGACTATAACGTTCGATGTTGCTGTCACCTAATGACCCCTTTCAAAAACTCCAACTACATTTACCTGCCATCCCACAGAGCTGTGTGACTTACTTATTGACTCTCCCTCGTATATGTATATAAGTCTGCTTTCATGATCGCATTATCATCAGAAAAACCGACAACTCACATGCAGACTAACACTTAACACTCAGATATGTTGACTAAGTGTGTTCATTTGCAATATAAATAAAGAGAAATATACAGTCATGTCAACTAAACATGTTTTCACACAGTACTGGGAGTGACAAGAAGCGAAATGTTTAGAAATCACGACATTACGAAAAAAAGTGGGTACACCATCGATACTGAACTTTATCAGGAAACAACAAATTAAATTGTTCGTTCACATAAGTAGGTTACCAAAGAGACAGTGCACATTAAAGAGCAATGATTTGTCGACACAGTTGATGTAAGTCAAACTATTGGCCACATAATTAACATTGACAATGAACAACACAATGTAAGAAGTGCATACACAATCATGTTCTATACATTTCTTCTTATTCTGACGTTGTTATGCAAAACAGGATTAGAGACAAGAGAACATGATTCAATGTTTACCTTGACACATAACTTGTACCATCTGGATACACATTAGGAGAAGGTAAACTGGAGTCAAGTCAAAATACATTGCAAATTTGACGTTACTTTTATTAATTATCTTGAACACGAGACACTGTAGAAGAAATACTGATTACTTTGTTATGTCAGAAGTGAAAAATGTAAACTTTCACTGCAACATTAGCTAGTGTCATAGTTCCCCAGATGGCAGCAGAAGAATGGACAGTTAGCCATATAGTTAGAGTAGTGTAATTAGATATTTAATAGTTGAGACTATGTGTTTCACTCTCTAAGCAGAGGCGCAACACATAACAACGAGACATGACGCTTTTGTGTAGTAAAATAGTGACGTGTTAGTAACGAATAAAAACACGGGAGACGATACAAACACTGGACACTGATGGACGTGTAATAGTCTGTCTGTTAACATCAAATAAAGATAAGGAAATCAAACAATAAATCTTGGTCGTTTCCTATGTTGTATCATCGTATAACTGTTGTGAATACCATCTAATAAACACGAAAAAGGAAACCATCAAATAAATAAACATCAAGCAAAAATCAGAACTACAATAAAAATTAGATCATACCAGCAGAATACCTCCCCTCCCACCTATTACAATGGTGTCAGGAGAAAATTTAGATCTGCCGAAGCACATTCGAGGACCAGAAGAAACGTGAGTTTTTATATCTTTGTATTTACAACAGTCCATTTTATATCTCCACGCTATGGACCCATCGCTCAATACATTTTATTTCTTCATATTATATCAATGGACCCAACGGTTGTCCTTGTTGTCCTTCATACTTTGAAGGCGACTGGTGTGATAACCCACCGGTCAGGATCCATATTTTATTCAATCAATTTAAAGGACCCAACGGTTGTCCTTGTTGTCCTTCATACTTTGAAGGCGACTGGTGTGATAACCCACCGGTCAGGATCCATATTTTATTTAATCAATTTAAAGGACCCAACGGTTGTCCTTGTTGTCCTTCATACTTTGAAGGCGACTGGTGTGATAACCCACTGGTCAGGATCCATATTTTATTCAATCAATTTAAAGGACCCAACGGTTGTCCTTGTTGTCCTTCATACTTTGAAGGCGACTGGTGTGATAACCCACCGGTCAGGATCCATATTTTATTTAATCAATTTAAAGGACCCAACGGTTGTCCTTGTTGTCCTTCATACGTTGAAGGCGACTGGTGTGATAACCCACCGGTCAGGATCCATATTTTATTTAATCAATTTAAAGGACCCAACGGTTGTCCTTGTTGTCCTTCATACTTTGAAGGCGACTGGTGTGATAACCCACCGGTCAGGATCCATATTTTATTTAATCAATTTAAAGGACCCAACGGTTGTCCTTGTTGTCCTTCATACTTTGAAGGCGACTGGTGTGATAACCCACCGGTCAGGATACGTATTTTATTTATTCAAATCAATTTCAAGGACTCAACAGTCGTCCTTGTTGTCCTTCATCAAAGGCGCCCAGTGTGAATACCCACCGGTTAGACTACCGATCCCAATTATTCAAATCACAGGAAACATCACCTGTCCTTCATGCTCATCCTTTGATGTTGTTTAGTGCAGATCTCTAACTGGGAACAGTTTTATCATTGGTGTCTATGTCAGTTGGACTACTTTAAAATTGACAGTATTGTTGGTAAATGACTATTATTATAGTGTGTGGTGTACCGATGGAAGATTTTTAGTGATGTAAGTATCTTTTCATATCACAATACATGTATGTTACTAACTGTCCTTTTTTAGCAGGATGTGTTTACAGCTGTGACTTCTGATTTTGTGCTTGCAAATTGTTACATCAATATATTTCAGGTTTTGTAGTGGTGACGATTTACACATTTCGATTTAAGAGTGGTGATACTGTGGTTTTATATTGCTACGGTCTACCTTTAAAATGGCTCATAGGGCTACCAGAGGAGGCAAAGTCTGTGAGGATGCCATGTTGGAGGTCGCACCGCGGGACGCGTCATTTCCTGCTGCTAACTTGGAAGGGCCTTCAATGCAGCATATGGACGTTGATCAAGCCGATTTGGCACGGATGACTGCGGGGTTGGGTCCACGTATTCCCAGCAGGTCGGTCAGAAACTTCGGGGTCCGGGATGGCCCTACGATTGACGAATTTGCGAGAGATATTCGTTTTTACTGGAGGTCATATGGACTTGCGGGCAGGGATAAGGTAGACGCACTACTGGATCATGTCTCTGATACAATCCGTTCCGAAGTGGAGATCCTAATGTTGACCATTCAGGATCCCGACTCATTACTGGATAGATTGGTGATGGAGTATGGGGATAATAGGTCGGCTCACGATCTCATTTCCATATTTTATAAGGCTGAACAACAAGAGGGATAATCTGTCCGTAGTATGGGGTCTGAAAATAACCCCGATGTGGTTGTTGGACGGTTCTACTGTTGATGATATTATGATGTTGTTCCAAATGTTGGGAGGATTAATTTGATTACTTTGTGATTAGAGGTTGAAATGTGATATTTTTTTGGTCACTCCCAAATGGTGTGAGATATTGATAATTACCTCATTAATTATTTGATATTTGATAATGGTGGGGATATTTGAGGTCGGTTGATGTTGATGGCAAACATTAATTATTTGATATTTGATAATGGTGGGGATATTTGAGGTCGGTTGATGTTGATGGCAAACATTAACTTTTCACCGTTCATTGCTAGATATGGAGGTTATATGATGTCGATCCGAGTATTTTGGATTCTTGGATTATTTATTCCCCTGGGATTGGGGGTTGGTTAATATTAATATATGATGTTGGCAATTCGGCATCATATATAAGTTGTTCCATATTCATTGGTCATATTTTAAATCTTGGGAGTTCATTATTTCCCCTGGGTTTGGGGGTTGGTTGATATTACCTCGTGGAGGACATATAACGTGAAAAGTTTAACGTTATATATATTTTTTTCCTTTTATTTCGATTTGTAACTTGTTTTTTTGTTTGAGATTTCAGATAATGTGACAAGACTCTGACATGCAAGAAAGACATAGTGTTAGTGACATACTGATGCACGCTGCCATCAAACCCATACTACCTCATGTGAGGAGTGGATGTCCCAGTACAGCCACCTCACATTGGCCAAGTGTTATGCTGTTGGGTCGCCGTCGGAGTCATAAGGCGCATATTTTCCAGATTAATTAATATAATGCTGATTAATTTCTATATTACATGGTTTCAGCACAAGAGCACAGAGGGTTTACTGTTGTTGTTAACCATGGTCACCTATGACCAGTTGATGAGTCACGTTCAATGACGTGTGGTGACTAGTTCCCATTTGCTCATTCAACTTGGGTCTTCCTGAGATCCCGTCAGGATTTTCTTTTTTTTTTCGACCATGGTTGGCTGTTATAGTTAGTTGTTGTGGAGCCACGTTTACGACGTGTGGTGACTAGTTCCCTTTCAGCTCTCACCACTCTAATCACCCTATTGAACACTACCTGTGCGATTTTGTTGGAAGTTCGCCGTCGGGGCGACGGCGAGGTCTCCAGGGGGTGTCATAGTTCCCCAGATGGCAGCAGAAGAATGGACAGTTAGCCATATAGTTAGAGTAGTGTAATTAGATATTTAATAGTTGAGACTATGTGTTTCACTCTCTAAGCAGAGGCGCAACACATAACAACGAGACATGACGCTTTTGTGTAGTAAAATAGTGACGTGTTAGTAACGAATAAAAAACACGGGGAGACGATACAAACACTGGACACTGATGGACGTGTAATAGTCTGTCTGTTAACATCAAATAAAGATAAGGAAATCAAACAATAAATCTTGGTTGTTTCCTATGTTGTATCATCGTATAACTGTTGTGAATACCATCTAATAAACACGAAAAAGGAAACCATCAAATAAATAAACATCAAGCAAAAATCAGAACTACAATAAAAATCAGATCTACAACAGAATACCCCCTCCCACCTATTACACTAGACTTATCAAATTCATTGCTTCCTGTCTGGCTAAGCAGATAGGGATCGAGGAAGAGCTATATGTAGTGGTAGTAGTGCAAGCACGGAAAAGCAATACAGGATCAAAAATCTATGGACAAAATGCACATATCTCCTAGCCGATATCCAGTGAAAAATTCCCCAAATAAGTCCAGAAACGTAATAAACAGCAGTGTACGAGTCGTCTGTAAACGAATGCTAACTACCCCGAAGAAAATGACCGCACCAAAATTGTCACCTGCGGGGCAAGAGTCCATAATAACTACCCTGCCCGCACCAAAATTGTCACCTGCGTGGCAAGAGTTCATAATAACTACCCTGACCGCAACAAATATACCACCTGCGGGGCAAGAGTTCATAATAACTACCCTGACCGCAACAAATATACCACCTGCGTGGCAAGAGTCCATAATAACTACCCTGACCGCACCAAAATTGTCACCTGCGTGGTAAGAGTTCATAATAACTACCCTGACCGCAACAAATATACCACCTGCGTGGCAAGAGTTCATAATAACTACCCTGACCGTAAAAAAATTGTCACCTGCTGGGCAATAGTTCATAATAACTACCCTGACCGCATCAAATATACCACCTGCGTGGCAAGAGTACATAATAACTACCCTGACCGCACCAAAATTGTCACCTGCGTGGCAAGAGTTCATAATAACTACCCTGACCGTACCAAAATTGTCACCTGCGGGACAAGAGTTCATAATAACTACCCTGACCGCACCAAATATACCACCTGCGTGGCAAGAGTTCATAATAACTACTCTGACCGTACCAACATTGTCACCTGCGTGGCAAGAGTTCATAATAACTACCCTGACCGCAACAAATATACCACCTGCGTGGTAATAGTACATAATAACTACCCTGACCGCACCAAAATTGTCACCTGCGTGGCAAGAGTACATAAGCACGAAGTGTAATAAGTCAACGGTCGCACCACAATTAAAAGCGTCCCGGCCGATAGGAAGAGCAGTACACATGAACATGAAGGGATGAAAGGTGCATCCACAGCAGAGACGTGGGCCAACATGGGGCAAAACTCGAAGCACGTATCCTGAGTCGGGTTGCGTGTCAAATAAACATGAAGGGATGAGAAGTGCATTCAGAGAAGAGACGTGGGCCCGCATGGGGCGAAACACGGACCCCTTATCCTGAGTCTAGTTGCGTGTCATGACAGTCTCGATGTACGGTAAATGTGAACCAGATAAACCCGATAAACACGGAGAGGTAGGCACCAAAGAGGAGCGAACACGCATACAGACGATACACTGGTGTGCCCATAGGAGGGGCAGACACGCAAGGTGCTGGTGATGGAGCGACGTGTGGGCGTGGCACCTGCATGGTTGAACGGACCATCCGGATAAGCAGAAAATCTGGAAAGCCCAGCAAAGGCTTGAATATAGTACAAATCAAATGTCTCGGCAAGTGTATCTGAAAAATAATACTGTAACGTATCGTGTCGACACATGGAAAGATTGCGGAAAGATAAACCTATTCGGTAAAGCTGGTCGAGCGCAAATCCTAGAGCTGCGTTTATCGCATAACAAAACTGCCTTCCCTAACCGGGCACGGTACTGTTGTTGCCAGAACTAACATCCCCTGAAAAATCAGGGTGGGTGATGCTTGGCGAGGGCAAAATCTAAGTTGCGTTGATAGCACCTCATGAAATGACTCTCTATCTTATTTGTGCGTTGGACAAGTCCAGTGTTTCCAAGGCCAGGGAACATGAAGAGTAGCTGCTGCAAATTGCCAGGTGCCGACGCGTGCCTCAAAAATGCTGAGTAAATTCCTACACCGAAATACACTCAAAGGGGTTAGGAAAGTAAGGTTGACAATGTAAATACTTGACAGGCTGCCCAGATCTAGACATTGAGGAATTTCGACACTTTTCACGGTGTGTTGTACGAGTGTGACGCCATCTCAGAACATGCTTATTTGCCCCAAATTTGGAAAACCAAGTAGTTCACACAAACACCGGCAACCTGGGCAGATGCCGCTCAACAGCCCTGGAATGTAGGCCGTCTAAGGGTCGCTAACCTAAAAGAAAATAACAACCTACCCCCTTGCAGGTTGGCTGGGGACAGTCAAAGGCTAACGGAAAGCGAACCCCGTAAACGATGGTTGAAATCAGACACGACACCAAAGGACAAGCACTACAGCTCCAAATGGCACTGACCGATAGGACGTAGCATACCCATGCTAAGGCTTCATGGACCAGAGTTCTCATGAATATGTTTAATAATTTAGAATCTCGATATGGTGCTACGCCTGTGGAGATTCGTCAGACAGGACGAGCGCCGGGCCCCATGCCTCAAAGGGGCCCAACTTTGGCTACCGACCGTCCCCGTCCTACTTATTGGCAAATCAGCGACCGCTGCCCACGGGTTAAAGTTACTAGTTTGATACGGTAGAAAACTGGCCAATGAGGATACAATAAATATTGGGCAAATGGAATGTCGAGGATCTCCATGAGAAGAAACAAGCTCTTGAAGTGAGACTTGCAGAAGAAGAGGAAAACTAACGTAGCGTGCATACAAGAGACATACTTAAATACTCAACACAGCTTCTGGATCAGAGGTTATCAAACCTTCAGATTAGACTGTGAGGGGCACAAAGGTAGAGTTCTCACACTGTTACGAAACGGCGAAACAAATAGATGTGACAACATGAGATGTCGGCGCAACAGAGATCAAAGGCGTATTCATTATATTTGACGAAGTACAGATTCTTCTGTACAACCTATACTGCCCAAGCGATATCTGGCTATTACTTGAGGTGATGACTATACCAAACACAGCATGCATGGTAGTAGTTGATTTCAACAGACAATTAGAAAGGTGTGGCTTCCAAGAAACGAACAGCAGAGGCGTCGAAGTCGAGGACTAGGATATGTTTGTTCTTTTAGTTTCCTATCCAGAAGCACTTGAGCTTTCAGCTCTCCGGCTCGGTGCCATGTACATCGTAACCCTTCGGTTCGGTGCCACGAACACCGTGAATCTGGGGAACCTGTGGCTTTTCTGCCGGTACGCAGAATTGAACCCGCACACACAGAGGACTAGTCACGCGCTACGAACACGCTGGACAGGTGGGCGGGACAGAGAATAACATATTCCTTATCAATGCCCCAAACGATGCCCCAAACGATGCCCCAAACGATGCCCCAAACGATGCCCCAAACGATGCCCCAAACGATGCCCCAAACGATGCCCCAAACGATGCGCCAACCTTCTATTCGAAAAGGTGGCATACGACTAGCACCCATAATCTGACCTTTGCAACATGTGACCTCTCAAGAAAAACCAAAAGGGTCACTAGGCAACGCCCACCCTATGATTTTCAGCATGAACATATTAGGAATGTGCAGTATTAAGAGAACCAGCTTCTCAAAAAGTTCCAAAGCACTAATTCAACACCACCCATCCTAGCAAACTGCAAACACAAACTTATACCAGCAACCGATAAGAGCTCGCCGTGGGAGACCACAATTCCTGAATTAAGAGAATCAATCTGAGGCATAAACAAAAGGGTCAGCATGTCAACTGCGAAAGAAGAGCGGTTACAGAAGAATTCATAGCGACATAGTACCCTGAGAGTGCGTGGACACACGTGTACGATGGATCGGCAAAGAACGATGATCAACTGCACCAGGAAAAAAGATGTATCAAGAGACATGATCGCTTACGACGTCAGATATGACACTTGATTAATAATTACTTTGTAATCATGCAATCGAATATTATTTGTAATTTTGAAACACGTATCAAATCTAATCTGTTCTCTACTCCACTTTCAGAACAACTATTTCCGTAATAGTTGTAGTTTTTATACCGAGTAACTAACTAAGCGGCAACAAATGATTTTTCACACAGACACACAACACATACATACACACACACACATATGCCACTTCGTTATATAATGAGATGTTGAAATATACAATAATTGATGAAGACATACTTGTAACGTCAAATGTGCCAGCAATATGCTTGTCATTTTAACCGTACTGAAACAAATGTGTACTCATGTAATGATGTGGACATGTCTGCTGTATGTACACAAATAATGTTTACACGTTAATGACGTCACTATTGAATATCCTGTCACGTGATTGTACTGACAGTTAGTTATTTCCTCTTGATCTTGGGCCTGTGGGCGGCACATAGGGCAGAGGTCATAGCTCACCATGTCTCGCGGTTCGTTGCTATCTGTTTTAGGTCTTTAATGTTTAGTAGGCCCATCGTTGAGCCTTCTCTGATGATGGTTCTACGCAGTCTCTCTTGGTCTTCCTCGTTTTCTTTTTCCCTCTGGTCTCCATATGAGGGATTGGTAAGGGAGTCTTCTCTCATCCATTCTAAGTGTGTGGCCGATGTAGTTCCAGCGGCGCTTTCTTATAAAATTTGATACATTTTCTTGCTTGGTCTCTTGTCTTTTTTGTGTATTAGGTCTGAAATCTGACCATTTGAGGTTCAATATTCTTCTAAGACATTTATTCTCAAAGTTATCTAATTTTCTTTCTAGAGATTTTGTTGCTTTCCAACTCTCGCATCCATAAGTTAATACTGGAATCACACAAGTATTAAAGATCTTTAATTTGAAGTGCTTGCTCAGTGAATTGGACTTACATATATTTGACAATTTGTTAAAAGCACTTGATGCCAATGCGATTCTGTATGGAATTTCTGGCGTTGTATCCCCATAGATGTCATCATACTCCCTAGGTATGTAAAACTTTTGACATTTTCAAGAGTGTAGTTTTTAGTTGGATATTTTCTGGACTGCTGGTAAGGTCAACAATTGTTGTTTTTGTGGTGTTGATTTGAAGACCAATTTGTCCTGAGATATTTTGGAGAAGGTTTGTTTTCATTTGAATATCTGGACACTGGATCACGCGAAAATGATGTTTGAGTGAGTGTGATTACATGTTTATGGGTAGAATCAATATCAGTGCACTTTTATTAATAATTATGTGTCATTCGATCTCTTTGTTGCAGACAAATTCAGTGACAGTGCACTAACTCCGTAGCAAAGACATTTATCTGCTCTGTAATTTGTATGATTGTGAAAAATGTTGATAAATTCCATTTTTAAAAACATTTGAAACAAACTTTACTTTGGCAGCGTATTTCCAGCTTACTCTTACAAATTAAAGTAATTACAAATGAAGAGAAGATGCAGATAATGCAGTCGAAATTGCTTTCATTAGAAGCATCTTCATGACTCATATGACATTTCAAACATGATATTTTAGTTCATTTTATTAATAAATGAAACATAGGGGCCGGAATTATAGTTCGTTCCAAAATTCGTGATCGCACTAAGGTTTATTTTGTACGAAATCTATCTGATGGATACAAGTAATTTTTGCATGCAGTCTTATATACCATTTCAAGATATTCAAATGAAAACAAACCTTCTCCAAAATATCTCAGGACAAATTGGTCTCCAAATAAACACCACAAAAACAAAAATTGTTGACCTTACCAGCAGTCCAGAAAATATTCAACTAAAAACTACACTCTTGAAAAAGTCAAAAGTTTTACATACCTAGGAGTATGATGTCATCTACGAGGATACAGCGCCAGAAATTCCACACAGAATCGCATTGGCATCAAGTGCTTTTAACAAATTGTCAAATATATGGAAGTCCAATTCACTCAGCAAGCACTTAAAATTAAAGATCTTTAACTCTTGCGTGATTCCAGTATTAACTTATGGATGCGAGAGTTGGAAAGCAACAAAGCTCTAGAAAGAAAATTAGATAACTTTGAGAATACATGTCTTAGAAGAATATTGAACCTCAAATGGTCAGATTTCAGACCCAATACACAAATAAGACAAGAGACCAAGCAAGAAAATGTATCAAATTTTATAAGAAAGCGCCGCTGGAACTACATCGGCCACACACTTAGAATGGATGAGAGAAGACTCCTTACCAATCCCTCATATGGACACCAGAGGGAAAAGAAAACGAGGAAGACCAAGAGAGACTCTGCGTAGAACCATCACCAGAGAAGGCTCAACGATGGGCCTAGTAAACATCAAAGACTTAAAACAAATAGCAACGAACCGCGAGACATGGAAAGCTATGACCTCTGCCCTATGCGCCGCCCACAGGCCCAAGAGGAAAGACTAACTAACTAACTTATATGCCTCACGACGTTACGAATCCATGTTTTAACTAATTGGTAGGTAGCTTAGTTAATGCAAAAAACGTTTTTGTTATATAATTTTGCATAAGCACAACAAAATCATAATCACAGTTTAGAATTTACAGTAATACACAAAATGGTGGCGAATGATTGCAAAGGCGTAACTCTATTACATATTATAAAAAGTAATGTGACATGGTTAGCTTTTTCTTCATGAGTATTTTTTATGCTGATATTATCTTTGGCAGATCAAATTGACGTACCTTTGGTAGTTGTTGCCAGTCCCTGGTATTGTGAGGCAATTGGTGAAGGTGAAAGCAAATGGGATGTTAGCTATTAGATTCGGAGTCTGAAGAGTCGAAGAGATTGACTACTGCTGCGGGCTGGAGAAAATGCAAACCATCTCGTTGCCAATATGCCTCTTTTTCTCAGAGCACATGCTCTTCACATTTGTTCCAGTATTCTATATCTATTTTTGCGAGAGCATCACCTGTTAGGACTTTTACATCACGAAGTTTGAAAGTCTTGTTTACTGCTGCAACTTGACCTTTGACTGCAGCCCACACAAGTTCAATGGGATTGAGATGTGAATGGTAAGGTGGTAATCGAAGAGAAGTGTGGCCGTGCTCAGCAATGACTTTATCGATTATACAAATCTTTGACTTCTTTGTCTCACCAGTTGCAACAACTCAGTTTTGAGCAACTAATTCTTCTTCTTCTTTTTCATCTTTCAACTCCCAACGGAGCATAGGTCTTCAACACACTTCGTCCAGCTCTTCCTCTCTCTTGCCATCCCCTCCAATTATTTCCATGTTTTACATATCCTTTTAATATCAGTCTCCAGCTCACTTCTCCAGGTCTGTCTAGGTCTTCCCTACTCCTCTTTCCCTGCGGGTTCCAAAACAGTGCCTGTATTGCAATGCTTCCGGTCGGTCTTCTCAATGTATGTCCTATCCATCGCCAGCGTCTCTTCTTGAGCTCTTTCTTCACTTGTGTCTGCTTTGTTCATTCTCTGAGTTCCTCGGTTGTAGTCTTATAATACCATCTCAGTCCCTATATACTACGTAACTACTACGTCGGTTAAAATGTCGTTTTCAGCATTAAAGCGAATCCACAGTTGTAGCAGATCTACGCACAGTTGCAGCAGATCCACGCACAGTTGCAGCAGATCTACGCACAGTTGTAGCAGATATACGCACAGTTGCAGCAGATCTTCGCACAGTTGCAGCAAATCTACGCACAGTTGCGACATATCTACACACAGTTGCAACAGACTCTCCAGTAATAGCATTTTGTCTATCGAATAGGAACTTTTCAGCAGGTTTAGAATGAAGAAAACATTTTACAATACGTTACAGTAAAGTTTCTGCAAAATGAAAGCCTAAGAATGGATGTGCTCTTCAAGTGAGACATGAAAGTGGTAGTATGTGCTATTTAAAACGAAATACTAAATTCCCAGTTCAATAATTATAGTTACGTAATTAAATATAGATGAATTTTCAATGAAATAGAAAGGAGGTTAAATTGAAGGGGAAAATATTCATTTTGAGTTTGCAAGGCATCAATCTCCCATTATCAAACTACCTCACTTTCTGACCACACCACAGATATTTTTACGTCTATATTATTGCAATTAATGTGCGTTTACAAAACGAGGTTGTAGTTTCTTAAATATAATATTTTCTTAAATCTGTTTCAAAATGAGAGTCTGAGTTATAAACATCATCAGTGCCTAAAAATCTAAAATAGTTCGATTCTATTACCGCTTCATTTGTTTTTATATCACATTTTTTTAAAACAATGGTATGAGTAACAATATAGGACATGGTTTTAGCACGACAACAGCGAGACGACAAGAAATCAAGTCAATAGAACGTAAAGCAATTGCGACTCGCTATTAAGTGCCAGTAGGGCAGGGCCCCACCAAGAATTAATGTGTGACGTGTATTTATTATTGTATAAATTATGTTGTTATAGTTATTACTTTTAACGTGATACTGATTTGCTTGAAATGTTTAATATATCACTCTAAAACTCATCAATCTTTAAAAGTTGATTAGTATATCTTCTCTCTCTACCACCAAACTTGTACACATGAGAAGTTGATTAGTATATCTTCTCTCTCTACCACCAAACGTGTACCCATGAGAAGTTGATTAGTATATCTTCTCTCTCTACCACCAAACGTGTACCCATGAGAAGTTGATTAGTATATCTTCTCTCTCTACCATCAAACTTGTACACATGAGAAGTTGTTATATTTCTCTACACCACCAAAACTTGTACCATGAATTGATTAGTATATCTTCTCTCTTACACTGAACTTGTACATGAAAGTTGTTATATATCTTCTCTACTCACCAAACTTTACAAGAAAGTTGATTAGTATATCTTTCTCTCTACCATCAAACTTGTACACATGAGAAGTTGATTAGTATATCTTCTCTCTCTACCATCAAACTTGTACCATGAGAAGTTGATTAGTATATCTTCTCTCTCTACCATCAAACTTGTACACATGAGAAGTTGATTAGTATAGTTTTCTCTCTACCATCAAACTTGTACCATGAGAAGTTGATTAGTATATCTTCTCTCTCTACCACCAAACTTGTACCATGAGAAGTTGATTAGTATATCTTCTCTCTCTACCATCAAACTTGTACCATGAGAAGTTGATTAGTATACCTTCTCTCTCTACCACCAAACTTGTACCATGAGAAGTTGATTAGTATATCTTTCTCTCTACCATCAAACTTGTACCATGAGAAGTTGATTAGTATATCTTTCTCTCTACCATCAAACTTGTACACATGAGCAGTTGATTTGTATATCTTCTCTCTCTACCATCAAACTTGTACACATGAGAAGTTGATTAGTATATCTTCTCTCTCTACCATCAAACTTGTACACATGAGAAGTTGATTAGTAGATCTTTCTCTCTACCATCAAACTTGTACCCATGAGAAGTTGATTAGTATATCTTCTCTCTCTACCATCAAACTTGTACCCATGAGAAGTTGATTAGTATATGTTTTCTCTCTACCATCAAACTTGTACACATGAGAAGTTGATTACTATATCTTCTCTCTCTACCACCAAACTTGTACCAATGAGAAGTTGATTAGTATATCTTCTCTCTCTACCACCAAACTTGTACCAATGAGAAGTTGATTAGTATATCTTCTCTCTCTACCACCAAACTTGTACCAATGAGAAGTTGATTAGTATATCTTCTCTCTCTACCACCAAACTTGTACCCATGAGAAGTTGATTAGTATATCTTCTCTCTCTACCACCAAACTTGTACACATGAGAAGTTGATTACTATATCTTCTCTCTCTACCACCAAACTTGTACACATGAGAAGTTGATTAGTATATGTTTTCTCTCTACCACCAAACTTGTACCCATGAGAAGTTGATTAGTATATGTTTTCTCTCTACCACCAAACTTGTACCAATGAGAAGTTGATTAGTATATCTTCTCTCTCTACCACCAAACTTGTACACATGAGAAGTTGATTAGTATATATTCTCTCTCTACCATCAAACTTGTACACATATGAAGTTGATTAGTATATCTTCTCTCTCTACCACCAAACTTGTACACATGAGAAGTTGATTACTATATCTTCTCTCTCTACCACCAAACTTGTACACATGAGAAGTTGATTAGTATATCTTCTCTCTCTACCACCAAACTTGTACAAATGAGAAGTTGATTAGTATATCTTCTCTCTCTACCACCAAACTTGTACAAATGAGAAGTTGATTAGTATACCTTCTCTCTCTACCACGAAGATGACACTGTCTAGCATGTCCAAACTTGTGCCGATGAGAAGTTGATTAGTATACCTTCTCTCTCTACCACGAAGACCACACTGTCTGGCATGTCCAAACTTGACGTCTAATTATTGAACTGGTTCTAGTGTCTGAAATTTGCCATGCCACATAAATCAGAGAGTACTGCATTGATGATATCGAATATGTCCATACTTCTGCACATTTGAATCGGGGCATTGTTTGCAGAAACGTCAGCATCCTCGTTATCCTACATTCCAACATGTCCAGGTGTGTACAGCCAAGTCAATTTCTTGAGATGCAATCTCCGAATGCTGTTTCTAGGCTAGTTATTTTGCACAAATAAATATGAATTTTCATGAAACCAGAAGGAAAGTTCTTACGCGGCCAAGCCAGTTCCTAGCTAAATGGTGTCAATGCGCTAAAAATTAGGACATGTGCGTATATTCTCGAATGATATATACAAATTATAGAAAATAATATAAATAATTAACTAAACATCATATCATAGATTACGGAAATTGCCCGTTCCATAAATGTAAATCTGTGTAGCACAATGTACGTTTAGACAAGTTATGACTTCCATATTCTAGTATCAGGGGGAGATTACTTCACGGAATAGACAACTATTAGTTAATAGTAAAATTTAACGTTTCTTTCTTTTCTTTTCTTTCCCCCAATCCCGGTTTGCTTCACAGTGTCATAATAATAAGATATTTCTAGAACGGGCCTTAGTGAGCACTTCTGTTATCTCTGAGGTCCACTTCTTGCGTGGCCGGTCTTTTGCTTTGTATCCATTTTATCGGAGCAACATTTCTCTTTGAGGTGCACTGTCTGTTGGTAGTTTGCTTATGTGGCGGAACTGTTGAATATGTTGGAGCACATCTGACTGATGGTTACGGAAGCACGACTGCTGCCATGTGACATATGAAATATTACTATTACTACTAATAACAGTAGTAATATAGTTAAGATGCAGACAAGAAGAAGTATGTGAAATTGCATCATATAGACCGACATATACAAGATACTTTATATGACGTCCATATGTCAGGAACGTTAAACCCACAATATGTATATTTGCAAAAGATCTTATAATAAGTCCACATATATATGGAATGTCCCTATGTGAGAGATCTTACAGTAAGTGTACACATCATAGACCTAACATTGTCCACTTGAGAATGCAAATCGTGGCATATCCTTCACAGAATGTAATCACCAATAACAGTAAACGAATCGTTGATTATAATATAACATAACAAGTCGTTGTTTAAAATTTAACATAACCTAACAACGATGTGTTTTTTTTCTAAATCTGTTGTCTGGCTCCACCAACAAAAATGATCACGTGCAGCCTGTGTATAAAAATAAGATTTGAGAACGACGATGAAGAAGAAGAAGTCGTCATGTGAGCTAGAGCTAGAGAGTGAGAAAGTCTATCATTGCAAGATGTTCTAACAATGGGGATCTGCAACGGATATGTTGCTTGATGATATGATACATACCGTAATGTAAATCATGTCATATATGAGATTCAATGCTTCTTATACCATGTATTTATTATATGAGATTCAATGCTTCTTATACCATGTATTTATTCAACAGAAGAATGCAACTAACAACAACAATACATGGGCATTCAATAACTGGAGATGAGTCGAAGGTAATGAAACAGATTGCATGTTTATAAGAAGCATGTTTCACAGCTAATATAAATAAGAGCCGTTTTCTCTTAAACGATCTTTACATTGCACACATCTATTGTACGTACACATAGTGCACAATACAGTACGTTGTGGTGTCATTAAATACTATCAATTATCGATAAAATAATTTAATTGACAAGAAGATAAGAAGATGTGTTTTAATAAATGCAAGTATATGTGCAACAAAAACAACAAAATCATATGTATTTATTGCAATCACAAAGACATATATATATTTATAGCAACCAAATAGACATATATATTTATTGCAAACCGACAATCATTGTGAAAATGTCGTTTGAATGTTTGATTGTTTCATAAAACGTCAAACATATATTTGTAGTGACAAGTATGTGCTCTATACTCAGACATTTATTTCAGTCGATTCTTACTACAATAGTTAATGAATTATAAACAATAATGTCACTGAATGTGTTTGTATGTTATCCTGTAGATGTATGTGCAACGTCAACTGCATATTGCAACATATTTGTCACGAAGTAGATGTATGTCTATCTTGAATATAAGTTACGTCAATGGGTTATCACAATTCAATTTTGACATGGACGAACACACGATAATATTTCAATATTTTATTTGAATTTTACCCGCCATCACAACTCGCAATCACAACTCGCCATGACTTCACAACATCATCAGTGATCAATCACTCATCTCCAGATTAGTACCACAGATAATGTTTAAAAAAAACATACATATGTGATGAAATAGGAGTTGGAGGTGGATATGACAAAACACACATAACCACATATGATATATGAATTTATCATATTAATAAAATGATTTTGCAAATAGATAATCGTCAGTTTTAAGTGTTCACCGAAACTCAGACGTAAATAGGAATCACATGTTACTATGAAACAAGATAACATGATTGTTATTCTTGCTTTTTGTTACATGATTTCAGAAGTGAGAGAGCGAGAGATATATACATATATATATATATATATTTCACCAACTTACATTGCAGACATTATTTATATGTACAATGATGAGTGAGAGAGAGAGAGAGAGAGAGAGAGAGAGATCGATATATCGTTCACCAACTTACATTGCAGACATTATTTATATGTACAATGATGAGTGAGAGAGAGAGAGAGAGAGAGAGAGAGAGATCTTTCACCAACTTACATTGCAGACATTATTTATATGTACAATGATGAGTGAGAGTGAGAGAGAGAGAGAGAGAGATATAGATATATCGTTCACCAACTTACATTGCAGACATTATTTATATGTACAATGATGAGTGAGAGAGCGAGAGAGAGAGAGCGAGAGCGAGAGAGAGAGCGAGAGAGAGAGCGAGAGAGAGAGATATCTTTCACCAACTTACATTGCAGACATTATTTATATGTACAATGATGAGTGAGAGAGCGAGAAAGAGAGAGAGAGAGATATATTTCACCAACTTACATTGCAGACATTATTTATATGTACAATGATGAGTGAGAGAGAGAGAGAGAGAGAGAGATATTTCACCAACTGACATTGCAGACATATTATTTATATGTACAATGATGAGTGAGAGAGAGAGAGAGAGAGAGAGAGAGAGAGAGAGAGAGAGAGAGAGAGAGATATTTCACCAACTTACATTGCAGACATTATTTATATGTACAAGGATGAGTGAGAGAGAGAGAGAGAGAGAGAGAGAGAGAGATATATCTTTCACCAACTTACATTGCAGACATATTATTTATATGTACAATGATGACACTGCCTTAAACCTTGCAAATAATTTAAATGACGTCTGAAATATAGACGCAGGCAAATATGTCTAACTTGCAGAAGAGATATGTCAGGGAAATAGTAGTGTTGTTTGTAGTATGTCGCACAGCTTACTCTGTATATGACACTACGTGCCGCAGGTACCAACGGATAATCATGTTCAAATTTGCATATCATCTGTTTAGTATTTCTATTGTAATAGTGTGTCTATTTGATATATCTAGGATATTTGAATTTGTATTGATGGACTAAGTTGGTAGATTAGATATGTGTAAGTTCATCAATGTGTGACACACAACACATTACACACAACACATTACACACAACACATTACACACAACACATTACACACAACACATTACACACAACACATTACACACAACAGTTCATGTTCACTTACTGCATTATGGTATTTATATTACCACCAATATTTAAGTCACATATTTTTTAAGTCACATTGCCTTTAAGTCACATTGCCTTTAAGTCACATTGTCTTTAAGTGACATAATCTTGAAGTATAAATGGCTTTAAGTCACATAGTCTTTAAATCACATAGTTTTTAAGTCACATTGTCTTTAAGTGACACAGTCATACGGCACATAGTCTTTAAGTCACATAGACTTAATGTGACATACTCTTTAAGTCACATAGTCTTTAAGTCACACAGTCAATAAGACACATCGTCTTTAGGTCACATAGTTTTAAAACTAAAACTAAATCTCAAACTCCTGAGCCTCGGTACAAAGGTAATAATGTACACATGACTTTCTAGATACCTAGAGAACATAACAACAAGTGTACAAGTTCAAGGACAAACAAGCATGAAGTGAACTCTAGAACAAGGAGTCCCCCAGGAAGGAGTGCTCTCACCAATTCTCTTTCTAATATTTGTCAACGACATAGCTACATGAATACTCAAACGAGTACACTCAGCCATGTATGCCGACGATCTGGCAATCTGGGCGAAGGAGGAATCAATGCACATATCAACAAAAAGGTTGGAAGACACGCTTACCAAACTAGAAATCTGGACAGAAATGTGGTGCATGAGCATTATCGTCACAAAAATTACGTACACTGTGTTCCCACAGAACAATCAGAATTACAATGTAAAGCTTAAAATAAACGGGCAAGATCTCCTAGAAAGCACAAACCCAACGTGCCTAGGAGTCATACTAGACCGAATGATCAGATGGCGCTCCCAGATAGAAAAAGTCCATGTAAAGGCAATACAGAGGCTCAGAATAATGAGAAAACTCGCAGGTTCCACGTAGGGAGCAAACAGTAAAATCCTCAATACGCTCTACTCTGGAAGTGTACGACCAGTCCTGGAGTACGACATTGCAGCATGGAGTTGTACATCAAAACAACTATTAACCGAAGGGAACAGCAGTAAAAACAGTGCAGCAAGCATTATCACAGGAGCCATAAAGCCCACGCCCATCAAGGCGCTGAAAACGATCACAGTCCTCCAAATAATGACAGATCGCAGAGACAAAAACGTTACACAACTGGCGGAGAAACTAAAGAGATTTAACTCCACCCTCTGAATATCAAAACAAACGGATTATGAAGGGGCATGCTTAAGAGAACCAGCTTCGCAAAAAGTGCCAAAGCACTGATCCAAGACCAACCGGTCCTTGCAAACCCAAACTCATAACGGCAGCCGATAAGAGCCCGCAGTTGGAGACCACAATATCAGATTTAAGAGAGTCAATCTCAGGCATACAAAAAAGGGGCATCGCACAGATTACGAAAGAAGAGCGTTTACAGAAGAATTTATAGCGATATAGTACCCTGAGATTACGTGGACCCACGTGTACCCCGATGGATCGGCGATGAACGCGATTAGCGATAGAGGAGGAGGAATAGTGTTAACACTCTCCAAGAAAGTGAAGACAATTGCTACAGGTAACTATTCAAACAACTACCGGACAGAGACAGAGACGCTACGAACAGCCGCCGAAATGATCCTAGAGAGAAGCAGCGCTTCTCGCAACAAAGTAGTGACATTTACCGATGTCCTGTTGGCCATCATGGCACTATAAAGATCACACAGAACAGAGCTCATAAACTGAAAGCGATCATCGATGTACTAGCAAACTCACTCAAACACACAGTCATACAGTTAATCCCATCACACGGCAACATAAGCGGAAACGAAGAGGCAGACAGGCTAGCAGAGGCAGGAGAGCGACTGCCCCAGACAGATCACGACATCAGTTACGAGGAGGTAAAAATAACCATCGGATGGCAATACACAGTCACACAATCAATAATGTACATATACATAAAGTCACATAATCGTTCAGTAATATATTCTTTAACCCAACGGGACTGCAGAGCCGATATATCGGTTCAGAGTAAGGTTCATGATGTCTCAAAAACGATATATCGGCTGTTGGGTGTCTGTTAACGGAAACGAATGTATCTTCACAACCCCTTTACTGAAGTTAAAAAATCTTCAGAAATGGAAAGTACATATATGTAGGTACATTACTATCTCCATTTAACAAAGATTTGAATAAGGGAAAGCAGTGTATTATTGTATTGCGACTTTTTTTTTATTGTTAATGATTCCGACAATGTTTACAGTGTAATCTTGAGTACTGTTAGATCAAAATTATAACTTGTGATAGTAATAAAGAAGATTTAATTGATATTAATAATGACATTTGATTGTTTATGAAAAGCAGTATCGATAGTTGTAAGTCTAATGTAATAATTGCATCTAAAGAATGGGCGTTCCACATTCCATTTATTGACGTGTCTGCACTAAAAAGTGAATATTATAAAAACTACTGCACCTTGTTAGATGAAACTTATAGAATATGTTCGCACATGGATTATCTTCATTTAACTGCTACTTCTGGAAATATTTATGAATATTAAGATGTAATACAAACACGAGAGTAAAAATATTTTTAATGATTTTTCGTTTTTTCAAAAAAGTCATGCTACAATAATCTAATTTTCTCAAATGTATATCATCTGATGTAAAATATTATTATATTAATGTATCCCATATCCAATTAGCAATAATGTAATATATAATATGTCATACTTTAGAGAAACTGTACTAGAGTTATAAAGGATTAAACTAATTGACATTGAATGTTAAATTTGAATCGCAAAATAAATGCGTCCAGAGGTCAAAATAATTCAGAGCGAGTAACATTTCACTTACGTTACATATTCGTTAAGTCACATATTCTTTAAGGCACATTCTTTAATTCACATATTCATTAAGTCACATATTCATTAAGTCACATATTCTTTAAGTCACATAGTCTATAAGTCACATAGTCTTTAAGTCACATAGTCTTTAAGTCACACAGTCTTTAAGTCACATATTCTTTAAGTCACATATTCGTTAAGTCATATATTCTTTACGTCACATCATCATCATCAAATAGCTTATCCTGAGCAGAACTTTGCCCTCCCCTTCCCCAACTATCCTCCTGACTTTCTCTCTCCCATAGGCCAGATGTCCTGTCTCTGCAGCCGTCATGTTCAAACCATCAGTTACATCCTAAATCCATCTTCTCCGTGGTCTTCCTCTTCCTTCTTTTGTCGGTATACCTCCTTCCATGATGGTCTTCATCAGCCCTTCATGTCTTTTTATATGACCAAAATATCTCAATTTTCTCTTTCTTATTTGTAGCATCAGCCAGTTTTTTTATTTTGAGTTCTTTCTGGATAGATCTATTTGTTCTATCCTCTGTCCAATATATACGAAGGACTCTTCTGTAACACTTATATTCAAAAGCACTTATATGTTTTTCCACTGCTTTATTAGATGTCCATGCTTCACATCCATACGTTGCCACTGGGAATATGCATGCTCTTAGTATTCTGATCTTTGTTTTCTTATCAGTTCTGTTCCATACTGTTTTGAGTTGTTTAATTTTTGTAAAGCCATGTTTGTTCTTCTTTTAATTTCCTTCATCCCATTTCCATCTGTTGTTTGCAGTGAACCAATATATTCAAAACTGTTCACATTTTCTAATTTCTCTCCATTGATAAAAATATCATTTGTCATGTTCGTTTTATCTGTTGTCATTATTTTGTTTTTGCCACATTGAGATATAGATTTTGTTTTTCGCTGTTATCTTTCACTTCTCCTAATAATTTATCAATCTCTTTTTGGGATGTTGACAGTAACACTGTATCGTCAGCGTATCTTAGCTCGGGTATTTATCTTCCTCCGATTATAAAAGGATCGATTTGTTCTTTTCCGCTACCTTCTGTAACATTCCTCATGAAGTTGTCAGCATATATGTTAAACAGACAAGGCGACATAATGCAGCATTGTCTGACTCCCTGCCCTATGTCAAACCAGTCCGATGTATCATCACATGTTCTTACAGCCAACATTTGACCACTATAAAGTTCTCTTATGATCTGTATCAAATAAGAGAACTGTATAGTGATCAAATGGCGGCTGTAGGAACATGTGATGATCATCGACTGGTTTGACATAAGTCAAGGAGTCAGACAAGGATGTATTCAGTCACATAGTCTTTAATTATATCAATTCTCTATCTGAACATGGTAGATTATATGTCTGACATGTTAGAATAATCTGCAACATATATTATTTGTGAAAGTGATTCGAATACGTGCACCAGTTAATGATATATTTGTAACGGTTTGGTATATAGTCTTGGCGCCTAGTCAACATTTTGTTTTGTTATCTTTGATAGAGATTTTAACCTTGTACTATCATATTATATAACAAACACACATATTGTTTCTTGATATTAGATATATGACATAACAAAGTAATATGGAGGTAGCACCTCATCACAGTAATATAATAATAAAGTGTATGAGTATATGATAAATTGAGCAACATAATGCAATGACATATAATCTGGAAACTTGTAATCTACAGCATCAACAGTTGGATTGCAGAAAACATAAAAGACTATGAAAAAGAAATATAATGAAGACACCTATGGCAGGTTATGCAGATATCACACTGGAATCTAAAATGATAAAATAACAGAGCAGTTCACCTATTTAGATAGCAATTTTGATTGCACAGGAAATGTTACAATACAAATTACGATACGAATTGGCAAAGCAACATCAGCTTTTAAAAGTCTAAAAAATATGGAACTGCAAGTTATATAGTATTAAAACTAAATTACTAATTTTCAAGTCAAATGTTGTATCAATCCTAACATATGCCAGCGAGAGTTGGAAAATGACTAAAGATATTGAAAACAAGTTGAATACATTTGAAAATAGATGTCTGCGAAAAATAATGAATATAAAATGGTACGAATTAGGAGAAGTGATGAAAATAGAGACATGTCTGGTCAACCACTAGTGACAACTGTTACAAGAAAGAGAGGATATGTTAGACACACCTTGAGGAGAAATCATCAACGGATATGAAAGCAGGTATTGAAGTGAGATGCAAAGGGTTCTCTCTCTCTCTCTCTCTCTATGAATTTTTCGGTAAACACTCTATTTTCGCAGTTTACTTGCTGCCCTTTCTTATGTATTTCTGGGATTAATAATTCCTCTCGTACCGTTATACGTTACACAGTGTCTGCAAGTAATTTCTCCATACCGCTCTATCCTGGCCAACTCGCTCAATCTGCTCCATGGAACTGAGACCAATATTTACTGCATCTATTAGCAAAGTTCGTTTCAGGTCTCTTTAGGTCGACCTCTCTTTCTTGAACCCTTTGCATCCCACTTCAATGCCTGCTTTGATATTCGTTGATCATCTCTCCTCAAGGTGTGCCCAACATATCTCCATCTTCTCTTTCTTATAACAGTTGTCACTAGTGGTTGACCAGACATGTCTCTGATTTCATCACTTCTCCTGAATTCGTTCCATTTTATATTCATTATTTTTCGCAGACATCTATTTTCAAATGCATTCAACTTGCTTTCTATATCTTTAGTCATTTTCCAACTCGCTAGCATATGTTAGGATTGACACAATATTTGAATTGAACATTCGTAATTTAGTTTTAATACTATATACTTGCAGTTCCATATTTTATTTAGACTTTCAAAAGCTGATGTTGCTTTGCCAATTCGTATCATAATTTCTTTTTAACATTTCCTGTGCAATCAAAATTGCTATCTAAATAGGTGAACTGCTCTGTTAATTTTATCATTTTAGATTCCAGTGTGATATCTGCATTACTTGCCATAGGTGTCTTCCTTATATTTCTTTTTTCATAGCATTTCTGCATTACAACGTTTGATGCTATAGATGACAAGTTGTCTGTTTTTCTTTGCATATCTTGGTTGTTTCTACTTAACAAGGCAATATCATCTGCAAAATCAAAATCTTCTAGTTGACTATTTTCTACCCAATCGATGCCAGTTTTGCCCCTTAACATTTTCACATCACCCAGTCAATGGCCACTCCAAACAATAGCGCAGATAGAATACAGCCTTGCTTTATTCCTGTTTCAACCATAAACCAGTTGCCGTGTCCACTATCAATGCGAACCGCACACTGCGAACCATCATAGAGGCTTTTAATAGTGTTTATTATTTTATCTGGTATTCCATAGCATCTCAGAATATTCCAGAGAGAGATTATGTGTAGACTATCAAAGGCTTTTTAAAATCGATGAAATTTAGTATGAGTGGTTGTTGCTTCTCAATATGTTCCTCCAAAATTAGTCGTAGGTAATTATTTGGTCTAAGCAGCTTCTCCCAGGTCTACAACCAGCTTGTTTTTCTCTCAGGGTTGTGTCCACTACTACTTTGATTATATTAAGAATGATTTTGCAGAAAGTCTTGGTCATTACTGATAATAGGTGATCCCTCTCCAGTTGTTGCAATCTTTGAGATCACCTTTCATGGGGATCTTAACAATTATTCCCTTTTTCCATTGATCTGGGTCAGTTTCTTCTTCCCATACTTTATTAAATAGTTATTGCACCTGGCTAATAGTTGCATCATCAGCCACTTTGAGGATTTCTGCAGTAATGTTGTCATCACCCGCTGCCTTATTGTTTATCAAGGAATGGATTGCCTCCTTGACCTCAGCTACACTTATCATTTTTTCGTTAATTGGTAGGAGCTGTTTCTTGCCTCTTCGTCAAACTTGAGTAGTACTGGTGGATCAGGTCTATTTAATATTTCTTCAAAATGTTCTGCCCATATTTTCTTCTGCTCGGTATCTGATATTAGAACTTTACCATCTTTACTCTTGATTGGGCCACCCTTTGAAACAAAAGTTCCAGTAAGTTGTTTTAGTGTGTTGTATAGCATTTTACTGTTTCCAATCTTAGCTGCCTTTTCGCCTTCTTCGGCCAGTCGATTGACATATGCTCTTTTATCTCTTCTAGCTGCTCTTCTTTTCACTTCCTTGTCTTTTAGTCTGTATTCCTCTTTAGCTTGGATTTCATCTGTTGCATCCTTAGTATTAAATATCGCTAGTTTCCTCTTTCTTCTTTCTTGAATACATTTCCAGGTGTTATCCAGGTTTTTCTGTCGTTCGTCTTTAATCCTGCGCTACTATTTGCTGCCCCCAATAGTGTGTCCTTTATCTTAGTCCATTTGTATTCAATGTTCTGTTCATTTTCACCATTGAGTAACTCGAACCTATTCTTAAGTTCGAGCTGATATTCCTCTTTTACTTCTTTATTTTGTAGCCTTTGACTGTCTATTCGCAGTTGTTCTTTTTAGTATGGTGAATTTTCAATTTCAGTTTCAATTTACCTATGCATAAATTATGATCACTTCCTACATCTGCCCTCTGTATGCACGGACATCCCGCAATGATATTCTAAATTGTGTATTTATGCACATATGGTCAATCTGATTCCTGGTCACTCCATCTGGTGAGTGCCAAGTAAGTTTATGAATTCCTTATGTGCAAAGATGGTGCCTCCAATTACTAAGTTTGACAGCATACATAACTCCGCCAGTCTTTCTCCATTCTCATTCATTGTGTTTATTCCTTGTTTTCCTATAGCTCTCTCTACCCCTACATTATCACTTCCAACCTTGGCATTAAAGTCCCCATTACTACTAACAGGTCATGTTTTTGGGTCATGTTAATTTGATCTTGTAGTTGCTCATAAAATGTGTCTTTCTTATCATCGTCAGCCTTGTTTGTTGGTGCATAACACTGCAGTATTGTCATATTGACATGCCTGGTACTGAAGCGGGCTCTAATTATATTATCCGACTCGAGATGGGTTCCCATTCTAACATGCTCTTTACTACTCTAGGTATCATCATTATACCCACTCCTTCAAAATGCTTACCATCTTCTCTCCCTGTATATATGAAAGTTAATCCACTAACTACTCTTCTATCTGTTCCAGGCCATCTCACCTCACTTAACCAAAAGGGATTGATTCCCTTAATTATGGCATGTTGATTCTCCATGGCGGGCTCTTATCAGTTGCCTGTTTCAATTTGGGTTTGCACTTTGCTAAGACCGGGTGGACTTGGGTCAGTGCTTTGACACTTTTTGCGAAGCTGGTTTTCTGTATCCTGCCCCTTCTAAGTCCATTCATCCTGACATACATATGGTGGGAGTTAAGCCGTTTCAGTTTTTCTGACAGTATAATAACTTTCCTGTCTCTGCGATCTGACATTGGTTGAAGTCCTATGACTGTTTCCATTGCCTTGATGGGCGTGGACTTCATGGCACATGTAATACTGCGCGCTGCTTGCTTCGGACTGCTGCTCACTTTTGCAAATTGCTTATTGGCTGCACTGCTCCATGCAGCAATGCCGTACTCCAGGACCGGTCGCACTTTTCCAGTGTATAGTGTTTTGAGGACTCTGGTGTTTGCTCCCCATGTGGAGCCTGCGAGTTAGCGCATCATGGTGTGCCTATGTATCTCTTATGTCGTAGATTTTCAATTTAGGGACATCAAGTCAGCTTTCGGTCGAGTGTGACTCCCAGGTACGTTGGTGTCTTGCTTTCCGGAAGATCTTGCCCGTTAATTTTATCATTCTGGTTGTTCTGCGAGAACACAGTGTAGGTGGTTTTAGAAGTGCGTTAATGTTCATATTCCACATTTTGTACCAGACCTCCAGCTTATTTAACGTATCTTGCAGTCGATTTGTTGCTTTGGGCATTGACTCTTTGCTCGCCCATATTGCCAGGTCGTCGGTAGATATGGCAGAGTGTACTCGCTTTGTTAGGCATGTTGTCATGTGCGTTGACTCTTTGCTCGCCCATATTGCCAGGGCGTCGGTAGATATGGCAGAGTGTACTCGCTTTGTTAGACATGTTGTCATGTCATTAACAAAGATTAGAAGAGAGCTGGTGAGAGCACTTCTCCTTGGGGAATCCTTGCTCTACTGTGACCTTCATACTTGCGTACCACTGAACATGAACCCTTGCTGTTCTGTTCTCTAAGTATCTATCAAGCCATTTGTACATTCCTCCCTTTATATCGAGGTTGAGAAGTTTCAGTTTTAGTCCCACTATCTAGACTGTGTCAAACGCCTTCTCCATATCTACCAAAACTGGCAGTGTCTTTTATTTTTTTGGAAATCATCCTCGATTTCTTGGACAAAATAGGTTACCTGATCTTCTGTAGATCGGTTATTCCAAAAGCCTCCCTGTTGTTTCATGAGAAGCCCTTTGCTTTCCAAGTACCAAGATAGCCGTTTGTTTACCATGCGTACCATTAGTTTGCCCGTGCAGCTTAGAAGGTTTATTTGTCTGTAACTCGCCGGGTCAAGTTTGTTTTTTCATGGTTTTTGGATGGGTACCATGTTCGCTTCCTTCCATTCTCTTGGCACTATGCCTGTCTTCCACGACATATTTTGGACGACCAGTAGAGCTGTCTTTGCTATAGTTCCCAAGTTTGTAAGAAGTTCATTTGTGATTCCATCCTTTCCCGGCGATTTTCTGAGTTTGAGCTCCCTTAATGCCTCATCCAACTCGTTTCTGGTAAATGCATACGTTAGGTGACTATCGGCTTTTCTTGGCTCACCTTGGAGGGCTCTGGCTTTTCTCTTTGTGTCATCGATTTTTGCCTTTGTTATGCTTAATCTGCTGACTTCGGTATATTTTGGATTCAAAGTATTCAAGAAAGAGAGGACGACCAACGGAGACCCTGAAATAAACTTTGCTGAGAGGCAAAAAAAAACAACATCGGTCTCAGTTCCATGGATGAGATTGAGGGAGTTGCCCAGAATAGAGCGGTCTGGAGACATTGCTTGCAGTCCCTATGTAACGTATAGTGGTACGAGAGGAATTATTATTATATAATCTGGAAATAAATATTGAAATGAAATCATTTACTGATTTTGCTTTTATTGACGTTATGTCAATTATTTCCATATGTTGGTGTTGATTATATCATTGCTGCTTGAATCAGAATTACTGGAACTGACATTCACGCTCTCCTATATGTTGTTGGTGTTGATTATATCATTGCTGCTTGAATCAGAATTACTGGAACTGACATTCACGCTCTCCTGGTCAACATCGTCATCATTGCCTCCAGGCAAACAGGCAAAAAGCAGTAGCAAAAATGGTAAAAAAGTTAATGGTGCAACCCATATGCTTGGCTTTTCCTTAGCTAAAAGGACAAAACATTGGTGACACACTTGATTGCATTAGGTTATTGTTACACAGTAATGATATACATAAAAGTATTTATGTTATACACATTCGTGGGGAAATATTTGAAGAGCTTAGTGTGAAGATAAAGACACGTACAAATAGACATATGATGATATCGATCGTATATTCAAGAATATATCATAGATTGTGGAACGACTATTAGATATTACATATGTTGTGCACCTCTTTACCATGAATCTAGATATTATTCACTTCTTTGAGAGAGTATATACCACTCTCCAGACAGCATGCTCTATTTCAGTACAGTCTGATTTGGGATACCAGAGATTGATATTAGATCCCATGAAATAACTTTCGTGCCCTCGTTATGGCACCTGCAGCCAACTTTTGTTCAATTCTGTTAGCTACCTCTCCCATTTGACTTGACATTGCTGAGAACATGCAATAAGCAACCAATCGGTATTCAAACTGTTTTCAAGTACTGTACTGTGCTGTTCAATGATGTTGCGATATTTCGTAAATTGTACTTTTGTCGAATTATTCAGCTCTTCCCTCGCATATTGCCAATTGTCACACAGTAGTCAAGTGAAAGGTGTCTTCTCTCGTATATTGCCAGCTGTCACACAGTAATCGAGTGAAGGGTCTCTTCACTCCTATCTTGCCAACTGTCACACAGTACTTGAGTAAAGCAACTCTACATCGTAATTTACCCGTTGCGAATACAGTACTCAAGTGAAACGTCTTTACCTCGTAACTTACTCATTGCGAACACAGTACTCAAGTGAAGCGTCTTTACCTCGTAACTTACTCGTTGCGAACACAGTACTCGAGTGAAGCGTCTGTACCTCGTAACTTACTCGTTGCGAACACAGTACTTGAGTGAAGCGTCTCTACCTCATAACTTACTCGTTACGAACACAGTACTCGAGTGAAGCGTCTCTACCTCATAACTTACTCGTTACGAACACAGTACTCGAGTGTAGCGTGTCTACCTCGTAACTTACTCGTTACGAACACAGTACTCGAGTGAAGCGTCTCTACCTCATAACTTACTCGTTACGAACACAGTACTTGAGTGAAGCGTCTCTACCTCATAACTTACTCGTTACGAACACAGTACTCGAGTGAAGCGTCTCTACCTCATAACGTACTCGTTGCGAACACAGTACTCGAGTGAAGCGTCTTTACCTCGTAACTTATTCGTTGCAAACACAGTACTCGAGTGAAGCGTCGTCTCTACCTCGTAACTTACTCGTTACGAACACAGTACTCGAGTGAAGCGTCTCTACCTCATAACTTACTCGTTGCGAATACAGTACTCGAGTGAAGCGTCTCTACCTCGTAACTAACTCGTTACGAACACAGTACTCGAGTGAAGCGTCTCTACCTCATAACTTACTCGTTGCAAACACAATACTTGAGTGATGCGTCTCTTCCTCGTAACTTACTCGTTGCGAACACAGTACTTGAGTGATGCGTCTCTGTGACATAAAGGTTATAGTTCATATCTGTTATTCCAGAGATACTTGGTTTGCTCGCTCGTGGAGGATGTGTGATTTGTTTGCAGAGATTCCTGACCTAGTCTACACTGAGATGGAAATCCTTCTTATATCGGAGACGGACGATACAACGTAGGTCCCGTGTTCAAGTCGATCACTTAAGAGAACCCGTGAAAGTTCAAAATCGATAAGAGCAGACTTGAAAGCCGCTGTCTGTAAAATACTGACTACAAAGATCAAATAATACAACTTTCTAGACTATTGTTATCAACTTCTAAGTTACATTAAGGATTCTCGCCGGTGGTACGGAGATGTTTAACTGTCGCTGAGATCTTACTGTGTTAAAAATAGATCTGAGCACATACACTTACCGAAGTGCTATAATGATGGTCATATCAAGCAAGCAATTAATCAAACTCAAGTTGTTTTTTTTATCATAACATGGCTACATAATGTTGGTTAGATGTTGCTCATTATAAACATTTCTATTTGATTAAGTAATGAAAGTGAAATATCAGCAGTCAAGCTTGTGGAAACTCAAGTTAATCATAAACTTTATTACGTAATATGTCTAGTGGTTAAATAGGTAGAAAGTGTCAAGTCTAATATCTTACCTGACATACATAAATCTCCCTCGTAACCATGTCTACAAGAAGGACATTTTCCAGAGATGTGATCACATGTTGCATTGCGACAGTTAACAGAACATTTGGATTCACATCGCAATCCGTAAAACGTGTCTGCGCAAGCTAAGATTAGAACATGAGATAATCAAACATAATTCAGGCTAATTGTAAACATTACACATTGTTTTTGTTTTCTTTTTAATCACAGTAATACGATATGCTAATTTGATTTGATATCATCATCAGCATGTGTCGTGCATGCTAGTGTTGACGATGATGGATTCCCATCTAACTATGCACAAACTTTGGTGAACTCTTCAATTTGTGAAGCTAGTTCATGTTATGGTGTCTGAATGCTTATGTTGATTTGTTTTCATTCTGTTGAAATGTGGTTTTTCCCAGCAAGTATTCACATTGTGACAATGCATTCATTGTTAACCAAAAAACCGATAACTACTTAGCTCAAATATTATCAAAATATTTGGTAGTATTTATTGATTTCTCATAATATAGATATAGTTATTTGAAAGCAAATGATATTCTTAATTCTATTTTTAATGTAAACCATATTACCATGACATGCATGTTATTTTCTTTCATGTTATTTGTATGTACGAATGTGTGCCTGTTCCTGGCTGACTTCTGTTTCTCAGAATTAGATGAGGGGCGTATAGAATTAGATGTGTGGGGTATAGTATTAGATGTGTGGGGTATAGAATTAGATGTGTGGGGTATAAAATTATACAATAACGGTTTTTCTTGTCTCAATAAACAAGTATATGTTGCAAATCCGGCTCGTCATTAAAGGCCAGTGGGGCCTGGCCGCACCAACAATTTTGAGTAATGTACATTTATAAATAATAATTCCTCTCGTACCGTTATACGTTACATAGAGCCTGCAAGTAATTTCTCCATACCGCTCTATCCTGGAATCTCTTAAGAATAACAAGGCACCAGGGAATGATAACTTAAACGCAGAACTATTCAAAATAGACCCAGAACTTGCAGCTAATATATTCCAACCCTTGTTTACTACTATATGGCATACCCAAATAATACCTGATGCATGGAACAGAGGAGTCATCATCAAGATCCCCAAAAAGGGCTCCTTGCCGATTGTAATAATTGGCGTGGAATAACACTGCTTTCTGTCCCAAGTAAAATCTTAAGCAAAATCATAGTACAACGTATTACTGATGCTGTGGATAAGAAACTAAGAAAGGAACAAGCAGGATTTCGCAGAGGACGGAGCAGTATAGGCCAAATATTTGCTCTTAGAAATATCATAGAGCAATGCACAGAATGGCAAAGCAAACTCTATATCAACTTTGTAGATTTTGAAAAAGCTTTTGATAGCATACACCGCGAAAGTCTATGGCGTATCTTAAGATGGTATGGAATCCCACTGTGTTTTATAAATATTATAAAAGCTGCTACAGCAAGTTTGCATGCAGTGTTGAAACTTCAGAACTAAAGTTTGAAGTAAAAACAGGCGTGCGACAAGGATGTGTTATGTCAGCCCTATTATTCAACACTGTCATAGATTGGGTGATGCGTAAAACAACGGAAGATAAGGCAAGAGGTATTAGATGGACGCTCACATCCACTCTGGAAGACCTAGATTTTGCAGATGACATCGCACTCCTATCTCATACACATAGAGATATCCAGGAAAAGACCTGCCGCCTTAACCAATATAGTGAGATGGTTGGGCTGAAAATAAATCAGAAGAAAACTGAAGTAATGACTCTGAACATAGCAACCCCAGCACCAGTCAAACTAGAAGGTAAAACCCTCCGAGATACAACCGCTTTCACATACCTTGGAAGTGTTATTAGCAATGAAGGAGGCGCTGGATCTGACATTAAAAACAGACTGAGTAAGGCACGAAGTGCATTCATGACCCTTCAGACCGCCTGGAAATCTGCCCAATACAGCATCAGAACCAAGACTAGTATCTATAACAGCTGTGTGCTGTCAACATTGCTGTACGGATCGGAATGCTGGAGAATGACAGAACAGGATATGTCAAGACTCTCCGCCTTTCATACAACTTGTCTGCGAGAAATCTTACGCGTGTACTGGCCGACTACTATCTCGAATCAAGAATTGCTTGCACGATGCCAACAAGAGAATATGGGCACTATCATCCGAAGACGACGCTGGAGATGGATTGGACATTGATGCGCATGGAGACTGGCTCCGACACGAAAACTGCACTGAGATGGACTCCAGAGGGTAGGCGAAAGCGTGGAAGACCCAAGACGACCTGGAGGAGAACGATAGAGCAAGAGCTGAAGGAAATGAATCATAGCTGGAACACAATACAGAGGAAGGCCATGAACAGGGAAGAATGGTGTACGTTTGTTGCTGCCCTAAACGCCAAGGGCGTAACAGGCTAAAGAGAGAGAGAGAGAGCTCTATCCTGGGCAACTCGCTCAATCTCCTCCATGGAACTGAGACCGATATTTCCTGCCTCTCTCAGCAAAGTTCGCTTCAGGGTCTCCTTAGGTTGACCTCTCTTTCTTGAACACTTTGCATCCCACTTCAATGCCTGCTTTGATATTCGTTGATCATTTCTCCTCAAGGTGTGTCCAACATATCTTCATCTTCTCTTTCTTATAACAGTTGTCACTAGTGGTTGACCAGACATGTCTCTGATTTCATCACTTCTCCTGAATTCGTTCCATTTTATATTCATTATTTTTGCAGACATCTATTTTCAAATGCATTCAACTTGCGTTCTATATCTTTAGTCATTTTCCAACTCTCGCTAGCATATGTTAGGATTGATACAACATTTGAATTGACAATTCGTAATTTAGTTTTAATACTATATAACTTGCAGTTCCATATTTTATTTAGACTTTTAAAAGCTGATGTTGCTTTGCCAATTCGTATCATTATTTATTTTGTTAACATTTCCTGTGCAATCAAAATTGCTACCTAAATAGGTGAACTGCTCTGTTATTTTGATCATTTTAGATTCCAGTGTGATATCTGCATTACTTGCCATAGGTGTCTTCATTATATTTGTTTTTTTCATAGCTTATCTGCAATCCAACTTTTGATGCTATAGATGACAAGTTGTCTGTTTTTCTTTGCATATCTTGGTTGTTTCTACTTAACAAGGCAATATCATCTGCAAAATCCAAATCTTCTAGTTGACTATTTTCTACCCAATCGATGCCAGTTTCGCTCCTTAACATTTTCGCATCACCCAGTCAATGGCCACTCCAAACAATAGCGGAGATAGAATACAGCCTTGCTTTACTACGGGTTCAACTATAAACCAGTCGCTGTGTCCACCATCAATGCGAACTGCACACTGTGAACCATCATAGAGGCTCTTAATAATGTTTATTATTTTGTCTGATATTCCATAGCATCTCAGAATATTCCACAGAGAGATTATGTGTAGACTATCAAAGGCTTTTTTAAAATCGATGAAATTTAGTATGAGTGGTTGTTGCTTCTCAATATGTTCCTCGAAAATTAGTCGTAGGGTAATTATTTGGTCTGAACAGCTTCTCCCAGGTCTAAAACCAGCTTGTTCTTCTCTCAGGGTTGTGTCCACTGCTCCTTTGATTATATTAAGAATGATTTTGCAGAAAGTCTTGGTCATTACTGATAATAGGGTGATCCCTCTCCAGTTGTTGCAATCTTTGAGATCACCGTTCATGGGGATCTTAACAATTATTCCCTTTTTCCATTGACTGGTACATTTATACATTTTAGAAATAGTTTGTTCATAATTATTACTTTCAACGTCATACTATACTGTTTGACTTTGAAAGTTGATATATAAAGTTAAAACATCACACAATCTGAAATTCAGCATCTTTTCTCCCTATTTGTATACGCCCTGATCATTAAGGGTCAGTAAGATCCGACCCCCACCTTAACAAAAATGAGTAACGTGTACTTATTTTATAAATGTGTTATTCATAAATATTACTTTTAAATTGACACTGATTAGCGTTAAAATTTGAATATATAACCATAAAATATTCTATCATAAAAATATAACAAGCATAATAATATCTCAAATATCGTTAAAAAATATTATATACAGTCTGAATACAGTGACGCATGTCGCAGCGCACTATTTTTCGGTATTTCATTTTAAAATATGCCTATCAACGATGTAGAACTGCCACCTTTGACCTGTAACGATTACCTGCAATGATAATTGCCAAAGCAATTACGTCATTTTAAATCATCCAGTGGCTAAGCGTATTCTTACGCGTCAACTCATTTCTTGATTAAATAGTCTTTTATAATTATCGATTAAATATCAATTTATATATAGAAATAGTATAAAATGATAGAAAACTGGATGATTAACCCGGCTTTGCACGGATTAATTTGTTAGTAATCCTTGATGAGGAATTGGTGAAGCCGTTCCAAGAGATGTCGTCCTCCTCTTCAGCGTATTCTGGTTATGCGCTTAATTTACTGTGGACCACACAATGGGCAGTCAGCTCAATGTCTGTCAGGTTTCCCCAAAGCTTAGTTTTCAGTTCGAGTGGGTGTGATCACATGTTGCTTCTCAGCTCACCCAGGAGAGGACAGTCTTGCAGGATATGCTCTGGTGTCTGCTCCGCCTGCTGACACTGGCAGAAAGCTGTTTGATTTATTCGTAGTCTATATAAGTGTTTGTTGAGTCTGCAGTGTCCGGTGCGTAGTTCAAACATAATGACCTGATCTGTTCTGCTTCGGTCTTTGAGGGAGTCTTTTCCATAAACATATCCAATGTTTGTCTTCCAGTCTACGGCTTATTGTCTCTGTATAAGGGTATTAAAATCTTGAAAAGACAAGGTCGGATAAGACATGTCAGTTTGGGTTTTATTTATTTTTAAACGAATATTGACCCGATTTCGAGTCAATATTCTAAATTATACAGTATGCTCAAATCAAAGCAAACGAAAAAACGCAATTATTATAGCGTGCTTAAACCAAAGCAAACAAAAAAACGCAATTTTTATAGCGTAGTTTGAAACAACAAATTAAGGGACGCAATCCATGCATATGTTGTATCTAGCAATTTGTGGATTATATCCCTTAACTCAAACCGCATGGTCTCGAAATATGGTGGATTGGTCATCAAAGAATAGATTAAATTTAATTGTGAAGCTAATATTGATCCGATTTTGACACAGTTTCTTTAGCTAATCTTAACTTTCAAAGAAACAATTATGCAGAAAGAATGGTGAATATTGGATGTAAACTGACGTTTTCTATACTCGGGCACACAATGTGACATGCAGTTTTATATTATAAGATAATAGAAATAAATTACTAATCATCATAGACTAGTTTGAGCTAATCGTCCTCTCCATTAATATACATTTTTCTACGACAATGCACTTTTACTTTCATCGTTTACACAGATGATACGTTTACGAAGAGAGATTATATATTACCAAATCTAATATGATGATGCATACAACAGCTGTTTTTAAACCTTATCTCGCTAATCTGATGTGGTATGTAATGCTACGTACCATAAGTCGGGCACAAATAACGGGTTCCCCCATACACCGCTGACAAACATTTCTACAAGTTTAGTGTTACTTTGTTTCATGTATTCACACTTAGATATGTAAAATAAAGAACTTCCTCATAACCCATGTAGCGGCAATAATAATCCGGATGTGTTTTTTCTCAGTCTATCATGAAACATAACTTTGTGATATGTTATTTTCTCAGTCTATCATGAAACATAACTTTGTGATATGTTATTTTCTCAGTCTATCATGAAACATAACTTTGTGATATGTTATTTTCTCAGTCTATCATGAAACATAACTTTGTGATATGTTATTTTCTCAGTCTATCATGAAACATAACTTTGTGATATGTATTTTATTCCATTGTTAGCAGTTACCATTTATTTTAATCATGCCGTCATTTGGTTAAGGTAGAGAAACAGCTTAGTGATGCACTTGTTTATGTTGATGCTGATAGGAAATGTGTTTGCTTATGATGTGTAGGTATGTATCTCTCTTTACATCACTTTGATGGTCATTGTTTGCATTTACATTTGTAAACCATATGTCTAGATCATCAGCGTACATTGCTATGCTACTCCATGTTGTGTTTCAGCAAACATGTCGCTGATGACAATCAAGAAACATATAAGAGGCTACCAGTTCTCTAGCAGTATCAATTGATTAACTATAGCTATCACAACATATAAGAGGCTACCAGTTCTCTAGCAGTATCAATTGATTAACTATAGCTATCACAACATATAAGAGGCTACCAGTTCTCTAGCAGTATCAATTGATTAACTATAGCTATCACAACATATAAGAGGCTACCAGTTCTCTAGCAGTATCAATTGATTAACTATAGCTATCATGGAGAAATACTAGGACATTTCTGTTGTGTAAGTGTACATGATATCTCATCTGTAAATTCGACAATATATTCTAGTATTATCTCTACAAGGGGAAGACTGCAGTAAAATTATATAGCAATCTCGAAACACGTAATAACAAAGTACGGTAGTTTTACAAAATACAAAATCAATAACAATACACAGTCCGTTTCGACCAAAAGGCCTTTATCATATAAACGATACATCATGAGTGACGATTTCCACAGCAAACTACATATATACTACTACAGAGACATCTCAACGCTCCTAAAATGAAAATATGTGACTAAAAACGGATAGCGAAATAAATGTTAAAAAAAATAGAAGTGGAAATCAAATATATATATATATATAACATATACATTAAACATATACACATATAGAATATGGGGCATGAAAAGAAAAAGTATTAAGCATTGGAGTGTAGTGAGTTGAGTCCATGAGGTCGCAAGGTACCATATAACGAAATAAACGATTATATAGAGCAAATCATCTTCGATCATCAGAGAAACACGATCGGATGGGTGTGTTCTGGATATTGCGAGCTCCAAAATGGTCAGTTTCATTGAAATGAGTGACTGCAGGGGTCACAGAGCAATGACGTATCTCACAAAAGTGTTAGCCAAAACGGTCACTATGAAATTTGCCTGTTTTGCCGATATATACCTTGTCACACCGTTTGCAAATGTAATGATGTAGATTATTTTACTGAACTGGCATGTGAAACCATCCTCAATAACAAACGTAATATAAGGAAAAGAGACAGTACGGGTCTGTATTACATAAGCACGCCTATGACATCGCTGATGGCCATACTGGACGGTGCCAAAATGACTCTGAACATTGGATTTAAGGCGAATGCGTACCAATATATCATTACGACTTCTGTCCCGTCTGTAAGCTACCAGAAGATAGTTTTGGAAGAATGTACGTGTCTTAGGATCCAACTTAAGGATAGACAGATGACGGAATAAAACTAGTTTCACCAGTGAACTATGAGGGTGGAATGTTAAGATAAGTTTCACCCTGTCAGAGTTGAAAGTTATATGCTGGTTAGTAAGGGTCTGCTGGTGAGTAAAGTGCTGAACGTGAAGCAGATACAAACACATTCTCTGGACATAGGTAACAGTGAAGAAATAAAGTATCTTTGCGAGCTTTATCAAGAAAATAATCGTCCTCGCTACGCAGGCGACGTAACAGCAAGAGTTGTGAGAATGGCAAAGAATCAGGACAAGTCTGTGGATGGGAAGAGTTATAAAGGAGAAAATTATGTGCATCAGTAGGACTTTAATATAGTGATTTAGTGATAGTGATAGGTTTATGGTGATAGTAATGTCAAGAAAGTTGACACAAGTAGTGGAGATGTGAGAGGCAAATTGAATAGCTGGGTTGAAAACATGAATGAAATTGATGAATCGTGACAAATCAGCGTCAGGCATACCAATAATGTTAATGCAGTTATCGATGAATCTATGAGAACCGGATGGAAAAGGGACATCATATGTAGTCCACACTTTGTGTTCAGGATAACCCATGAACAGACAAACATAACTAGGTCCCATTTTAGTACCCATAGAGACCCAACTGATCTGCTCAAAATTAGTTATTGGATTGAAAGCAGTTGAGCGTGAGAACTAATTCTGTAAGACGAAAGAGAGCAGAGGTGGAGACAAGTGGATTAGTTCTCATTTTGTGAAAGAACTTGAGAGCCTCTGGAATGAGGTATATAGGTGTACAATGAGCACACATCAAGTAGGAAGAGACGGTAAGTCCTGTCAGGTAGCATCTAAATGGAAGAAAAAACAGACAAAGTGTGGTTCGTATCTTTCAAAGATGAAGGTAGTGTGGTAACTATGGGATTCAAGATACTGTTAAGAAATTCCGAGATCTGTTTAGTAGGGCGAGAGCAAGTTGAAACGATAGGTCTACCAAGGTTGTTGAGTTTATGAATGTTGGAGAGCAATGTATTCTACAACTTTCAGTTTCTTCAGAATCCTTCTTTCGAAACATTATCAAGAACGTTATGTAGGTCTAAACATGACGATTGAGCAGTTTCAATCTCGGAAAGCATGCTCAATCTTGTGTTGAATCTCGGAAAGCATGCTCAATCTTGTGTTGAATCTCGGAAAGCATGCTCAATCTTGTGTTGAATCTCGGAAAGCATGCTCAATCTTGTGTTGAATCTCGGAAAGCATGCTCAATCTTGTGTTGAATCTCGGAAAGCATGCTCAATCTTGTGTTGAATCTCGGAAAGCATGCTCAATCTTGTGTTGAATCTGGGAAAGCATGCTCAATCTTGTGTTGAATCTGGGAAAGCATGCTCAATCTTGTGTTGAATCTGGGAAAGCATGCTCAATCTTGTGTTGAATCTGGGAAAGCATGCTCAATCTTGTGTTGAATCTCGGAAAGCATGCTCAATCTTGTGTTGAATCTGGGAAAGCATGCTCAATCTTGTGTTGAATCTGGGAAAGCATGCTCAATCTTGTGTTGAATCTGGGAAAGCATGCTCAATCTTGTGTTGAATCTGGAAAGCATGCTCAATCTTGTGTTGAATCTCGGAAAGCATGCTCAATCTTGTGTTGAATCTGGGAAAGCATGCTTAATCTTGTGTTGAATCTGGGAAAGCATGCTCAATCTTGTGTTGAATCTGGGAAAGCATGCTCAATCTTGTGTTGAATCTGGGAAAGCATGCTCAATCTTGTGTTGAATCTGGGAAAGCATGCTCAATCTTGTGTTGAATCTGGGAAAGCATGCTCAATCTTGTGTTGAATCTCGGAAAGCATGCTCAATCTTGTGTTGAATCTGGGAAAGCATGCTCAATCTTGTGTTGAATCTGGGAAAGCATGCTCAATCTTGTGTTGAATCTGGGAAAGCATGCTCAATCTTGTGTTGAATCTCGGAAAGCATGCTCAATCTTGTGTTAAATCTGGGAAAGCATGCTCAATCTTGTGTTGAATCTCGGAAAACATGCTCAATCTTGTGTTGAATCTCGGAAAGCATGCTCAATCTTGTGTTGAATCTGGGAAAGCATGCTCAATCTTGTGTTGAATCTCGGAAAGCATGCTCAATCTTGTGTTGAATCTCGGAAAGCATGCTCAATCTTGTGTTGAATCTCGGAAAGCATGCTCAATCTTGTGTTGAATCTCGGAAAGCATGCTCAATCTTGTGTTGAATCTGGGAAATCATGCTCAATCTTGTATTGAATCTCGGAAAGCATGCTCAATCTTGTGTTGAATCTCGGAAAGCATGCTCAATCTTGTGTTGAATCTCGGAAAGCATGCTCAATCTTGTGTTGAATCTCGGAAAGCATGCTCAATCTTGTTGAATCTCAAACATGCTCAATCTTGTGTTGAATCTCAGGAAAACATGCTCAATCTTGTGTTGAATCTCGAAAGCATGCTCAATCTTGTTTGAATTCGAAAGCATGCTCAATCTTGTGTTGAATCTCGGAAAGCATGCTCAATCTTGTGTTGAATCTCGGAAAACATGCTCAATCTTGTGTTGAATCTCGAAAGCATGCTCAATCTTGTGTTGAATCTCGAAGCATGCTCAATCTTGTGTTGAATCGAACATGCTCAATCTTGTGTTGAATCTCGAAAGCATGCTCAATCTTGTGTTGAATCTCGAGCATGCTCAATCTTGTTGAATCTGAAAGCGCCAACTGTGTTGAATCTCGAAGCTGTCAATCTTGTGTTGATCTGAAAGCATGCTCAATCTTGTGTTGAATCTCGGAAAGCATGCTCAATCTTGTGTTGAATCTCGAAAGCATGCTCAATCTGTGTTGAATCTGGAAACATGCTCAATCTTGTGTTGAATCTGGAAAGCATGCTCAATCTTGTGTTGAATCTGGAAAATGCTCAATCTTGTTTGAATCTCGAGCATGCTCAATCTTGTGTTGAATCTCGGAAAGCATGCTCAATCTTGTGTTGAATCTGGGAAAGCATGCTCAATCTTGTGTTGAATCTGGGAAAGCATGCTCAATCTTGTGTTGAATCTGGGAAAGCATGCTCAATCTTGTGTTGAATCTGGAAAGCATGCTCAATCTTGTGTTAATCTCGGAAAGCATGCTCATCTTGTGTTGAATCTGGAAAGCATCTCAATCTTGTGTTGAATCTGGGAAAGCATGCTCAATCTTGTGTTGAATCTGGGAAAGCATGCTCAATCTTGTGTTGAATCTGGGAAAGCATGCTCAATCTTGTGTTGAATCTGGGAAAGCATGCTCAATCTTGTGTTGAATCTCGGAAAGCATGCTCAATCTTGTGTTGAATCTGGGAAAGCATGCTCAATCTTGTGTTGAATCTGGGAAAGCATGCTCAATCTTGTGTTGAATCTGGGAAAGCATGCTCAATCTTGTGTTGAATCTCGGAAAGCATGCTCAATCTTGTGTTGAATCTGGGAAAGCATGCTCAATCTTGTGTTGAATCTCGGAAAACATGCTCAATCTTGTGTTGAATCTCGGAAAGCATGCTCAATCTTGTGTTGAATCTGGGAAAGCATGCTCAATCTTGTGTTGAATCTCGGAAAGCATGCTCAATCTTGTGTTGAATCTCGGAAAGCATGCTCAATCTTGTGTTGAATCTCGGAAAGCATGCTCAATCTTGTGTTGAATCTCGGAAAGCATGCTCAATCTTGTGTTGAATCTGGGAAATCATGCTCAATCTTGTATTGAATCTCGAAAGCATGCTCAATCTTGTTTTGAATCTCGGAAAGCATGCTCAATCTTGTGTTGAATCTCGGAAAGCATGCTCAATCTTGTGTTGAATCTCGGAAAGCATGCTCAATCTTGTGTTGAATCTCGGAAAACATGCTCAATCTTGTGTTGAATCTCGGAAAGCATGCTCAATCTTGTGTTGAATCTCGGAAAGCATGCTCAATCTTGTGTTGAATCTCGGAAAGCATGCTCAATCTTGTGTTGAATCTCAGAAGCATGCTCAATCTTGTGTTGAATCTCGGAAAGCATGCTCAATCTTGTGTGAGAAAAGACATATGTTGGTTTACAGAATAGTAGCACTGCCTGACACGTATATGCTAGGACAAGAGAAAGCGTTCACTCTCAAGATATCACTGAAACCGGAGACAAATAATACGTTTCATTGTTTTGCAGAGACAACTTGTAAGGCTGATCGGTCTACAACTGGAGACAGCGTAACTGTATGTTTCTTATTTGGATAGCAATTTTATAATTGCATCTATCCAGATATACGTGATCCAGTATCCACATTTCACAGTAAATCAACCTTAGCTATATTGTTAGCGTTATTAACAATTTCTGAATGATGTTAGTGTGCCTATTGTTTTCTCATTTCTAATGTGTACATTGCCTACTTCAGATCTCTAAATGTGTACATTGCCTGCTTCAGAGCTCTAAATGTAAACATTGCCTGCTTCAGATCTCTAAATGTAAACATTGCCTACTTCAGATCTCTAAATGTAAACATTGCCTACTTCAGATCTCTAAATGTAAACATTGCCTACTTCAGATCTCTAAATGTAAACATTGCCTGCTTCATATCTCTAAATGTGTACATTGCCTACTTCAGATCTCTAAATGTAAACATTGCCTACTTCAGATCTCTTAATGTGAACATTGCCTACTTCAGATCTCTTAATGTGAACATTGTCTACTTCAGATCTCTTAATGTGTACATTGCCTACTTCAGATCTCTAAATGTGTACATTGCCTACTTCAGATCTCTAAATGTAAACATTGCCTACTTCAGATCTTCAAATGTAAACATTGCCTACTTCAGATCTCTTAATGTGTACATTGCCTACTTCAGATATTCAAATGTGTACATTGCCTGCTTCAGATCTCTAAATGTGAACATTGCCTGCTTTAGATCTTTAAATGTGAACATTGCCTGCTTCAGATATCTAAATGTAAACATTGCCTACTTCAGATCTCTAAATGTGTACATTGCCTGCTTCAGAATACTAAATGTAAACATTATCTGCTTCAGAATTCTGAATGTGATTTGTAACTTCAGGTTTGGTTCCATCTCATATGACATTATCCCAATAAAGGTTATCTAAAAATGCCATCAACTGGAGAGGAATCACTCTTTTATCAGTAATGACCAAGACTTTTAGCAAAATCATTTTCAAAAGACCCAAAGGAGCAGTGGATACAACACTGAGAGAAGAACAAGCTGGTTTTAGATCTCAGAGAAGCTGCTTAGACCAAATAATTACACTAAGACTAATCTAACCAGAAAATGTTGAAAAACTAACTTCTTCACCCTTCGCCCCTTGGGAAGCATAGGTCCGCAACCAAGGCCTTCCAAGCCCGTATTTCCAAGTCCATCTTTTCCAGATCTCGCCACTCTCTCCCCGTCCTTTTGCAATCCATCTCTAACTCCCGTCTCCAGGTGTTTCTAGGTCTTCTCTTACTTCTATTGCCCTGAGGGTTCCATCGGAGGGCCTGTCTCACGATGTTGTCAGGGTTTCCTCAGTGTGTGTCCTATCCATCTCCACCTTCTGCTCATTATCTCTTGTTCAACCTGCCGTTGTCCTGCCCTATCCCACAGTTCTCTGTTTGTGGTCCTGTCGTACCATCTCAGATGGAGTATCCTGCGTAGGCATTTATTGATGAATGTCTGCACAATGTTAGAAAAAAACGAACATTTATATTAAATTTCATGGATTTGAATACAAATATCTTGGAAATCTACGCATAATCTCCATGTGAAATCTTCTGGAAATACCAAACAAAATATTGAACATTTATAAAAAACCTGTATGATTGTACACGGTGTGCTGTGAACTGGTTTATGTGTGAAACCGGATTAAAGAAAGGCTGTATTCTTTCTCCGTTACTGTTTGAAGTGGTAATTGACTGGGTGTTTCGAAAATGTTGCAGGGTAGAAACTGACATCGATTGGGTAGAAAATAATCAAAAGATGATTTTGGTTTTGCAGTTGCTATTGCCATGTTAAGTAACAAGAACCAAGATATGCAAAGAAAAACCGATAACTTGTCATCTGTAGCATTTACAGGTGGAGTGCATATAAGCTATGAAAAGACAAATATGATTAAGACAGCTGTGGCAAATAATGCAGATATATCACACTGGATATAACTGGAATCTAAAATGATAAAAATAATGCAGATATATAACTGGAATCTAAAATGATAAAAATAGGAGAGCAGTTCACCTATTTAGGTAGCAATTTTTATTGCACTGGAAATGTTTAAAAAAAAACATATGATGCCACGAATGTTAAAAAATAAATTATGATACGAATTGGCAAAGCAACATCATCTTTTAAAAGTATAAATAAAATATGGAACTGCAAGTTATATAATATTAAAACTAAATTACGAATTTTCAATTCAAATGTTGTATCAATCCTAACATATGCTAGCGAGACTTGGAAAATGACTAAAGATATAGAAAGCAAGTTGAATGCATTTGAAAATAGATGTCTGCGAAAAATAATGAATATAAAATGGAACGAATTCAGGAGAAGTGAAATCAGAGCAGGGGTCAAAGGCTCATGAGGTCATGGTTGTAACATGAGCCAGGGTTATCGAGGGGCGCTAACAAGACCCTGCCCCAACCTCCACGCGGTGACCCTGGAAACAGACTCTAATTTTGGTCTGGCTAAGAGGGCCGGGATGGGAGAACTACTGGTAGTGGTAGCAGTGCAAGTACGGAAATGCAATACAGATCCATGCTAACAAAATGCACAAATCTCCTGACCGATGTCCAACAAGATATTGCCCAAGTTCCTGAACGTAAAGAAACAGCAACGAAACGTCTCTGACATGGATGAGAGGTGCATCCAGTGACCAAACGTGTACCCACGTAGGGCGAAGCTCGAAGCCCTGAGGAGGGGGGCAAACATTGCCAGCCCGTCGGCAAGAATAAATAAGACAGGACCGTAACGAATTAAAGTCTACCCTCGTGTTGGTACGAGAGAAGATTGCAGCTGACTCCGCATCGGTGGCCTGGTGCAGATACAAGTACTGGGCAAGGTTTGCCGAGCGCAAAAGAACAAGTTGCGTTTTAGTGCATAACGAAACTACCCGCCTTGGGAAAACCGTGCAAGGTACTGTGCGATAAAAACATCCCAGGAAGAACTGAGGTTGGTGATACCTAACGGAACTGCCAGCCTCTGGGCAAGCGGCAAGGTTCGATTGCAGTCGTAACTAACATCCCCGGAATAACTTGGGCGGGTGATGGTGGCGAGCGCCAAGTCCTCAGTTGCGTTGATAGCGCCGACTGAAACGACCCTCCACATTGTTTGTACTCGGCCACACGTCGGTGCCTTTCGAGGTTAATTGCAAATTGCCACGTACCAACTCGCGTCTAGAAAAGGCTGAGAATGTTCCTTCTCCGGATCAAACTCAAAATGTACGGTAAAGCAAGGCCGACAATGTACGGATCAGACAGGAAGTCCGGGTCCGAACATTGGCGAAAGCCGATACTTTACACGGTGTTTTATACGAGTAAGACGCCATCCGAGAACAAGCTGACAAGCCCCGAGTAATATTTCTCAGTCAGAACGGGCAAAACAGCGTAACTCACTGTCCTGGCGTAGATCACAAAGCCCAAATATACGGCAAAGTTTATCGTAAAGGCGTAGATCCGAGCCGACATAGTCGGCAGAAAGGATCGTACCCTAGGGAAAGTAGAAGTTACAGTAGGCATATTATCAAGTTACCAAAGTGGAAGTTACAGTAGGCATATTATCAAGTTACCAAAGTAGAAGTTACAGTAGGCATATTATCAAGTTACCAAAGTAGAAGTTACAGTAGGCAAATTATCAAGTTATCAAAGTGGAAGTTGCAGTAGGCATATTATCAAGTTACCAAAGTAGAAGTTACAGTAGGCATATTATCAAGTTACCAAAGTAGAAGTTACAGTAGGCAAATTATCAAGTTACCAAAGTAGAAGTTACAGTATGCATATTATCAAGTTACCAAAGTGGAAGTTACAGTAGGCATATTATCAAGTTACCAAAGTAGAAGTTACAGTAGGCATATTATCAAGTTACCAAAGTAGAAGTTACAGTAGTCATATTATCAAGTTACCAAAGTGGAAGTTACAGTAGACATATTATCAAGTTACCAAAGTGGAAGTTACAGATGGCATATTATCAAGTTACCAAAGTGGAAGTTACAGTAGGCAAATTATCAAGTTACCAAAGGGAAAGTTGCAGTAGGCATATTATCAAGTTACCAAAGTGGAAGTTACAGTTGGCATATTATCAAGTTACCAAAGTGGAAGTTGCAGTAGGCATATTATCAAGTTACCAAAGTGGAAGTTACAGTAGGCATATTATCAAGTTACCAAAGTGGAAGTTGCAGTAGACATATTATCATGTTACCAAAGTGGAAGTTACAGTAGGCATATTATCAAGTTACCATAGTGGAAGTTGCAGTAGGCATATTATCAAGTTACCAAAGTGGAAGTTACAGTATGCATATTATCAAGTTACCAAAGTGGAAGTTGCAGTAGACATATTGTCAAGTTACCAAAGTGGAAGTTACAGTAGGCATATTAGCCCGAGTGGTTACCGGGTCGCAAATTAGGTATGTAAAGAATATAACCACTGTCACCTGCCATGCATGTCGTAAGAGGCGACTGTGGAGGTTGACGTGGGGCTGGCTACCCACACCGTAAAAACACCAGATAGCTACAGAAACCACAACCAAGAAAATTCAAAGCTCGCCACCCGAGGAAGAAGAGGGACCCCAAGTAGAGGGACTCATGAAGCGACCCGGTGAAATTAGAAAGAACATCGGGCTGCCGACTCACCTTCTTTCAACCTGGAATATCTCCAGGATTGGCACCTGGAATGTTCGCACGATGTTCGAAACTGGGAAGACAGCACAGGTGGCACGGGAAATGAGGACATATGGACTGGCCATCCTGGGACTGGGCGAAACCAGATGGACAAATGCAGGACACACTAGACTTACAACGGGGGAATCATTACTGTACTCCGGAAGAGAGGAAGAAGACGCACCACACATGGAGGGAGTAGCATTGATGTTGGACAAACAAGCACAAAAGGCATTAATTGAATGGGAGTCGTTAGGACCAAGAATGATACGGGCAACTTTCAAAACCTCCAATGCAAAAATTAAACTGAACATAGTCCACTCCTACGCCCCAACAAATGACAGCAAAGAACAAATAAAAGAAGAGTTTTACAATAAGTGTCAGGGTGTATTAGGCAAATTTAAAAGTAAGGATCTTACTATTTTGCTAGGAGACTTTAATGCAAAGATAGGCAGAGACAACAGGGCTTCGAGAAACCATGGGCAAACACGGACTAAGGGAAATAAATGAAAATGGAGAGATGTTTGTGGATCTTTGCGCAGCAAACCAGTTGGTTATAGGAGGTAGCCTTTTTCAGGACAAAAGAATCCACACAGCTACATGGATATCACCAGACCACAGGACAGAAAACCAAATCGACCACATCTGCGTAACAGGGAAGTTCAGAAGGTCACTGTACGACGTAAAATTATATAGAGGAGCAGATGTGGCCTCTGATCACCACCTTGTTATAGCAAAGGTGCAAATGAAACTCAAGAGATTCGTGACGACCACGCATGGTAACAGGGTGAGATACAATGTGAACATCTGAAGAAGCAGAAGGAAAGGATATATTTAGTGTCACGATTTCCAACAAATTCGAGGCCCTAGAAGTTGATGAAGGAAGTAATGAAGACCACTGGCATAAAGTTAAAGAAGCCTGGACTAGCACGTGTGAAACTACCCTTGGAGAAAAGATATGCCACCACAAGGAATGGCTATCAGAGTCAACGTTAGATAAGATAACAGAGAGAAGAGGCAGAAAGGCTGACCTCTGTAATAACAGAACAAGATCAGCAAAGGCCGCAGCACAAGAAAAATACACAAAAGCCAACAGGGAGGTGAAGAGAAGTATAAAAGCAGATAAAAGAAAGTATATAGATGACCTGGCAAGAGAAGCAGAAGAGGCAGCAGCTAAGAGTAACCTGAAAGATGTATACGATAACACAAGGAAATTGACAAGGAAATACCAACAAATAAATAAACCAATTAAGGACAAGGCTGGAAGATTACTCGGCAATGCTCAAGAAAAGATGCAGAGGTGGCAGAACATTTCAAAGACCTTTTAAATAGGCCAGTTCCCCTAGGCCAACCAGACATAGATCCAGCTGCAAAAGATCTAACAATCGACTGTAGCAAGCCAAGCAAAGCGGAAATAAAGAAGGCCATTCTCCAACTACAAAATGGTAAAGCTACAGGCCCAGATGGTATACCTGCAGAGGCCATAAAAGCAAATGCTGACATCTCAACAGACATGCTACATGGCTTGTTGGGAAAAATTTGGGAGAGGGAAGAAATACCAACAGACTGGAGAGAGGGCTATATAGTCAAACTATCTAAAATGGGTGATCTCCAAGAATGATCGAACTATAGAGGAATAATGCTCCTGTCTGTACCAGGCAAAATACTAAGTCGAATCATCCTAGAGAGACTCAAGGAAACTACAGATGCAGTACTAAGGGATGAACAAGCAGGATTTAGGCAAAACAGATCCTGCACAGATCAAATATCAACGCTACGTATCATTGTGGAGCAGAGCATCGAGTGGAACTCATTCCTCTATATCAACTTTGTGGACTATGAAAAGGCATTTGATAGCCTAGACAAGGAAACACTCTGGAAACTTCTACGACACTATGGCGTCCCCAGAAGCTAACCAATTTAATAAAGAAAATGTATGAGGAGACTACGGCTAGAGTACTGAATGAAGGAAAACTTAAAGAGGCCTTCGAAATAAAGACTGGTGTGCGACATTGCTGCCTTTTATCGCCCTTCCTTTTCCTGCTGGCTATTGACTGGATAATGAGATCAACAACTGCCAGGGAAGAAATGGAATACAATTGACCATGATGAGTCAATTGGAGGATCTGGACTTTGCAGATGATCTAGCACTCCTCTCTCACAACCATCAGCAGATGCAAGAGAAAATAACAAAACTAGAAACAGTCTCACAGCAACTAGGCCTGACTATTCATGGGAGAAAACAAAGATCATGAGATTAAATGCTGGTTCCAGAGACACAATCTTATTGAGATGATCACCACTAAAAGAGGTGGACACATTTACATATCTGGGAAGTGTCGTCAACATTCAAGGTGGCACAGATGAAGATGTTAAGGTTAGAATACAAAAGGCAAGATCAGCATTTGCCATTCTGAAGAACATATGGAGTTCAAGAATGATTAGAAATAAAACTAAGATAATGATATTTAATTCAAATGTCAAGTCTGTCCTTCTGTATGGAGCAGAGACATGGAGAACAACTAAAGGGAACACCAAAAGTTGCAGACATTCATCAATAGATGCCTACGCAGGATACTCCATCTGAGATGGTACGACAGGACCACAAACAGAGAACTGTGGGATAGGGCAGGACAACGGCAGGTGGAACAAGAGATAATGAGCAGAAGGTGGAGATGGATAGGACACACACTGAGGAAACCCCTGACAGCATCGTGAGATAGGCTCTCCGATAGACTCCCAGGGCAATAGAAGTAAGGGAAGACCCAGAAACACCTGGAGACGGAGTTAGAGATGGAATGCAAGAGGACGGGAGAGAGAGCGAGATCTGGAAAGGATGGCCTTGGATAGCGGGCTTGGAAGGCCTTGGTTGCGGACCTATGCTTCCTAGGGGCGAAGGGTGAAGAAGAAGAAAGTGGAAGTTACAGTAGGCATATTATCAAGTTACCAAAGTGAAAGTTACAGTAGGCATATTATCAAGTTACCAAAGTGAAAGTTACAGTAGGCATATTATCAAGTTACCAAAGTGAAAGTTACAGTAGGCATATTATCAAGTTACCAAAGTGAAAGTTACAGTAGGCATATTATCAAGTTACCATAGTGAAAGTTACAGTAGGCATATTATCAAGTTACCAAAGTGGAAGTTACAGTAGGCATATTATCAAGTTACCAAAGTGGAAGTTACAGTAGGCATATTATCAAGTTACCAAAGTGAAAGTTACAGTAGGCATATTATCAAGTTACCAAAGTAGAAGTTACAGTAGGCATATTATCAAGTTACCAAAGTGAAAGTTACAGTAGGCATATTATCAAGCTACCAAAGTGAAAGTTACAGTAGGCATATTATCAAGTTACCAAAGTGAAAGTTACAGTAGGCATATTATCAAATTACCAAAGTGAAAGTTACAGTAGGCATATTATCAAGTTACCAAAGTGAAAGTTACAGTAGGCATATTATCAAATTACCAAAGTGAAAGTTACAGTAGGCATATTATCAAGTTACCAAAGTGAAAGTTACAGTAGGCATATTATCAAATTACCAAAGTGAAAGTTACAGTAGGCATATTATCAAGTTACCAAAGTGAAAGTTACAGTAGGCATATTATCAAATTACCAAAGTGAAAGTTACAGTAGGCATATTATCAAATTACCAAAGTGAAAGTTACAATAGGCATATTATCAAATTACCAAAGAAGGAGGAGATGTTTGGAAACTAACAACTGGAGAAAGAAAACAACCATGTTATCATTAACATGTAAGATATTTAGTATACTAATGCTTCAAAGAATGAAAGACATATTTGATAACACAATTAGAGAAGGATAAACTTGTCTTATTAAATGAAAATCATCACGCATAGACCAGAGTGTCACAATTGGTCAAATAGTTGAACAGAGCAATGAATGGAATAGTTCCAAAAATATGGTGTTTGTTGACTTTGAAAAATAAATTTCATTTCCAAGAAATGTAAGATTTATTTCAGTGTATTTTACCAGTGCATAGGGTGTCCATTTAGGTTCATAGAAAAAATATATTTTGTGTTAAATTAACAACTGTTAGGCATAAATTATGTTACATGTACCTACCCACGTGACCCGCTGTGCCCCAGTATAGGCTGGACGACATGGAGACTAAAATAGGATAAATCCACATGAATAATTAGTTGCTTTCGTATTCTTTCAGTCCCCAAATTTCAACAGGATGCGGCAGTTTCATGAGGATATCATCTGTTTCAGTGTCATGGAAGATGCTCCGGTATTATGGAATACCAACCAAAATAGTTTATGCAATTTAGTTAGCAGATATATTTATAAACTTTCAGTGTCAAGTAGTTTACTACAGTCATCTGACATACTTTCAGTGTCAAGTAGTTTACTACAGTCATCTGACAAACTTTCAGTGTCAAGTAGTTTACTACAGTCATCTGACAAACTTTCAGTGTCAAGTAGTTTACTACAGTCATCTGACAAACTTTCAGTGTCAGGTAGTTTACTACAGTCATCTGACAAACTTTCAGTGTCAAGTAGTTTACTACAGTCATCTGACAAACTTTCAGTGTCAAGTAGTTTACTACAGTCATCTGACAAACTTTCAGTGTCAAGTAGTTTACTACAGTCATCTGACAAACTTTCAGTGTCAAGTAGTTTACTACAGTCATCTGACAAACTTTCAGTGTCAAAACAGGAGTTAAACAAGGATGTATTTTTAGTATATCTGTCATGATGAGAACGATTATAAATGATAAGATAGACCGTGTCGCAGTTGGTCACACTTCTGGGAAATAAATTCAGCTCCAAGCGTTTTGAAGTTTTATTGAAGTTTATTGTACCAGTACATAGGTGACCACTTAGGTTCATAGTAAAAATATATTTTTGGTTAAACTAACAACTGTTAGTCATCAAATATATTACATGTACCCTACCTTACGCTACCAGCTGTGTCCAGTATTGGGGCACAGTGTTTCAGTAATAGGGGCACAGTGGGTCAAAAATCAGGACATATGACAACCTTCACAATAGACGTAAGCAAGTTTTTTCTTCTAACTTATATCTTTCACATACATGGTTAAACAACATGGAGAATATCTGCATCACTGGAGATTAAAATAGGACAAACCACATGAATAATAAGCAGCTTTTGCATTCTTTCAGTCCCCACATTCTCAACAGAAGGCGGCAGTTTCATGAGGAAATCATCTGCATCTGTGACAAATTCCTCAGGCTGACCCGACATAATGAATACCTTTTATGTTGTGTGATATTTCAAGTAATGAAATTATTCTTTGAGACAGTTTTTGACGGGTACTATTTTAACAGCGTAATGGACTATTGACCTTCTGATTGACCTTTCTAAGTTCATCAACCGTGACTGGTTTGATGTACTTTGCTTTCAGGCGGGGTTCATTTCAACATGTGATCTCGAAAATTCACTTGTAGAAATATATAAAATGGTGGTATACAATTTCCAACTGCATTAATGAATGAACAAAGTGTTACAAGCTTTCCTTGTTCAGCAGAAGTGACCTGTTCAACTCGCTTTGTACCTTTACCAGCCAATATCTTTCCATGAACAAAGAGTTACAAGTTCTCCTCGCTCAACAGAAGTGACCTGTCCAACTTGCTGTGTACCTTTACCAGCCAATATCTTTCCAGGTGTTTGAACAGTCGTATTTCCATTTTCATCTGTATTGTATATTGGTTCTCGTCCAAATTTGTATTTTTCCATTACAATTTATAGGTTGTCAAAAAAAGCAACAACTACAGCCTTATTGAACCCCATGGAACATGCTACGCTTATTGCTTCTGGTGTTCAAAGAGAAATCTTTGGATGTCGTTTTAGAAACCCTTCAAGCCAGGATCAGCCATTTCATTTTCACTCCAAGAGTTAAGGACTTTTTTATTGTTGCGGGAGGCAAACTAAAATGTCAGCTGTTTAGTTTTCTTGGTGGATAAACCATGATGCATTTTTGATGCATCCAAAACATGCTTTTCTAGTAAATCGTATTCCTTAATTTGTCAAGATTTGTCTACAATTGTAACTTGAAGCAAACTTAACAATAGGAAGAATTATCTCTCCAATTAGACTTGCAGCAGTTTGTACCTTTCATACATATCTCTTTAATATTGTATTAGCAATATTAAATTGAGGTGCTGTTTCTCTTATACTTTTCTCATTGACAAGAACCTCATTAAGTGATTAACTGCTGCTGCTTCGTTGCTTCTGTATCGATTTCTCCAATAGTCGTTTGTGTACTATTTTGTGAACCATGACCCTAGCCTAAAATAAAACAATGAAGTTAGTTGTTCATTTCAAATACCCCCTCTCTTAACCATAAATAGTGTTCATTATTAATAATATTTATGATATAGACCAACAGGTCATTACCCACTGTGCCCCTATTGATGTGACCAACTCTGCCCCACTAATACTACTCAGCCTGGAAAAAACATGATGCTTTCTCTCTTATGGTAAATACCTTAAGTTCTTCATTAGTTGTATTCCTACAACTACATTAATATTACAGAGCTAAAATGTAATGACTTCCTTACGTCATTTGTAAATTGTAACAATTGTTCATATGATGTTAATATTCACTTCAGACACCAGAAACTAAATCTTACTTGCAGAATGGTTACTTTTAAACTCCAAGCTCGCAAAGTAACAATGGCGGCACAATGAGAGTAGAGACGTTACTCTAGAATACATTGCATCGTCTTTCTCTGATTTCTGGACATAGTTATCAATAACAACCCACTGTAGCCTGTGACGAAATGTGGCTGTGTCTCCCCTAACATCAGAAGCATTTAACGGACACTTACCTCAGTAATAGAATAATTCGCTGATGTAGATGATAGTTGTCTTTTTGCCAGTCGATACAAACAAGCTCCATGGTAAATAGTTATCACTTTTTCAGAGCATGGGTCCTCTGTAGCTAAGTGGTTAAGGAGGTTTCTGTAGCTAAGTGGTTAAGGAGGTCTCTGTAGCTAAGTGGTTAAGGAGGTCTCTGTAGCTAAGTGGTTAAGGAGGTCTCTGTAGCTAAGTGGTTAAGGAGGTCTCTGTAGCTAAGTGGTTAAGGAGGTCTCTGTAGCTAAGTGGTTAAGGAGGTCTCTGTAGCTAAGTGGTTAAGGAGGTCTCTGTAGCTAAGTGGTTAAGGAGGTCTCTGTAGCTAAGTGGTTAAGGAGGTCTCTGTAGCTAAGTGGTTAAGGAGGTCTCTGTAGCTAAGTGGTTAAGGAGGTCTCTGTAGCTAAGTGGTTAAGGAGGTCTCTGTAGCTAAGTGGTTAAGGAGGTCTCTGTAGCTAAGTGGTTAAGGAGGTCTCTGTAGCTAAGTGGTTAAGGAGGTCTCTGTAGCTAAGTGGTTAAGGAGGTCTCTGTAGCTAAGTGGTTAAGGAGGTCTCTGTAGCTAAGTGGTTAAGGAGGTCTCTGTAGCTAAGTGGTTAAGGAGGTCTCTGTAGCTAAGTGGTTAAGGAGGTCTCTGTAGCTAAGTGGTTAAGGAGGTCTCTGTAGCTAAGTGGTTAAGGAGGTCTCTGTAGCTAAGTGGTTAAGGAGGTCTCTGTAGCTAAGTGGTTAAGGAGGTCTCTGTAGCTAAGTGGTTAAGGAGGTCTCTGTAGCTAAGTGGTTAAGGAGGTCTCTGTAGCTAAGTGGTTAAGGAGGTCTCTGTAGCTAAGTGGTTAAGGAGGTCTCTGTAGCTAAGTGGTTAAGGAGGTATCTGTAGCTAAGTGGTTAAGGAGGTCTCTGTAGCTAAGTGGTTAAGTGGTTAAGTCATGACCTTGCTTTCCAATGGTCATAGATTTGAATCACGACGGCGTATGTCCGTTCACATGAGCGTTTTTGTCCCTAGACCCTTCGGATTATTGCTGGTATTACGGATGTCGTATGACGCCTCTGATTTGTTTGTGGTGAAGGCTTGCTATTCTTTGTAATCAGTGTCCCTCTCCATTCAAGCCAGCCGTAGTACGACTTCTGAGCTACGTGTACGTTGAATCTCTATGAACATGGTGGAAGTCATCTGTAGTTGAAATGCATACCGTGTGTGCAAGAATAATTTAAACGTGACATAGTCCACTTGCGCAACATGTTTGTCATTTCGTATTGATGTCCTCGTACCTTTAAATAACATTCATACAATTTAGCATAACCCAGGGATGTACCTGTTCTACATGACGCATGACTCCTAGCGATGCTACAATATACTGACGCTTTTATCTTAAGTCAGATATATAGCAACATGTGTTTAACTTGGATGATATCATCTTAAGTCAGATATATAACAACATGTGTTTAACTTGGATGATAGCATCTTAAGTCAGATATATAGCAACATGTGTTTAACTTGGATGATAGCATCTTAAGTCAGATATATAACAACATGTGTTTAACTTGGATGATAAAATCAAACGTAAAGAAACAAGACGTTTGATATAACCAAATACAAGTTTTGTGTTAGTTTGAAATAAGTGAACCTTCGTTCATGTAAGCTGAATTGTCCTAGCAAACACAGAATAACACACACATACACACAGACACACTCCCACACACACACACACACAGACACACACACACACAACATGACATGTACTAGCGTCCTTCAGTTGTTCGATCATGGATACATCTCGTTCATTCACTCAGTCATGCTTCATCAAGCTGACATGTGCATTTATTATCTTCAAGCAAAAGTTACGCTAGAATGTGAATATGAATAGTTAAGTTGCTGATTTATGTGATCACGTTGTTTGTTGCATTGATTTATTAATCAATCAATGAACTTCGTTAAATAACTGCACAACAAATGAGCCAAGTTGTTATCAATAAATGCAATAAATCGCAGAGACAAGAGATGATGAGATTACTCAACCTTCACAATTAGTTCCAACTCGTTGTCCAAAGCACATCAAGCAGTCACCGTTAGACATGTTACACATTTTTCCAAAACAAAATTCTGAGCAAGAATTGTTACAATATTCGTCATACCATCCCTGAGAGCATTCTAGAACAAAAGAAATTGTTATAATATTTGTCATACCATGCATGAGAGCACTCTGGAACAAAAGAAATTATTATAATATTCGTTATAACATGCCTGAGAACATTCTGGAACAAAAGAAATTGTTATAATATTCGTCATAACATCCCTGAGAGCATTCTGGAACAAAATAAATTGTTATAATATTCGTTATAACATGCCTGAGAACATTCTGGAACAAAAGAAATTGTTATAATATTCGTCATAACATCCCTGAGAACATTCTGGAACAAAAGAAATTGTTATAATATTCGTCATAACATCCCTGAGAACATTCTGGAACAAAAACATAAAATATTAACATATCATTACATAATGATATTTGATTGTTGCTATGAAGAAAACTAAGAAAATATATTTCAACATACTAGCTGTAACAATGACATATGTATGTCACACGAACATTTCAAAAACTGGACACAGCAAACAACAAATTGTTATAACTCAACAATAAAGGATAACATTTACAATATTTCCTCCAGTAACATCATCACGAAGCACTAGATGGGTATACAATTGAATACTAGACGGTCTTCCAGTACAGACAACGTACAACTAAAAGAACAGCAATTGAATACTAGACGGTCTTCCAGTAGAGGCAACATACAACTAAAAGGAAAACAATTGAATACTAGACGGTCTTCCAGTAGAGGCAACATACAACTAAAAGGAAAACAATTGAATACTAGACGGTCTTCCAGTAGAGGCAACATACAACTAAAAGGAAAACAATTGAATACTAGACGGTCTTCCAGTAGAGGCAACATACAACTAAAAGGAAAACAATTGAATACTAGACGGGTTAGCAAATGGGGTCTGAAAACACAATCTGTAGCAATGCTCTTTTCACTGAAAAACAAAGGAAGAACACTTCAAACTGAAATGTGACAAAGCTATTGTTCCACTTTCCCATAGTCCAACATTTTAGGCTTGATAGTCGTCTGACGTAGACAAATCCACATAATGGAAACACATAGAATAGTAATGAGGGAACACAAATGATGATGTAGCTGGCGATCACTACATGTTGAGCTGATAGTCGAATCATGAGTCAGGTATACACTGTCGCAGTTAGACCACAGCCAACCCTAGATCACTAGGCCAGACAAATGACTCGGGGTTCCCTGACCTAGATCATAAAATGGGACCGGAAAGTATAGAGGTTTGATAAAACAATGCAAACATTTTTTGCAATTTTAATCAATTCTCTTAGTCTATTGATGAAAACTATTCATACTATTGATATTCATTATTGTTAAACTGAACTTGTTGCATAATATTGATATTCATTATTGTTAAACTGAACTTGTTGCATAATATTGATATTCATTATTGTTAAACTGAACTTGTTGCATACTATAACTTAAAATTAGCATTTTGTGTTGATTTTAACATTTTTTCGTCGATATACACCAATACTGGAATGCGAGGTCACGTGGTGTAGTTGGGGTCTGATTTTCCATAACTCTTACCTGAGTCCGAAGACCTATAAGTTTTTAGTTGGCTCTGGTTAGACAGACCCTGGAATATGCCCATCGTGATGAACAGTGTCACATCAATATATATCTTGATATTTAAACAGCGTTCAATATATGTTCCTTACACATATAGATATATATATGATATATAGATATATAGATAGATAGATAGATAGATAGATAGATAGATAGATAGATAGATAGATAGATATATAGATAGATATGATAGATAGATAGATAGATAGATAGATAGATAGATAGATAGATAGGGTAGAATAGATAGATAGATAAAATAGATAGATAGATAGATAGATAGATAGATAGATAGATAGATAGATAGATAATAGATAGATAGATAGATAGATAGATAGATAGATAGATAGATAGATAGATAGATAGATAGATAGATAGATAGATAGATAGATAGATAGATAGATAGATAGATAGATAGATAGATAGATAGATAGATAGATAGATAGATAGATAGATGATAGATAGATAGATAGATAGATGATAGATAGATAGATAGATGATAGATGATAGATAGATAGATAGATAGATAGATATATAGATAGATAGATAGATAGATATAGATAGATAGATAGATAGATAGATAGATATAGATAGATAGATAGATAGATAGATAGATATATGATATATGAAGATAGATAGATTAGATAAAGATAGATAGATATGTTGTATAATAGAGATAGATCTAGATAGTAGATAGATAGATAGATAGATATGATAGATAGATAATAACTAAGTCATCAATGTTCGCTTCATAGTACACTAATATCGCTATCTGGTAAAGTGAATTATGTTGATTACTAAATCTTCATATTCGTCTTCATTGTCATCTTGAGGTTGTATAATTTAAATGTTTACACAACTGAAACACGTTCTCATTATGATACCCACTTGTAGTTTAATATGTATTTGGATTTTCATTTGCATGCGTGTGGGTATGGTTCTGTTTTAAGTTTCACAGTGTAAAGTCATTTTAGTAACATAGACAATCATGAGAATCTGGTTTAAAACCCGCGGCGATCAGCTTGGGATCAAGTTTGTTCCCGTGGATTTAAACGAACAGTAAAAGTTGACCTCGTCGTCCATAAAGCAATATCAAAGTACTGTACGTATAAATGGTGCATAGAAAATAAATAAAACTGGTTTACTGTGGTTAATGGCGACGTCACGTAACGGATATGCCACGATTGTCCAACTGTTATTCATTTTCTTCAAGATGTTCGTGATGTCGTCGCTCCATATTTGATGTGGTCTTCCTTGACCTCTGATCTCATAATAATTGTTTAGTTTGGTAGACGATACAGATAAGAATTGATCTTATTATACTTGTTTAGTTTGGTAGACGATACAGGTAATAATTGATCTTATTATACTTGTTTAGTTTGGTAGACGATACAGGTAATAATTGATCTCATTATACTTGTTTAGTTTGGTAGACGATACAGGTAAGAATTGATCTTATTATACTTGTTTAGTTTGGTAGACGATACAGGTAAGAATTGATCTTATTATACTTGTTTAGTTTGGTAGACGATACAGGTAATAATTGATCTCATTATACTTGTTTAGTTTGGTAGACGATACAGGTAAGAATTGATCTTATTATACTTGTTTAGTTTGGTAGACGATACAGGTAAAAATTGATCTCATTATACTTGTTTAGTTTGGTAGACGATACAGATAAGAATTGATATTATTATACTTGTTTAGTTTGGTAGACGATACAGATAAGAATTGATCTCATTATACTTGTTTAGTTTGGTAGACGATACAGGTAAGAATTGATCTCATTATACTTGTTTAGTTTGGTAGACGATACAGGTAAGAATTGTACACCGCTTTTAAAAAAAAACAATTAATCATTTGAATTCCGCCTATATTGTTCTTTGAGGTGCCAACAGACAATGCACCTCAAAGAGCAATGCTGCTCTGATACAATGAATACAACGCAAAAGACTGGTCACACAAAAGATGGACATCAGAGATAAAAGAGGCAACGAAAGACATTATCTACGAAGCCCACACAAGGAAACGTTATAGAAATAACTTCTTGACATGACGCTGTGAGACAAACATGATTGGTTAAAAGAAAAAGAAAGATATAATACGAATTCCTCCTTACCGTAACATCGTCCATCGGTGGTGTTACAGTTGTACTCACAACCATTAGGACAGGTAAGCTCACATTCAGAACCGAAATAGCCTGGCTGACACTCTGCAGTACAGATCAAATATCATTGATTTTATGTTCATTATTGGCAATTGCGATGTAAAAACAAAGAATAGACATATGGTTATATTGTACGTTCCATAGACACACCATTGTTGCTATAATCATAAGTGATGTCAGTTTGTGGAAACATACATCTGTAATTAAGTTTACATTGTTGCTATAATCATAAGTGATGTCAGTTTGTGGAAACATATATTTGTAATTAAGTTTACATTGTTGCTATAATCATAAATGATAGCAGTGTGTTGAAACATACATATTTCATTTACTTTAAGTGCATTTAGTTCTCATAATGCTAAAAAGTCACACAATACAATTTTAAGTTATGGTCACTTCGAATACGTCTATGTCAATAGTTCCAGTTACTGATCATTTACACATTCAAAAAAATAACCGACTTCAAAAGATTTATATACACATTGCACACGCATATCGAGCCATGTATATACACATTGCACACGCATATCGAGAAATGTATATACACATTGCACACGCATATCGAGAAATGTATATACACATTGCACACGCATATCGAGCCATGTATATACACATTGCACACGCATATCGAGAAATGTATATACACATTGCACACGCATATCGAGAAATGTATATACACATTGCACACGCATATCGAGAAATGTATATACACATTGCACACGCATATCGAGCCATGCATATACACATTGCACACGCATATCGAGACATGTATATACACATTGCACACGCATATCGAGACATGTATATACACATTGCACACGCATATCGAGCCATGTATATACGGTAAGTGTACATCTTTAAAGAGTACATCATGTTGAAGATCAGCATGTCCTTGACCTTGTGTAAGCAAACATGTCGTTTTGTTTAATTTATGGTTTTTTTTTTTTAAAGTAAAGATGGTGGCAATATGATTGACTATCTAATTGATTACTTGATTGATAGGACAATCATGATTGTCTTTCAGTGATCAACCTTGTGTTTCCCGATCTCGTACATATAGAGAAACATTTCAGCAACGGTACACGTATTACGTAGTACCAGGGAGAGTCTGCTATCAAATAACGAAAATTGTTTTTGTAGCAATTTTACTTTAGAAATGTTAGTCAATTTTAACCGCGCAACGACTATGCCGTTTATTCTGATTTATTTTAAATCAATCTCGTTTTTGCTCAAGCTGTCACTGACACTACTAGAAACTTGATATCAACTACATTCTATGTTCTGTCACTGACACGACTAGAAACTTGATATCATCTACATTTTATGTTCTGTCTGATACTACTAGAAACTTGATATCATCTACATTTTATGTTCTTTCTGATACTACTAGAAACTTGATATCATCTACATTCTATGTTCTGTCACTGACACGACTAGAAACTTGATATCATCTACATTTTATGTTATGTCCCTGATAATACAAGAAACTTGATATCATCTACATTTTATGTTCTGTCTATGATACTACTAGAAACTTGATATCATCTACATTTTATGTTCTTTCTGATACTACTAGAAACTTGATATCATCTACATTTTATGTTCTGTCCCTGATACTACTAGAAGCTTGATATCATCTACATTTTATGTTCTGTCTATGATACTACTAGAAACTTGATATCATCTACATTTTATGTTCTTTCTGATACTACTAGAAACTTGATATCATCTACATTTTATGTTCTGTCCTTGATACTACTAGAAGCTATATCATCTACATTTTATGTTCTGTCTGATACTTCTAGAAACTTGATATCATATACATTTTATGTTTTGTCACTGATACTACTAGAAACTTGATATCACCTACATTTTATTTTATGTCTGATACTACTAGAAACTTGATATCACGTACATTTTATGTTCTGTCACTGACACTACAAGAAACTTGATATCAACTACATTTTATGTTCTGTCCCTGATACTACTAGAAACTTGATATCACTTACATTTTATGTTCTGTCCCTGATACTACTAGAAACTTGATATCATCTACATTTTATGTTCTGTCCCTGATACTACTAGAAACTTGATATCATCTACATTTTATGTTCTGTCCCTGATACCACTAGAAACTTGATATCACCTACATTTTATGTTCTGACTGATACTACTAGAAACTTGATATCATCTACATTTTATGGTCTGTCACTGATACTTCTAGAAACTTGATGTCATCTACATTTTATGTTCTGTCCTTGATACTACTAGAAACTTGATATCATCTACATGTTATGTTCTGTCTGATACTACTAGAAACTTGTTATCATCTACATTTTATGTTCTGTCTCTGATACTACTAGAAACTTGATATCACCTACATTTTATGTTCTGTCCCTGATACTACTAGAAACTTGATATCACCTGCATTTTATGTTCTGTCTGATACTACTAGAAACTTGATATCACCTGCATTTTATGTTCTGTCTGATACTACTAGAAACTTGATATCATCTACATTTTATGTTCTGACTGATACTACTAGAAACTTGATATCATCTACATTTTATGGTCTGTCACTGATACTTCTAGAAACTTGATGTCATCTACATTTTATGTTCTGCCCTTTGATACTACTAGAAACTTGATATCATCTACATTTTATGTTCTGTCTGATACTACTAGAAACTTGATATCATCTACATTTTATGTTCTGTCTGATACTACTAGAAACTTGTTATCATCTACATTTTATGTTCTGTCTCTGATACTACTAGAAACTTGATATCACCTACATTTTATGTTCTGTCCCTGATACTACTAGAAACTTGATATCACCTGCATTTTATGTTCTGTCTGATACTACTAGAAACTTGATATCACCTGAATTTTATGTTCTGTCTGATACTACTATAAACTTGATATCATCTACATTTTATGTTCTGTCTGATACTACTAGAAACTTGATATCATCTACATTTTATGTTCTGTCTGATACTACTAGAAACTTGATATCTACATGTTATGTTCTGTCTCTGATACTACTAGAAACTGTATATCATCTACATTTCATGTTCTGTCTGATACTACTAGAAACTTGATATCATCTACATTTTATGTTCTGTCACTGATACTACTAGAAAGTTGATATCTGAAGACCACATTTTCAATGTCCACCCTTTTTGCTTTGTATTAACTGTATTGGAGAAACATTGCATCTCTGAAGTGCACTGTCTGTTGGTAATCTGCTAATGGCGTCGAACAACAAAACGTATGGTCCCCAAAATTTCCATTTACTCTTCCGTATAAAAGTTTAAATATTTAAATATACGATTTACAAATATAACTAGACAATCGTAACTAAAATTTGTGAACTAACATATAACTAGACAATCGTAGATAAACTTAGTGAACTAACATATAACTAGACAATCGTAGATAAACTTAGTGAACTAACATATAACTAGACAATCGTAGATAAACTTAGTGAACTAGCATATAACTAGACAATCGTAGATAAACTTAGTGAACTAACATATAACTAGACAATCGTAGATAAACTTAGTGAACTAACATATAACTAGACAATCGAAACTAAAATTTGTGAACTAACATATAACTAGACAATCGAAACTAAAATTTGTGAACTAACATATAACTAGACAATCGTAGATAAACTTAGTGAACTAACATATAACTAGACAATCGAAATAACTTAGGAACAACATATAGACTAGACAATCGCTAACATTAGTGAACTAACATATAACTAGACAATCGTAGATAAACTTAGTGAACTAACATATAACTAGACAATCGAAACTAAAATTTGTGAACTAACATATAACTAGACAATTGTAGATAAACTTAGTGAACTAACATATAACTAGACAATCGTAGATAAACTTAGTGAACTAACATATAACTAGACAATCGAAACTAAAATTTGTGAACTAACATATAACTAGACAATCGAAACTAAACTTAGTGAACTAACATATGACTAGACAATCGTAACTAAACTTAGTGAACTAACATATGACTAGACAATCGTAGATAAACTTAGTGAACTAACATATAACTAGACAATCGAAACTAAAATTTGTGAACTAACATATAACTAGACAATCGTAGATAAACTTAGTGAACTAACATATAACTAGACAATTGTAGATAAACTTAGTGAACTAACATATAACTAGACAATCGAAACTAAAATTTGTGAACTGACATATAACTAGACAATCGTAACTAAACTTAGTGAACTAACATATAACTAGACAATCGTAGATAAACTTAGTGAACTAACATATAACTAGACAATCGTAACTAAACTTAGTGAACTAACATATGACTAGACAATCGTAACTAAACTTAGTGAACTAACATATAACTGGACAATCGTAACTAAACTTAGTGAACTAACATATAACTAGACAATCGTAACTAAACTTAGTGAACTAACATATAACTACACAATCGTAGATAAACTTAGTGAACTAACATATAACTAGACAATCGTAACTAAACTTAGTGAACTAACATATAACTACACAATCGTAGATAAACTTAGTGAACTAACATATAACTAGACAATCGTAGATAAACTTAGTGAACTAACATATAACTAGACAATCGAAACTAAAATTTGTGAACTGACATATAACTAGACAATCGTAACTAAACTTAGTGAACTAACATATAACTAGACAATCGTAGATAAACTTAGTGAACTAACATATAACTAGACAATCGTAACTAAACTTAGTGAACTAACATATGACTAGACAATCGTAACTAAACTTAGTGAACTAACATATAACTGGACAATCGTAACTAAACTTAGTGAACTAACATATAACTAGACAATCGTAACTAAACTTAGTGAACTAACATATAACTAGACAATCGTAGATAAACTTAGTGAACTAACATATAACTAGACAATCGTAACTAAACTTAGTGAACTAACATATAACTACACAATCGTAGATAAACTTAGTGAACTAACATATAACTAGACAATCGTAGATAAACTTAGTGAACTAACATATAACTAGACAATCGAAACTAAAATTTGTGAACTAACATATAACTAGACAATCGTAGATAAACTTAGTGAACTAGCATATGACTAGACAATCGTAGATAAACTTAGTGAACTAACATATAACTAGACAATCGTAGATAAACTTAGTGAACTAACATATTACTAGACAATCGTAACTAAACTTAGTGAACTAACATATAACTAGACAATCGTAGATAAACTTAGTGAACTAACATATAATTAGACAATCGTAACTAAACTTAGTGAACTAACATATAACTACACAATCGTAGATAAACTTAGTGAACTAACATATGATTAGACAATCGTAACTAAACTTAGTGAACTAACATATAACTAGACAATCGTAGATAAACTTAGTGAACTAACATATAACTACACAATCGTAGATAAACTTAGTGAACTAACATATAACTACACAATCGTAGATAAACTTAGTGAACTAACATATAACTACACAATCGTAGATAAACTTAGTGAACTAACATATAACTAGACAATTGTAGATAAACTTAGTGAACTAACATATGATTAGGCAATCGTAATAAACTTAGTGAACTAACATATAACTAACAATTGTAATAAACTTAGTGAACTAACATATGACTAGACAATCGTAGATAAACTTAGTGAACTAACATATAACTACACAATCGTAACTAAACTTAGTGAACTAACATATAACTACACAATCGTAACTAAACTTAGTGAACTAACATATGATTAGGCAATCGTAGATAAACTTAGTGAACTAACATATGATTAGGCAATCGTAGATAAACTTAGTGAACTAACATATGACTAGACAATCGTAACTAAACTTAGTGAACTAACATATGACTAGACAATCGCAACTAAACTTAGTGAACTAACATATAACTACACAATCGTAGATAAACTTAGTGAACTAACATATAACTACACAATCGTAACTAAACTTAGTGAACTAACATATGACTAGACAATCGTAACTAAACTTAGTGAACTAACATATGACTAGACAATCGCAACTAAACTTAGTGAACTAACATATAACTAGACAATCGTAGATAAACTTAGTGAACTAACATTCATTTAACAAAAATAAACACGGAGACAACCTGAACAAAATAATCCTGCGTAATGTTCCTTACAGGTACATTGCCCATCTGTGCTGTTACATACGTTAGCGCATCCTTTGGAACAGTTCTCGTTACAATCATTTCCAAAATATCCTGGTTGACATTCTGAAAAAATACCATCAAATTTGTTTCGTAATTATGTCAGCTGTATTGATATGCGACGAGCATATTGTTGACGATAAGTTGTGTATAAGCCAATATAAATAATATTATAGTTCTTTCCTAAATTCGTGATCACACTAAGGTTTAATTTGTACGAAATTTTCCTGATGCATACCAGTGATTTTTTGCAAGCAGTCTTATATATCTCAAGACCTTACGAATATATATGACATTTTTCGTCTTTCCAGACGGTCAAATTTGGCAAGTGTTTTACTGTGACAACTTCTGAGTGTTCGCTTTTCTCTCTTGTCGTTCAGCTCATACATACGTCTCTTCTCAAAAGACTATGTACCCTTTCGTAATTTGACACAACTCTGTCATCAGCTAGTCGTTCCCATGTGCTGGGACCTATACACAACTTTTTCATTGAGACTTTGCAGACATCTTTATATCCGAGCAGTGGTCTGCCCTGGTGCCTCTTCCCCTTCGAAAGTTCACAGAACAACATTTTTTTTTGGTATGCGATAAGTTTTCATTCTTCTCACATGCCCCAACCATCTTAGTCGTCTACTGCTGAGCATGCCCATGATGGAAGGCATATTTGCACGTTGCAGTACTTCAGAGTTGGTTATCTTGTCGTACCACCTGATGTTCATAATCTTGCGGAGACATCGAAGGTGAAAGATGTTAAGTCTCCTCTCGTGTCTTGAGTAGGCTGTTCATGTTTCTGAGCCATATAGTAAAGAACCAATTACACAGGCTCGATATATTTGAATCTTCGTCTGCAATGTCAGTTTTGTGTTGTCCACGCTCGCTTTGATAGTTTACCTTACGAATACATGTTTAACTAATTGGTAGGTGGCTTGGTTGATGCAAAAAAAAACTGTTTGTTATATAACTTTGCATAAGCACAACAAAATGATGATCAAAATTTAGAACTTACAGTAATACACAAAATGGTGGCGAATGATTGCAAAGGCGTATTCCTATTACATATTAAAAAAAGAAAGGTCACATAGTGAACACATGATACCTTCCACTTCTATAAATGAAAGTAAATGTTGCGTACATACGCCAATGACAGTCGGTAGGAAACATTGTGAACTGATTAATTCCACGGGATTCCCGATTTTGGTTTGCACTGAATTGCATGTAGAACACAGAAATGCTTAGTTATAGACAAACTTGACAATCGTACTGTAAAATGTCGACAAGTATACCATATCAACATCACAGTAAATTTAGTAATAACATATAATAAAAATCTTACAGAACTAAATGTTTGGGTGGGCAAAAATACTTTTGGAACGTCGTCACTGTTACCTATATAAAAATGTAAAGATCAATAATTTCTTTCAGAGTGGATGATTTTATATCGGTCGGTAACGATGATCACCAATTTTGGAAAGAACTATAGTAATTCCTCTCGTACCGTTATACGTTACATAGGGCCAGCATGCAATTTCTCCATACCGCTCTATCCTGGACAACTTTCTCAATCTCATCCTTTTAACTGTGACCGACATTTCTTCCCTCTCTCAGCAAAAGTTCGATCCAGGTTCATCTTAGGACGTCTTCTCTTTTTTTAACCCTTTGCATCCCACTTCAATGCATCCTTTGATATTCGTTGATCATTTCTCCTCAATTTGTGTCCAACATTTATCCATCTTCACTTTCTTATAACAGTTGTCACTAGTGGTTGACCAGACATGTCTCTGATTTCATCACTTCTCCTGAATTCGTTCCATTTTATATTCATTATTTTTCGCAGACATCTATTTTCAAATGCATTCAACTTGCTTTCTATATCTTTAGTCATTTTCCAACTCTCGCTAGCATATGTTAGGATTGATACAACATTTGAATTGAAAATTTGTAATTTAGTTTTAATACTATATAACTTGCAGTTCCATATTTTATTTAGACTTTTAAAAGCTGATGTTGCTTTGCCAATTCGTATCATTATTTATTTTGTGAACATTTCCTGTGCAATTAAAATTGCTACCTAAATAGGTGAACTGCTCTGCTATTTTATCATTTTAGATTCCAGTGTGATATCTGCATTACTTGCCATAGGTGTCTTCATTATATTTGTTTTTCATAGCTTATCCAACCTTTGATGCTATAGATAAAAAGGTGTCTGCTTTTCTTTGCATATCTTGGTTGTTTCTACTTAACAAGGCAATATCATCTGCAAAATCTAAATCTTCTAGTTGACTTTTCTACCCAATCGATGCGTGTTTCGTCCCTACAACATTTTCGCATCACCCAGTCAATGGCCACTCCAAACAATAGCGGAGATAGAACATAGCCTTGCTTTACTCCGGCATCATCCATAAACCAGTCGCTGTGTCCACCATCAGTGCGAACTGCACACTGTGAACCATCATAGAGGCTTTTGTCAATGTTTATTATTTTGTCTGGTATTCCATAGCATCTCAGAATATTCCACAGATAGATTCTGTGTAGACTATCAAAGGTTTTTTTTTTTTGAATCGATGACATTTAGTATAATTGGTTGTTGCTTCTCAATATGTTCCTCCAAAATTAGTCGGAGGATGTCTCTGTGGCTGAGTGGTTAAACCCTTTGCCTTGCGAGTCGAAAGTCGTGGGTTCGAATCCGTACCGCGGCCTTCTGTTCATGAGTGCAGTTTTTTCCAGAGACCCTAGGATTGTTGCCGGAGCTACGGAGTTTGTGCGTTGTGCAATACTCTCAGCAGGTGGCGTGCCATTTCTGAGGAGAGGGACCGAGCCAGATGGTGTAAAACCCGTTGCAATGAAGTCAATCCTTCGGCTTTTAAACCCCTTTTTTTTTTTAGTCGTAGTGTAATTATTTGGTCTAAGCAGCTTCTCCCAGTTCTAAAACCAGCTTGTTCTTCTCTCATTGATGTGTCCACTGCTCCTTTGATTCTATTAAGAATGATTTTGCAGAAAGTCTTCGTCATTACTGATAATAGGGTGATCCCTCTCCAGTTTTTGCAATCTTTAAAATCACATGTTTTGGTGAATTTAACAATTATTTCCTTTTTCCATTGATATGTTGTTGTTTCTTCTTTCCATACTTTATTAAATAGTTCTTGCACCTGTCTAATAGTTGTATCATCAGCCGCTTTGAGCATTTCTGCAGTAATGTTGTCATCACCCGATGCCTTATTGTTTATCAAGGAATAGATTGCATCCTTGACCTCAGCTACACTTATCATTTTTTCGTTAATTGGTAGGGAGCTGTTTCTTGCCTCTTCGTCAAACTTGAGTAGTACTGGTGGATCAGGTCTATTTAATATTTCTTCAAAATGTTCAGCCCATATTTTCTTCTGCTCGGTATCTGATGTTAGAACTTTACCATCTTTGCTCTTGATTGGGCCACCCTTTGAAACAAAAGTTTCAGTAAGTTGTTTTAGTGTGTTGTATAGCATTTTACTGTTTCCTGTCATAGCTGTTTTGTCCCCTTCTTCAGCTAGTCGATTGACATATGCTATTTTGTCTTTTCTAGTCGCCCTTTTCACTTCCTTGTCTTTTAGTCTATATTCCTCTTTAGCTTGGATTTCATCTGTTGCATCCTTAGTATTAAATATCGCTAGTTTCATCTTTCTTCTTTCTTGAATACATTTCCAGGTGTCATCGCTTATCCACAGTTTCCTGTCTTTCGTCTTTAGTCCTGCGCTACTATTTGCTGCCCCCAATAGTGTGTCTTTTATCTTAGTCCATTTGTCTTCAATGTTCTGTTCATTTTCACCATTGAGTAACTCTAACCTACTCTTAAGTTCGAGCTGATATTCCTCTTTTACCTCATTATTTTGTAGCCTTTGACTTTTTATTCACAGTTGTTATTTTTAGTATGGTGAATTTTCAATTTCAGTTTCAATTTACCTATGCATAAATTATGATCACTTCCTACATCTGCCCCTCTGTATGCACGGACATCCAGCAATGATGTTCTAAATTGTGTATGTATGTGCATATGGTCAATCTGATTCCTGGTCACTCCATCAGGTGAGTGTCAATTAAATTTATGAATTTCCTTGTGTGGAAAGATGGTACCTCCAATGGGTTTTTCTCATCGTCATTGGCCGTATTGGTTGGTGCATTGCACTGCATTATTGTCATATTAACATGCTTGGTACTGAAGCGGGCTCTGATTATTGTCATATTAACATGCTTGGTACTGAAGCGGGCTCTGATTATTGTCATATTAACATGATTGGTACTGAAGCGGGCTCTGATTATTGTCATATTAACATGCTTGGTACTGAAGCGGGCTCTGATTATTGTCATATTAACATGCTTGGTACTGAAGCGGGCTCTGATTATTGTCATATTAACATGCTTGGTACTGAAGCGGGCTCTGATTATTGTCATATTAACATGCTTGGTACTGAAGCGGGCTCTGATTATTGTCATATTAACATGCTTGGTACTGAAGCGGGCTCTGATTATTGTCATATTAACATGCTTGGTACTGAAGCGGGCTCTGATTATTGTCATATTAACATGCTTGGTACTGAAGCGGGCTCTGATTATTGTCATATTAACATGCTTGGTACTGAAGCGGGCTCTGATTATTGTCATATTAACATGCTTGGTACTGAAGCGGGCTCTGATTATTGTCATATTAACATGCTTGGTACTGAAGCGGGCTCTGATTATTGTCATATTAACATGCTTGGTACTGAAGCGGGCTCTGATTATTGTCATATTAACATGCTTGGTACTGAAGCGGGCTCTGATTATTGTCATATTAACATGCTTGGTACTGAAGCGGGCTCTGATTATTGTCATATTAACATGCTTGGTACTGAAGCGGGCTCTGATTATTGTCATATTAACATGCTTGGTACTGAAGCGGGCTCTGCTTATTGTCATATTAACATGCTTGGTACTGAAGCGGGCTCTGATTATTGTCATATTAACATGCTTGGTACTGAAGCGGGCTCTGATTATTGTCATATTAACATGCTTGGTACTGAAGCGGGCTCTGATTATTGTCATATTAACATGCTTGGTACTGAAGCGGGCTCTGATTATTGTCATATTAACATGCTTGGTACTGAAGCGGGCTCTGATTATTGTCATATTAACATGCTTGGTACTGAAGCGGGCTCTGATTATTGTCATATTAACATGATTGGTACTGAAGCGGGCTCTGATTATTGTCATATTAACATGCTTGGTACTGAAGCGGGCTCTGATTATTGTCATATTAACATGCTTGGTACTGAAGCGGGCTCTGATTATTGTCATATTAACATGCTTGGTACTGAAGCGGGCTCTGATTATTGTCATATTAACATGCTTGGTACTGAAGCGGGCTCTGATTATTGTCATATTAACATGCTTGGTACTGAAGCGGGCTCTGATTATTGTCATATTAACATGCTTGGTACTGAAGCGGGCTCTGATTATCCGACTCGAGATGGGTTCCTATCCTAACATGCACTTTGCTCTACTCTAGGTTTCATCATTATGCGCAATCCTTCTACTCTAGGTTTCCTTCTACTCTAGGTTTCTTCATCATTATGAATCCTTCTACTCTAGGTTCTCATTATCATCCTTCTACTCTAGGTTTCATCATTATGCGCAATCCTTCTACTCTAGGTTTCCTTCTACTCTAGGTTTCCTTCACTCAGGTTCCTTCACTCTAGGTTTCATCATTATGCGCAATCCTTCTACTCTAGGTTTCATCATTATGTCCTAATCCATTTCTACTCTAGGTTCTCACTCTATGCTAATCCTTCTACTCTAGGTTTCATCATTATGCAATCCTTCTACTCTAGGTTTCATATTATGCAATCCTTCTACTCTAGGTTTCATAATTATGCAATCCTTCTACTCTAGGTTTCAATTATGCAATCCTTCTACTCTAGGTTTCATAATTATGCAATCCTTCTACTCTAGGTTTCATAATTATGCAATCCTCTACTTAGGTTTCATAATTATCGAATCTCTTCTACTCTAGGTTTCATAATTATGTGCAATCCTTCTACTCTAGGTTTCATAATTATGCGCAATCCTTCTACTCTAGGTTTCATAATTATGTGCAATCCTTCTACTCTAGGTTTCATAATTATGCGCAATCCTTCTACTCTAGGTTTCATAATTATGTGCAATCCTTCTACTCTAGGTTTCATAATTATGCGCAATCCTTCTACTCTAGGTTTCATAATTATGTGCAATCCTTCTACTCTAGGTTTCATAATTATGCGCAATCCTTCTACTCTAGGTTTCATCATTATTGCATCCTTCTACTCTAGGTTTCATAATTACCAATCCTTCTACTCTAGGTTTCATAATTATGTCAATCCTTCACTCTAGGTTTCATTATTATCAACCCTTCTACTCTAGGTTTCATAATTATGCAATCCTTCTACTCTAGGTTTCATAATTATGCCAATCCTTCTACTCTAGGTTTCATAATTATGCCAATCCTTCTACTCTAGGTTTCATAATTTGAATCCTTCTACTCTAGGTTCATATTATGCAACCTTCTACTCTAGGTTTCATAATTATGCTTCAATCTTATCTCCTAGGTTTCATAATTATGCAATCCTTCTACTCTAGGTTTCATAATTATGCAATCCTTCTACTCTAGGTTTCATTACATCTATGCCAATCTCTCTACTCTAGGTTTCATCATAATTATGCGCAATCCTTCTACTCTAGGCTTCATAATTATGCAACTTCATCAGTTTCAATATCATCTACTCTAGGTTTCATAATTATCGCAATCCTTCTACTCTAGGTTTCATAATTATGCGCAATCCTTCTACTCTAGGTTTCATAATTATGCGCAATCCTTCTACTCTAGGTTTCATAATTATGCAATCCTTCTACTCTAGGTTTCATAATTATGCGAATCCTTCTACTAGTTTAGATTTTCTTCATCTAGTTTCATATATGCAATCCTTCTACTCTAGGTTTCATAATTATGCGCAATCCTTCTACTCTAGGTTTCATAATTATGCGCAATCCTTCTACTCTAGGTTTCATAATTATGTGCAATCCTTCTACTCTAGGTTTCATAATTATGCGCAATCCTTCTACTCTAGGTTTCATAATTATGCGCAATCCTTCTACTCTAGGTTTCATAATTATGTGCAATCCTTCTACTCTAGGTTTCATAATTATGCGCAATCCTTCTACTCTAGGTTTCATAATATGCGCAATCCTTCTACTCTAGGTTTCATCAATTATGCCAATCCTTCTACTCTAGGTTTCATAATTATGCGCAATCCTTCTACTCTAGGTTTCATAATTATGTGCAATCCTTCTACTCTAGGTTTCATAATTATGCGCAATCCTTCTACTCTAGGTTTCATAATTATGCGCAATCCTTCTACTCTAGGTTTCATAATTATGCAATCCTTCTACTCTAGGTTTCATAATTATGAACCTTCATCAGGTTTCATAATTATGTGCAATCCTTCTACTCTAGGTTTCATAATTATGCGCAATCCTTCTACTCTAGGTTTCATAATTATGCTAATCCTTCTACTCTAGGTTTCATAATTATGCGCAATCCTTCTACTCTAGGTTTCATAATTATGTAATCCTTCACTCTAGGTTTCATAATTATCGCAATCCTTCACTCTAGGTTTCATAATTATGCAATCCTTCTACTCTAGGTTTCATAATTGCAACCTTCTACTCTAGGTTTCATAATTATGCATAATCCTTCAACTCTAGGTTTCATAATTATGCGCAATCCTTCTACTCTAGGTTTCATAATTATGCGCAATCCTTCTACTCTAGGTTTCATAATTATGCAATCCTTCACTCTAGGTTTCATAATTATGCAATCCTTCTACTCTAGGTTTCATAATTATGCGTAATCCTTCACTCTAGGTTTCATAATTATGCGCAATCCTTCTACTCTAGGTTTCATAATTATGTGCAATCCTTCTACTCTAGGTTTCATAATTATGCGCAATCCTTCTACTCTAGGTTTCATAATTATGTGCAATCCTTCTACTCTAGGTTTCATAATTATGCGCAATCCTTCTACTCTAGGTTTCATAATTATGCAATCCTTCTACTCTAGGTTTCATAATTATGCAATCCTTCTACTCTAGGTTTCATTATGCAATCCTCACTTAGGTTCATATTAGCAATCCTTCTACTCTAGGTTTCATAATTATGCGCAATCCTTCTACTCTAGGTTTCATAATTATGCAATCCTTCTACTCTAGGTTTCAATTGCAATCTATCATTATGTTCAACTTTCCCTCTACTCTAGGTTTCATAATTATGCGCAATCCTTCTACTCTAGGTTTCATAATTATGCGCAATCCTTCAAAATGCTTGCCATCCTCCCTCGCTGAATATAAGAAAGTTAATCCACTAACTACTTTTATATTTGTTCCAGGCCATCTCGCCTAACTTAACCCCAATTTCTTCTGCAATGTGGGCTGATTTTGTAGCCGTGGCCATCGTTCTTACATTCCAAAAACCAATTTTAGGGGTTTGTTTTTGAGCCAATTAATGTACGAGTCGGGTTGTTTACTTCCTCAAAACGGCTTATATAGAGCATATAGGTTTACGATGAAATGTGGTGCGTTAGTTGACTGCGATATGTTGTTAGACATTGGTTCATTGGTATGTTGCTCTCACCAAGTTCAATACAAATAAGATTCAGATCTTTAGCAACGTAAGTCTTCTGCGTGTTCTCAGACTGAGATGGTATGGTAGAGTTGCAAACATAGTCCTTGGATATGAACAAGACAGGAACCCATGATGTCCCAGGTGCAGTAGAGAAAATGGCGATGGGTCGCACATACTCTACAGAAAACACATTTGAGTGTAGCTAGTCAATCACTTTAGTAGAACCTACAAGAAAAACATAAAAGGGAACGCCTTAAACAGACCCTCGGACGGCGTCTTATTGAAGAACTGAGTGGTGGTGAACTGTTCTATGAAACTATATAGAAAATACCCAGATGCCAGCAAAAGTGGCGAATAAATGTTGAGGCTTGTTGATGCACGCTTTAGCGGAATATGTTGGTAAGTAAACATGTTGATTTCTACCTTGCCAAATATAAATAAGTGTGACAATTTTAATTACTTTGAACTCGAGTGTGATATGCATTGAATAAGAGAAATCTGAGCAACTTCCATGCATTCATTCTAGGTTAATTATTATAATACATAGAAGTATGCTCATGTATTTGTAACGTATATGAAAGTATGCTCATGTATTTGTAACGTATATGAAAGTATGCTAACATATGCTTTTTCTAAACATTCTATCGATTAATCAATCAGGAATGGGATACCTTTTACCCAGTGTTTATGTTTGTCTAGAAAATATAGTGTATACACGTATAGTGTTCCTCTTATGTTCATGGTAATCACATCACGAAACAGAACCTGTAAGCCTGAAATCACGTGCAATCACAACGTGTCCCAATGACATGTGTAACCCATCGCCTGTTGGACAACGAGCAGCGCGAAAAGACAGAACACGCAACACCCACATATCTAATCTTGATCATGTATGTCCCACCTGTGGTAGGGGATTCTGTTCTAGGATTGAACTCTGCAATCACCTCCGCACCCAGCAGAGAGGTGCAACAGCACACGTCTGAGATTGTTGTTATCATCGCTTGATATCGACGGCGATTATTATTATATATCAGTTGATGATATGTGATGGTCAGTCTATATGTCAGTTGATGATATGTGATGGTCAGTCTATATGTCAGTTGATGATATGTGATGGTCAGTCTATATGTCAGTTGATGATATGTGATGGTCAGTCTATATGTCAGTTGATGATATATGATGATCAGTCTATATGTCAGTTGATGATATATGATGATCAGTATATATGTCAGTTGATGATATGTGATGGTTAGTCTATATGTCAGTTGATGATATATGATGGTCAGTCTATATGTCAGTTGATGATATGTGATGATCAGTCTATATGTCAGTTGATGATATATGATGGTCAGTCTATATGTCAGTTGATGATATGTGATGGTCAGTCTATATGTCAGTTGATGATATGTGATGATCCGTCTATATGTCAGTTGATGATATGTGATGATCAGTCTATATGTCAGTTGATGATATGTGATGATCATTCTATATGTCAGTTGATGATATATGATGGTCAGTCTATATGTCAGTTGATGATATGTGATGGTCAGTCTATATGTCAGTTGATGCTATGTGATGGTCAGTCTATATGTCAGTTGATGATATATGATGATCAGTCTATATGTCAGTTGATGATATGTGATGGTTAGCCTATATGTCAGTTGATGATATGTGATGATCAGTCTATATGTCAGTTGATGATATGTGATGATCAGTCTATATGTCAGTTGATGATATGTGATGATCAGTCTATATGTCAGTAGATGATATGTGATGATCAGTCTATATGTCAGTAGATGATATGTGACGATCAGTCTATATGTCAGTTGATGATATGTGATGATCAGTCTATATGTCAGTAGATGATATGTGATGATCAGTCTATATGTCAGTTGATGATATGTGATGATCAGTCTATATGTCAGTAGATGATATGTGATGATCAGTCTATATGTCAGTTGATGATATGTGATGATCAGTCTATATGTCAGTTGATGATATGTGATGATCAGTCTATATATCAGTTGATGATATATGATGGTCAGTCTATATGTCAGTTGATGATATGTGATGGTCAGTCTATATGTCAGTTGATGATATGTGATGATCAGTCTATATATCAGTTGATGATATATGATGGTCAGTCTATATGTCAGTTGATGATATGTGATGGTCAGTCTATATGTCAGTTGATGATATGTGATGATCAGTCTATATGTCAGTTGATGATATGTGATGATCAGTCTATATATCAGTTGATGATATATGATGGTCAGTCTATATGTCAGTTGATGATATGTGATGGTCAGTCTATATGTCAGTTGATGATATATGATGGTCAGTCTATATGTCAGTTGATGATATATGATGGTCAGTCTATATATCAGTTGATGATATGTGATGGTCAGTCTATATGTCAATTGATGATATGTGATGGTCAGACTATATGTCAGTTGATGATATGTGATGATCAGTCTATATGTCAGTTGATGATATGTGATGGTCAGTCTATATGTCAGTTGATGATATGTGATGGTCAGTCTATATGTCAGTTGATGATATGTGATGGTCAGTCTATATGTCAGTTGATGATATGTGATGATCAGACTATATGTCAGTAGATGATATGTGATGGTCAGTCTATATGTCAGTTGATGATATGTGATGGTCAGATTATATGTCAGTTGATGATATGTGATGGTCAGTCTATATGCAGTTGATGATATGTGATGGTCAGTCTATATGTCAGTTGATGATATATGATGGTCAGACTATATGCCAGTTGATGATATGTGATGATCAGTCTATATGTCAGTTGATGATATGTGATGGTCAGTCTATATGTCAGTTGATGATATGTGATGGTCAGACTATATGTCAGTTGATGATATGTGATGGTCAGTCTATATGTCAGTTGATGATATGTGATGGTCAGTCTATATGTCAGTTGATGATATCGATGGTCAGTCTATATGTCAGTTGATGATATGTGATGGTCAGACTATATGTCAGTTGATGATATGTGATGGTCAGTCTATATGTCAGTTGATGATATGTGATGGTCAGACTATATGTCAGTTGATGATATATGATGGTCAGTCTATATATCAGTTGATGATATGTGATGGTCAGTCTATATGTCAGTTGATGATATGTGATGGTTAGTCTATATATCAGTTGATGATATGTGATGGTCAGTCTATATATCAGTTGATGATATGTGATGGTCAGTCTATATATCAGTTGATGATGTGTGATGGTCAGTCTATATATCAGTTGATGATATGTGATGGTCAGTCTATATGTCAGTAGATGATATGTGATGGTCAGTCTATATGTCAGTTGATGATATGTGATGGTCAGTCTATATGTCAGTTGATGATATGTGATGGTCAGTCTATATGTCAGTTGATGATATGTGATGGTCAGTCTATATATCAGTTGATGATAGGTGATGGTCAGTCTATATATCAGTTGATGATATATGATGGTCAGTCTATATATCAGTTGATGATATGTGATGGTTAGTCTATATATCAGTTGATGATATGTGATGGTCAGTCTATATATCAGTTGATGATATGTGATGGTCAGTCTATATATCAGTTGATGATATGTGATGATCAGTCTATATATCAGTTGATGATATGTGATGGTCAGTCTATATGTCAGTAGATGATATGTGATGGTCAGTCTATATGTCAGTTGATGATATGTGATGGTCAGTCTATATGTCAGTTGATGATATGTGATGGTCAGTCTATATGTCAGTTGATGATATGTGATGGTCAGTCTATATGCCAGTTGTTGATATGTGATGGTCAGTCTATATGCCAGTTGATGATATGTGATGGTCAGTCTATATATCAGTTGATGATATATGATGGTCAGTCTATATATCAGTTGATGATATGTGATGGTCAGTCTATATGTCAGTTGATGATATGTGATGGTCAGTCTATATGTCAGTTGATGATATGTGATGGTCAGTCTATATGTCAGTTGATGATATGTGATGGTCAGTCTATATGTCAGTTGATGATATGTGATGATCAGTCTATATATCAGTTGATGATATGTGATAGTCAGTCTATATGTCAGTTGATGATATGTGATGATCAGTCTATATATCAGTTGATGATATGTGATGGTCAGTCTATATGTCAATTGATGATATATGATGGCCAGTCTATATGTCAGTTGATGATATGTGCTGATCAGTCTATATGTCAGTTGATGCTATGTGATGATCAGTCTATATGTCAGTTGATGATATATGATGATCAGTCTATATGTCAGTTGATGATATCGATGGTCAGTCTATATGTCAATTGATGATATATGATGGCCAGTCTATATGTCAGTTGATGATATGTGATGATCAGTCTATATATCAGTTGATGATATGTGATGGTCAGTCTATATGTCAATTGATGATATATGATGGTCAGTCTATATGTCAGTTGATGATATGTGATGGTTAGTCTATATATCAGTAGATGCTATGTGATGGTCAGACTATACATCAGTTGATGATATGTGATGGTCAGTCTATATGTCAGTAGATGATATGTGATGGTCAGTATCTTTGTCAGTTGATGATATGTGATGGTCAGTCTATATGTCAGTAGATGATATGTGATGGTCAGTCTATATGTCAGTAGATGATATGTGATGGTCAGTCTATATGTCAGTTGATGATATGTGATGGGCAATTTCTGTGTCGACTGATAATATATGTAATTAAAATGTATACTAGTAGTACTCGACATTGCGACGTGCAAAATATGGATATTATTTAACAAGTCGCGAACGGGGGCAACAATAAGTGTACACTTCATCATGGAATGTCTCTATTATAAACACATATACATATATATATATATCATATTTGCTAGTACAACCGATCAGTAAATAGTAGCCAGTACAAATACTATCTCTATATTTACAAATGCAGACATATAAAGAGATAAACAAAATGTTAATGGTAAATGATTGTCTATAGCGCTTATGTTGTTTCGCCAGCTAACTATATGTGTTTGTTGCATATATACCTGTACACAAGGAGCCAATGTAATGTTCACGGCAGGTACAAACTCCACTGCTCACTTCGCATTTGTTAGAACAACCATTTGAACATTTTAACATACAGTCTTGTCCAAAAGTATTCCTTCTGCATGCTAAAGTGATATAAATATGTATACTAGTTTCATTTAAATACGAATAGATACAATGCAGAACATTATGAGAACAATCAAGTCAACTTACAGTTTGAGAGAACAATCAAGTCAACTTACAGTTTGAGAGAACAAGCAAGTCAACTTACAGTTTGAGAGAACAATCAAGTCAACTTTCAGTTTGAGAGAGAACTGAATCAAGCTCAGACTTACAGTTTGAGAGAACAATCAAGTCAACTTACAGTTTGAGAGAAAGCAATACATGATCAAGTCAACTTACAGTTTGAGAGAACAATCAAGTCAACTTACAGTTTGAAGAACAATCAATCGGAGAGTCAATAACAGTTTGAGAGAACAATCAAGTCAACGTACAGTTTGAGAGAACAATCAAGTCAACGTACAGTTTGAGAGAACAATCAAGTCAACGTACAGTTTGAGAGAACAATCAAGTCAACGTACAGTTTGAGAGAACAATCAAGTCAACGTACAGTTTGAAGAATCACGCAGTAAAAATCAAGTCAACGTACAGTTTGAGAGAACAATCAAGTCAACGTACAGTTTGAGAGAACAATCAAGTCAACTACAGTTTGGAGAACAATCAAGTCAACGTACAGTTTGAGAGAACAATCAAGTCAACGTACAGTTTGAGAGAACAATCAAGTCAACGTACAGTTTGAGAGAACAATCAAGTCAACGTACAGTTTGAGAGAACAATCAAGTCAACGTACAGTTTGAGAGAACAATCAAGTCAACGTACAGTTTGAGAGAACAATCAAGTCAACGTACAGTTTGAGAGAACAATCAAGTCAACGTACAGTTTGAGAGAACAATCAAGTCAACGTACAGTTTGAGAGAACAATCAAGTCAACGTACAGTTTGAGAGAACAATCAAGTCAACGTACAGTTTGAGAGAACAATCAAGTCAACGACAGTTTGAGAACAATCAGTCAACGTACATGAAGAACAATCAGTCAACTACAGTTTGAGAGAACAATCAAGTCAACGTACAGTTTGAGAGAACAATCAAGTCAACGCTTACAGTTTGAGAGAACAATCAAGTCAACTACAGTTTGAGAGAACAATCAAGTCAACTACAGTTTGAAGAAAATCAAGTCAACGTACAGTTTGAGAGAACAATCAAGTCAACGTACAGTTTACAATCAAGTACGTAATTTGGAAAAAATCTCATGCTTTAGACAAAAATATTGAGACAATCAATACTCAGTAGACTACACTCAAGTACAAAATGTGACAAGACAATATCATAGCTACACTCAGTACAAACATTTGACAAGAAATACTCATAGCTCATCAATACAAAATGTTGGACAAAATAATACTCATAGCTACACTATACAAAATTTAGACAAACAATACTCATAGCTACACTCAGTACAAAATATTGGACAAGATAATATTCATAGCTACACTCAATACAAAATGTTGGACAAGATAATACTCATAGCTACACTCAGTACAAAATATTAGACAAGAAATACTCATAGTACACTATACAAAATTTGGACAAGACAATATCATAGCTACACAGTACAAAATTTGACAAGATAATACTCATAGCTACATATTACAAAATAGTTAGTACAAGATAATACTCATAGTACCTACATACAAAATATTGACAAGATAATACTCATAGCTACACTAGTACAAAATATTGACAAGAAATACTCATAGCTACACTCAGTACAAAATATTGGACAAGATAATACTCATAGCTACACTCAATACAAAATTTGACAAGATAATACTCATAGCTACACTCAGTACAAAATATTTGACAAGACAATACTCATAGCTACACTCAGTACAAAATATTGACAAGATAATACTCATAGCTACACTCAATACAAATTTGACAAGAAATACTCATAGCTACACTCAGTACAAAATATTGACAAGATAATACTCATAGCTACACTCAATACAAAATGTTGGACAAGACAATACTCATAGCTACACTTAGTACAAAATATTAGACAAAATAATACTCATAGCTACACTCAATACAAAATGTTGGACAAGATAATACTCATAGCTACACTTAATACAAAATATTGACAAGATAATACTCATAGCTACACTTAGTACAACATATTAAACAAGATAATACTCATAGCTACACTCAATACAAAATGTTGGACAAGATAATACTCATAGCTACACTCAATACAAAATATTAGACAAGATAATACTCATAGCTACACTCAGTACAAAATATTGGTCAAGACAATACTCATAGCTACACTTAGTACAAAATATTAGACAAGATAATACTCATAGCTACACTCAATACAAAATGTTGGGCAAGATAATATTCATAGCTACACTCAATACAAAATATTGGACAAGATAATACTCATAGCTACACTCAGTACAAAATATTAGACAGGACAATACTCATAGCTACACTCAGTACAAAATATTAGACAAGACAATACTCATAGCTACACTTAGTACAAAATATTAGACAAGATAATACTCATAGCTACACTCAGTACAAAATGTTGGACAAGATAATACTCATAGCTACACTCAATACAAAATATTGGACAAGACAATACTCATAGCTACACTCAGTACAAAATATTAGACAAGACAATACTCATAGCTACACTCAGTACAAAATATTGGACAAGACAATACTCATAGCTACACTCAATACAAAATGTTGGACAAGATACTACTCATAGCTACACTCAGTACAAAATATTAGACAATACAATACTCATAGCTACACTCAGTACAAAATATTGGACAAGATAATATTCATAGCTACACTCAATACAAAATGTTGGACAAGATAATACTCATAGCTACACTCAGTACAAAATATTAGACAAGATAATACTCATAGCTACACTCAATACAAAATGTTGGACAAGACAATACTCATAGCTACACTTAGTACAAAATATTAGACAAAATAATACTCATAGCTACACTCAATACAAAATGTTGGACAAGATAATACTCATAGCTACACTTAATACAAAATATTAGACAAGATAATACTCATAGCTACACTCAATACAAAATGTTGGACAAGATAATACTCATAGCTACACTCAATACAAAATGTTGGACAAGATAATACTCATAGCTACACTTAATACAAAATATTAGACAAGACAATACTCATAGCTACACCCAGTACAAAATATTGGACAAGACAATACTCATAGCTACACTCAGTACAAAATATTAGACAAGACAATACTCATAGCTACACTCAGTACAAAATATTGGACAAGACAATACTCATAGCTACACTCAATACAAAATGTTGGACAAGATAATACTCATAGCTACACTTAGTACACAATATTAGACAAGACAATACTCATAGCTACACTCAGTACAAAATATTAGACAAGATAATACTCATATCTACACTCAATACAAAATGTTGGACAAAATAATACTCATAGCTACACTTAGTACAAAATATTAGACAAGACAATACTCATAGCTACACTCAGTACAAAATATTCGACAAGATAATACTCATAGCTACACTCAATACAAAATGTTGGACAAGATAATACTCATAGCTTCACTCAGTACAAAATATTAGACAAGATAATACTCATAGCTACACTCAATACAAAATGTTGGACAAGACAATACTCATAGCTACACTTAGTACAGAATATTAGACAAGATAATACTCATAGCTACACTCAATACAAAATGTTGGACAAGATAATACTCATAGCTACACTCAATACAAAATATTGGACAAGACAATACTCATAGCTACACTTAGTACAACATATTAAACAAGATAATACTCATAGCTACACTCAATACAAAATGTTGGACAAGATAATACTCATAGCTACACTCAATACAAAATATTAGACAAGATAATACTCATAGCTACACTCAGTACAAAATATTGGACAAGACAATACTCATAGCTAAACTTAGTACAAAATATTAGACAAGATAATACTCATAGCTACACTCAATACAAAATGTTGGGCAAGATAATATTCATAGCTACACTCAATACAAAATATTGGACAAGACAATACTCATAGCTACACTCAATACAAAATATTGGACAAGATAATACTCATAGCTACACTCAGTACAAAATATTAGACAGGACAATACTCATAGCTACACTCAGTACAAAATATTAGACAAGACAATACTCATAGCTACACTTAGTACAAAATATTAGACAAGATAATACTCATAGCTACACTCAGTACAAAATGTTGGACAAGATAATACTCATAGCTACACTCAATACAAAATATTGGACAAGACAATACTCATAGCTACACTCAGTACAAAATATTAGACAAGACAATACTCATAGCTACACTCAGTACAAAATATTGGACAAGACAATACTCATAGCTACACTCAATACAAAATGTTGGACAAGATAATACTCATAGCTACACTTAGTACACAATATTAGACAAGACAATACTCATAGCTACACTCAGTACAAAATATTAGACAAGATAATACTCATAGCTACACTCAGTACAAAATATTAGACAAGACAATACTCATAACTACACTCAGTACAAAATATTAGACAAGATAATACTCATAGCTACACTCAATACAAAATGTTGGACAAGATAATACTCATAGCTACACTTAGTACAAAATATTAGACAAGACAATACTCATAGCTACACTCAGTACAACATATTAGACAATATAATACTCATAGCTACACTCAATACATGTTGGACAAGATAATACTCATAGCTACACTCAATACAAAATGTTGGACAAGATAATACTCATAGTTACACTCAATACAAAATGTTGGACAAGACAATACTCATAGCTACACTTAGTACAAAATATTAGACAAGATAATACTCATAGCTACACTCAATACAAAATGTTGGACAAGATAATACTCATAGCTACACTTAATACAACATATTAGACAATATAATACTCATAGCTACACTCAATACAACATGTTGGACAAGATAATACTCATAGCTACACTCAATACAAAATGTTGGACAAGATAATACTCATAGCTACACTTAATACAAAATATTAGACAAGACAATACTCATAGCTACACTCAGTACAAAATATTGGACAAGACAATACTCATAGCTACACTCAGTACAAAATATTAGACAAGACAATACTCATAGCTACACTCAGTACAAAATATTGGACAAGACAATACTCATAGCTACACTCAATACAAAATGTTGGACAAGATAATACTCATAGCTACACTTAGTACACAATATTAGACAAGACAATACTCATAGCTACACTCAGTACAAAATATTAGACAAGATAATACTCATAGCTACACTCAGTACAAAATATTAGACAAGACAATACTCATAGCTACACTCAGTACAAAATATTGGACAAGACAATACTCATAGCTACACTCAATACAAAATGTTGGACAAGATAATACTCATAGCTACACTTAGTACACAATATTAGACAAGACAATACTCATAGCTACACTCAGTACAAAATATTAGACAAGATAATACTCATAGCTACACTCAGTACAAAATATTAGACAAGACAATACTCATAACTACACTCAGTACAAAATATTAGACAAGATAATACTCATAGCTACACTCAATACAAAATGTTGGACAAGATAATACTCATAGCTACACTTAGTACAAAATATTAGACAAGACAATACTCATAGCTACACTCAGTACAAAATATTGGACAAGATAATACTCATAGCTACACTCAGTACAAAATATTAGACAAGACAATACTCATAGCTACACTCAGTACAAAATATTGGACAAGACAATACTCATAGCTACACTCAATACAAAATGTTGGACAAGATAATACTCATAGCTACACTTAGTACACAATATTAGACAAGACAATACTCATAGCTACACTCAGTACAAAATATTAGACAAGATAATACTCATAGCTACACTCAGTACAAAATATTAGACAAGACAATACTCATAGCTACACTCAGTACAAAATATTAGACAAGATAATACTCATAGCTACACTCAATACAAAATGTTGGACAAGATAATACTCATAGCTACACTTAATACAAAATATTAGACAAGATAATACTCATAGCTACACTCAATACAAAATGTTGGACAAGATAATACTCATAGCTACACTCAATACAAAATGTTGGACAAGATAATATTCATAGCTACACTTAATACAACATATTAGACAAGACACTACTCATAGCTACACTCAGTACAAAATATTGGACAAGACAATACTCATAGCTACACTCAGTACAAACTATTGGACAAGACAATACTCATAGCTACACTCAATACAAAATGTTGGACAAGATAATACTAATAGCTTAATAACTATAGGAAAATATGGATGTGGCAACATCTAGGCATCCATGACTTAACATGATACTCCCATAACGGCAGATATAACAAGAAAATCATATGTTTAAATACTGCTTGTTCTTCTCTCTGTTGTATCCACTACGCCCTGGATTGATTCTACTTTGAATGATTTTGCAAACATGTCTTGTTCATCACTGATATATGAGTGATCCATCTCCAGTTGTTGCACCCTTTGAGATTACATCTTCAGTTGTTGCACCCTTTGAGATTACATCTCCAGTTGTTGCACCCTTTGAGATTACATTTTGTCTTGTTCATTACTGATATATGAGTGATCCATCTCCAGTTGTTGCACCCTTTGAGATTACATTTTGGGAATCATATTCATAATTTCCGTGTGCATCTACATATATATGTGTGTGTGTGTGTGCGTGTGTGTTTAAGAGTGTGTATGTGCGCGCGTGCTTCCGTGCATGTATGTGTTTGTGAGTGGGCGTGCGAGTGATTTGTGCTTTATGTGTGTGTGTGTCGATTGTCAGCTATTAAGTCAGGCGTAGTCATATGAAAATATTACTATAAAAACATGAGATCTCAATAATGAATTCATTACTTACTGGACATACACCTATATCCATAGTATCCAGGAGAGCAGCGTATGCAATTCCCAGAATAAAAGAAACATATATCATGAAGGCAGTTTGGGTAACAACGTATCGAGCAATTGAATCCATAGAAACCAGGTAAACAGCCTGTTACGCATAATCCAGTGAGAGCGTCGCATATATTTGTTTCTACTGGGCATTGGCAGTTATTGTTACAGAAAAGTCCGTATTTTCTATCTGGACATGCGTGGTCTGTCACAAACACAAAAATATATATCCAACTAGAACTATTGTTAATAATGCTAATTTTTGAAATGATCAACTATGTAGACTTTAATGGAGACTTTGATGGAGACTTTGATGGAGAATTTGATGGAGACTTTGATGGAGACTTTGATGGAGCTGCTAATTAACGTCTTAACGCAGTTAACGTAATAAACGATGTAGGATTCTACTGTTTCTTACATGTCACATAATTTATTTATGCTAATATATGCATACAGTGACTGTCAATATCACAAAAAGAGATTGATCAATTATTAGGAGAAGTGAAAGATAAAAGCGAAAAACAAAATCTATATCTCAATGTGGCAAAAACAAAAATAATGACAACAGATAAAACGAACATGACAAATGATATTTTTATCAATGGAGAGAAAGTAGAAATTGTGAACAGTTTTGAATATCTTGGTTCAATGCTAACAACAGATGGAAATGCGAATAGTTTTGAATATCTTGGTTCACTGCTAACAACAGATGGAAATGTGAATAGTTTTGAATATCTTGGTTCACTGCTAACAACAGATGGAAATGTGAATAGTTTTGAATATCTTGGTTCACTGCTAACAACAGATGGAAATGTGAACAGTTTTGAATATCTTGGTTCACTACTAACAACAGATGGAAATGGGGTGAAGTAAATTTAAAGAAGAACAAACATGGCTTTACTAAAAATTAAACAACTCAAAACAGTACGGAACGGAACTGATAAGAAAACAAAGATCATAATACTAAGAGCATGCATATTCCCAGTGGCAACATATGGGTGTGAAGCATGGACATTTAATAAAGCAGTGGAAAAACATATATCTACATATATCTACATAAATCTACAATCTACGTTACAATCTACGTGTATAAATACTAAAATCTACCATCTACGTTACAATCTACGTGTATAAATACTAAAATCTACCATCTACGTTACAATATACGTGTATAAATACTAAAATCTACCATCTACGTGTATAAGTACCAAAATCTACCATCTACGTGTATTAATACACACAATCTCGCCCGAGTGGTTACCGGGGCCCAAATTTGGGATGTAAAGGATAGAACCACTGTTACCTGCCACGAATGTCGTAAGAGGCGGTAAGGAGGTTTGGCTGAAATCGGATGCATGTGTCCTAAACGTGTAGAAGTCTATGCGTTTAGAGGCCTACCAAACCAATGTGCAACGTATAAACGTTCTTGGCAAAGATCAAACATATCACAAAGAGTGATTAAAATTGATCGTAAAGAACGAACGCAAAGAAGAAGAAGAATACAAAAATCTACAATATACGTGTATAAATACAAAAATCTACAATATACGTGTATTAATACAAAATCTACAATATACGTGTATAAATACTAAAATCTACCATCTACGTGTATAAATACTAAAATCTACAATGTACGTCTATTAATACAAAATCTACAATATACGTGTATAAATACTAAAATCTACAATATACGTGTATAAATACTAAAATCTACATCATAGGTGTATAAATACTAAAATCTACAATGTACATGTATTAATACAAAAATCTACAATATACGTGTATTAATACAAAATCTACAATATACGTGTATAAATACTAAAATATACAATGTACTTGTATTAATACAAAATCTACAATATACGTGTATAAATACTAAAATCTACAATATACGTGTATAAATACTAAAATCTACATCATAGGTGTATAAATACTAAAATCTACAATGTACATGTATTAATACAAAAATCTACAATATACGTGTATTAATACAAAATCTACAATATACGTGTATAAATACTAAAATATACAATGTACTTGTATTAATACAAAATCTACAATATGCGTGTATAAATACTAAAATCTACCATCTACGTGTATAAATACTAAAATAATAAAATGTAGATATCTAATTATATATTTGCTTAAATATTAAACTTCAATAACATATATGGTGGTGTTTGAGGCTTAGGAGATATTACTTGGTCTAATTAACCCCGACGTTCTGAGTTCGAATAACGCTGCGGGCAGTTTGGTTGCAAATTGTTTTGAGTGAATGTGTACTAAAGGACGATGACACCACCCATTCAAAAAGCAATGGCAAACTAGTGAACGTAATAATACCTAGAAAAATCATAAAAGGGTTAAAAAGCTGGAGTTGTTTCGCAAAGTCCTGTAAAGGATATGCAATTAACTTTTTTTGTAAAACAATATACGCATATATTAACTAGAATATTAAATGTAATAATATAGGTATATTCCAGATAGGGGAGTATATTGTTGAACCTGACATGTTCTTTCTTTTTTCTGTCCATGGTATTCGTAGGATCATTCTGTAGCATTTCGTTTCGAAGGACTGTATTTTCGTTTTTGTTTTTTGTGTAATGGTCCATGAATCATTTCCAACCATAAGAAGCCACTGGGAAAATGCATGTTTTCAATTTCGTGCTCTGCATCAAGTTCTTGGCAACATACAATCAGTAGTTCCTATTTCGTGCTCTGCATCAAGTTATTGGCAACATACAATCAGTAGTTTCTATTTCGTGCTCTGCATCAAGTTCTTGGCAACATACAATCAGTAGTTTCTATTTCGTGCTCTGCATCAAGTTCTTGGCAACATACAATCAGTAGTTTCTATATCGTGCTCTGCATCAAGTTCTTGGCAACATACAATCAGTAGTTTCTTTTGGTAACAAAATATGCACACATCAGTTACACTAAAGCTAATATTGACGAATATATGTCAAAGTTTCAGGTTTAGTTTGGAATATCTTCATTACACTCCGGATATGCCCATATGTGCTCCGATCTCCTTCGCAATATCTCTTACAGCGTCTAACAACTGACGTTCCAGTTCGGTATTGAACGATGAACTCACTCATTTAGTATTGTGCTGTTCTTTTCTGGCCTCATCAATCTGCAATCCCAGCTCTTGCATCCTATCAATTGACGTCGACTAGTTTACAAGAAAATAATCTTTGCAGCCACACGCTATGAGTGTGTATAGAATGTCCAGGACACATGACACACGTAATGCCCCTGCCACAAGAGAGAGCTTTGCCATAGAACTGACTAATAGAACTGACTAATAGAACTGACTAATAGAACTGACTAATAGAACTGACTAATAGAACTGACTAATAGAACTGACTAATAAATGTTATGTAAGGGTTAGGCTCTATAGAAAATATTGGTTTTAGTCACAAACTTCCATTTTCCCAAATGTTTAGTTCTATAAAGTACAATATGCGTACTATCGATTAAAAACACAATTAAGTTGCTTTGTTTGCATATTAGCATTACAAAATGAATTTTAAAAATAATCCATGCCCAACCATTTTTCTTTGACATTCCAAGTTTAAAATCGAATTTTCTTAACATTATTTGTGTCTATGTGGTCATCATCAAGGTGCGCATCCTCTATAGTACGTTGCTCTCTTTGCAGCGCATCAGAAATTCACTCTGTCTCTAGTCTGTTCACCCACTTTGTGGATGGTAATATTCATGGTTTCTTTAACATCTTGTAGCCATCTTCTTCTTGGTTTACCTCTGCCTCTTGGGACCCTGTCCTCTAGTATTGTTCTCTTCATGCTATAATGACGCTTGCTGTGACCACAATATCTATTTTTTCTGTATAGTATGTTGTTTATCATCCAATTGTCTTCAACATTAAGGTCTTTCACGACATCAGTGATCTTTCTTTTTTATGTCCATGGTATTCGTAGGATCATTCTGTAGCATTTCCTTTCGAAGGACTGTATTTTCGTTCTTGTTTTTTGTGTAATGGTCCATGATTCATTTACAACCATAAGAAGCCACTGGGAAAATGTATGTTCTCAATTTCGTGCTCTGCATCGAATTCTTGGCAACATACAATCAGTAGTTTCTTTTGGTATGTATCGGAAATCCATGAGGTTCAACTGACACCTAGACACAAGACATGTCAGGTTCAACTGAAACCTAGATACACGACATGTCAGGTTCAACTGATACCTAGATACACGACATGTCAGGTTCAACTAATACCAAGATACACGACATGTCAGGTTCAACTGATACCTAGATACACGACATGTCAGGTTCAACTAATACCAAGATACACGACATGTCAGGTTCAACTGATACCTAGATATACGACATGTCAGGTTCAACTAATACCTAGATATACGACATGTCAGGTTCAACTAATACCTAGATATACGACATGTCAGGTGATTATCCCCTAGGTTCACTCGCCACTGACACTGACAAGTTTACGAGCACCACTTTATCGTTGATGACCTTTCCTTTAGTTCTACCCGTAAAGGATCATGCAATGCGACTGTGCTGAATCACGTAACCATCAGTACAGACAAGGATCATGCACTGCGACTGTGCTGAATCACATAACCATCAGTGCAGACACGGATCACGCACTGCGACTTTGCTGAATCATGTAACCATCAGTACAGACAAGGATTATGCACTGCGACTGTGCTGAATCACGGAATCATCAGTGTAGACAACAACTTCATCCGATGTTCAGGCAATAACGATAATCACACTAAACAGGAAATTGTTCTATGAACATATGCTAAAATAAAATGTTCTACAGCCTTCTTAGATCATAAGTTATAAAGTGCCTGTCACTTCGCTTAGCAAGACTCTAGTCTGCAGCAGTTAGAATGACCAATTGTCTTCTTTACGTGTGGAACGTCAAGTGTGGGAATGAGCCCTCAATAATTTTGTTTCCTTGTCGATAGGTGATGGTGAGCGCGTATGAAATAGTAAATGCTACTTCCTCCCACTCTGTGTACATATGTGTCTATTGTCTATTCTCAGGTGGAATATGTAGTTGGCTGTCCACTTTTGCCTTTAATCGTAGGAATGGGAGCTTTAATTTGCGTTCTAAGGCCAGATGAGTCGCCCTTGTACATAGATGTTAGAATACTAAACTAGTATATGCACATACTTACCTCCAAACGCTTGCAGCTCGCATACTGTCAACGAACTTTCCATTATTAATAGATTAGTTGATTGCTTGAGAAACATGATTCTGAAGCGTGATACTGAATCAATTTGTATGGTGTATCTGCTCAATGTATATGGTTCTATGTATGTGAAGCTTGCCTTATCGTTATAATCGACGATAGTCAATCTGAATCCATTAAGACGGTACTGAAATACTACATCAACAAAGGTTAATGAGGCATACCAAATTGATGTTAACTGATATTAAGTACCAATTCATAACTTGGACAATGTGTGCACAATAGGACACATGTGTAGTGAATACGTGGTTGATGAATGTCGGCACAACACATGGACACTTACAATAATGGCAGTTTTCTTGTTGTTTTACTGATGTGTTTTACTAGAGTGCTGCATATATGACAGTTAGAAATATGTGTATGTATATCTATATTAGCGCTAGACATGTGGCTTGAAATCCCATAATACTAGACAAAACAATAGTGCATTACTACTAAATGTCATTTGCATAGCTGGCGACTGTGGCTTAGGGGATAGTGACTCGGTCTTTTAACTCCGACGCTCTGAGTTCGAATCACGATACGGATAGTTTGGTTGGAAATTGTTTCGCGTGGATATTTACAAAAGGACGATGTCACCACCCGTTCAGAAAGGAAATGGCAAACTACTAAACGTAATAATGTCTAGAAAAATCACAAATAACGTTAACAAGCTGTGATTGATTCCCAAAGTCCAGTAAAGGATATGCAATTAACTAACTAATTTGCATTAGAACTTGAATATCATATCAAAATGCTGTGTTACCAGCCTATAATGTCACGTGCTTATATCATATAAAAATATCCACACAGCAACGATAAGAAACCTTTTTCCTTCAATACAAAGAAACTCAAATTATGTCCACCGACAAAGGCAAATGTCTAACCAAAACTACCATCAATAATGAAGACTTTGGGAACGTACATATTTTGAATATATTGGCTCTATAAACAATGGAACAACAATGGAATTTTACGAAAGGAGTTTCGAGAAGACTAGTTATGGCTTTCTAGAGGGTGGTCAGCATTAGGAAACCATGGCACGACAAACGCTTAGAAACAAAAGTAAGCCTTCTGAGAACATGCATAATTCATGTGACAACATATGGATATAAAACGAGGACCAGAACACAAACATTAAAGAACAAAATTAAAGATTTGAAACAAGGTTTAGCAGAAACCGTTCTTAGAACATCATTACAGAGAAGATAAAAAAAAACAGACATCCTTCAAGAGCTGCATATCAAGAAGCATTGGCGCATAAATAACATCATGTCCCGGAAGATAAACTATTGTGATCACTTTAAACATCTGAATGATTTTTAGAGAACGATAATGCGCGGCATGACTCTTGGAGTACGATGAAAGGAACATCGGAGCAATCAAATACAGCTTTCACATGACGTTGAAGGAAATGAAGAACGTGCTAGAGAAAAATAAGGTTTTTGTTTCGGACGGGCTGTGATGAAATCAACACTTTCCGCAAGGAATAATGTACTACTTGAGTAGATGAAATATTGATGATAAATATATTAGTACAGTGACTTGTGATCTACAAAAGATATGCAACTGTAGCAATCAAGTGAAACGTCCATTTATTCTCGTAGAAGAATGTTTTATGTCACTGATTTATACTGTAGCCAGCGTGTGCAGCCAACCAATTATTTGCCTATTTGCTAGTGTTTGCTGCTTCTGAAAGTTGTGTTAGTCATATATACTTGATCTAGACATAGAGACGGACGTTAGATGTATGCATTTGATAGGGACGGACACACATTTTAGAAGTTGGCGAAAGCCCTCAGTGATGAAAAATACCCATTAGTCCTAGAGCAAAATATCAAGATGTGCTCGGGGAGGAAGACAGAAAATGTGTTAATGAAAAGATATGTCAGTGCCAGCAAAGTAAACATCCCCCAAAAAAAAGGGACGAAACAAAGAGAAAAGCAAGAGCCCTCCAAAGCGAGCCAAGAAAAGCTCACACAGTCACTTAACGGATATATTTACTAAAAAACCAGCTGAAAGAGGCATTAGTTGACCTAAAGCTTAGAAAATCGCCGGGAAAGGATAGGATCACAAAGGAGATACTGAAAAAACTTGGGAAATAAGGCAAAGGCAGCTCTACTGGCCGTCCTAAATATGTCGTGGAAGACAAGCATATTACTACTAGAGTGGAAAGAAGCGATCATGGTTCCCATCCTAAAGCCAGGCAAAGATCAACCCAATCCGGCGAGTTACAGACCAATAAGCCTCCTAACCTGTACAGTCAAGCTCATGGAACGCATGGTGAACAAACGGCTATCCTGGCACTTGGAGAGCAAATGCCTTCTTATGGACAACAGGGTGGCGATTTAGAAGGTACCGATCTACAGAAGATCAGATAACCTATATCGCCCAGGAAATCGAGGATGGTTTCCAAGAGAAAAAAACAGACGCTGGCAGTCTTGGTAGAAAAGGAGAATGCGTTCTACACTGTCTGGAAAGACGGTTTAAAACTCCTGAGCCTCGGCCAAAAGGGCAGAATGAACAGATGGCTTTGATAGATACATAGCGAATATAACAGCAATGGTTTAAGTTGAGGGGTACGCAAGCATGAAGACCTCGCTAGATGAAGAAGTGCCCCATGGAGTAGTGCTCTCACCAACTCTCTTCCTAAACTGTGTCAACGATATAGGTTCGTACATACCCCGACGAGTACATTCAGCGATGTACGTCGATATCTGGCAATATGAGTGAAGGATGAGTCAATACCCACAGCAACAGAACGGTTGCAAGACACGCTTATCAAACTGAAACACTGGACAGAATAGGGCTAACAGAACATAAATGCTTCTAAAACTACATATACTGTGTTCTCGCTCAAAAACTGGACCCACTAGGTAAAGCTAAAAATAAATGGACACGATCTCCCAGAGGACAAATGCCAACATACATGGAAGTCACACTAGACCGAAGGTTGACATGGTGCTCCCAGATAGACAAGGCTACGGTAAACGCATGACAGCAGAGACTAGCATGATGAGAAGACTTGCAGACTCTACTTGGGAAGAAAACAGCAACATCGTCAATAAACTCTACTCCGGAAGAGTGCGACCAGTTCTGGAGCACGGCATTGTAGCTTTGGGTAATTCATCTAAGAAGCAATTTGCGAAAGTGAGCACCGCACAAAATCGAGTCGCACGCGTCATCACCGGGGCCATGAAGTCAACGCCCATCAAGGCGCTGGAAACAATTAGTCTTCCAACCAATGGCAGACCGCAGAGAAAGGAAGGTTTTATACTGGCGGAGACATTGAAGGGCTTTACTCCCACCCCATGTATAGTGGAAAACATGGACTGGGAAAGTGCAGGTTAAAGTGAACCAGTTTTGTTCAAAATGCTAAAGCGCTGATCCCTAACGACCCGGTCCTAGCCAAATGTAAACCTAAACTTGTACCGGCAGTCGATAACAACCCGCCGTGAGAGACCACGATGCCGGAATTAAGAGAATCAATACCGGGTATAAAGAAGGAGCAGCAAGCAAACCCTGAGAGTGAGGTTTACTAAATATACACGTGAATAATGTCAAAATACAACAGACTCCAGAATTCAAATATCTCGGGAGTATATTCACAGCAGATGGAAAGATGAACAGAGAAATCGAGACTAGATGCCAGAAGGCAAATGCAGTGACATACCAACTGTCAACATTATTAAAACACCCAAGCATTAACATGGCAGTCAAACGACAACTGATAAACTGCATATTTATTCCAACTCTCTTCTGTCAGTGCCAAACATGGCCCCTGACTAAGACACAAGAAAGATATTTTACAACATGTGAAATGAGATATCTACGAAAAGCTGTCAAAGTTACAAGGTGAGATAGAGTGAGAAACGAGAATATCAGAAGCATTGTTGGTACTATACCATGCATACAGTACATCGAGAAGCAAAGAATCAAGTGGTTCGGCCATCTAATGAGAATGGAACCACATTTACTACCATCATGTGTCTATAATAATCGACACTCAGGGCGCAGAGCACGAGGCAGGCCAAGAACACGATGGATAGATAACATCTCAGAGTCCCTGCGAAAGCATTGACTGACGTCAAGCGCAACACACCTGGCACAAGATAGAAACTAACTCTCTCCACGACGCTTCTCGGCAAATGTGGTTAAGATAAGATTAGATAAGTATTCAAACAGCTACCGGGCAGAGACAGAGGCACTAAGAATAGCCGGATAAATGATTCTAGAGAGAAGAAGCGCCTCACGCAACAAAGCTGTGATATTCAATGACGCTCTGTCAGCCATCAAGGCACTCAAATGCTCAGCCAACACATAGCTGAACGACCTCAAATCGATTCTCGGAGCATTAACAAACTCACTCAAACGCACAGTCATAAAGTGGATACCATCACACTGCAATATAAGCGGAAACGAAGAAGCGCACAAGTTCGCGTAGGCAGGTGAGAGACTACTGCGGATTGATTAGGAAAGCGGCTACGAGAAGACCAAAAGAACCATCGGATGGCGTTGCAGAGAAAAGTGGTCGATAGAACACCCTAAACACAGAGTCAGAGATGGGTAGTTAGGTCTGTTCGTAGCGACAAATCTCCAACGCATATTCTGCTGTATTCTTATATATTTCTCATCTGCACCGGCCATAACTGACTTCGTGCCCACATATACAATATATTTAAAATCGGCACAACTAGCCTGTGTCACTGCGCGAAGGCGGATATGACGACAGAGCACCTACTGCAAAATTGCCAACTGTTAGCAGGACTGAGAAGCAAAATATGGCACGATAACACCGAATTTAAAGAGAAGCTGTACGGAGGGACCGAGTCCCTAAAAACAACATCATAATTTATGAGTAGATCTGGTACATCAGTCTGAGCGGGGATCGAGAGAGAGAGAGAGAGATGTATGCATTTCATTAACTTAACTGAGTCTGCATATAATATATATTTGCAATGCGTTACAAATGCTCACACTAAACATCACACTTTTGTGATAGGTTGTCTTATAAACAGAATGTATTTCATCTTGTGATACTTGTTAATTGCAAGTACAACTATAAACGGTATGCATGTTCAACTATAAACGGTATGCATGTACAACTATGAACGGTATGCATGTACAACTATGAACGGTATGCATGTACAACTACGAACGGTATGCATGTACAACTATGAACGGTATGCATGTACAACTATGAACGGTATGCATGTACAACTATAAACGGTATGCATGTACAACTATAAACGGTATGCATGTACAACTATGAACGGTATGCATATACAACTAAGGACGGTATGCATGTACAACTATGAACGGTATGCATGTACAACTATGTACAACTATGAACGGTATGCATGAACAACTATAAACGGTATGCATGTACAACTATGAACGGTATGCATGTACAACTATGAACGGTATGCATGTACAACTATGAACGGTATGCATGTACAACTATGAACGGTATGCATGTACAACTATAAACGTTATGCATGTACAACTACGGACGGTATGCATGTACAACTATGAACGGTATGCATGTACAACTATGAACGGTATGCATGTACAACTATAAACGATATTCATGTACACCTATGAACGGTATGCATATACAACTACGGACGGTATGCATGTACAACTATGAACGGTATGCATGTACAACTATGAACGGTATGCATGTACAACTACGGACGGTATGCATGTACACTGAACGTAGCATGTAAAAGAACGGTATGCATGTACAACTATGAACGGTATGCATGTACAACTATGAACTGTAATGTCACATAACTGGTACACCTATGAACGGTATGCATGTACAACTATGGACGGTATGCATGTACACCTATGAAAGGTATCAATGTACACCTATGAAATGTATCAATGTACACCTATGAAAGGTATCAATGTACACCTATGAAAGGTATCGATATACACCTATGAAAGGTATCAATGTACACCTATGAAAGGTATCAATGTACACCTATGAAAGGTATCAATGTACACATATGAAAGGTATATATGTACACATATGAAAGGTATCAATGTACACCTATGAAAGGTATCAATGTACACCTATGAAAGGTATCAATGTACACCTATGAAAGGTATCAATGTACACCTATCAAATGTATCAATGTACACCTATGAAATGTATCAATGTACACCTTTGAAAGGTATCAATGTACACCTATGAAAGGTATCAATGTACACCTATGAAAGGTATCAATGTACACCTATGAACGGTATCAATGTACACATATGAAAGGTATCAATGTACACCTATGAAAGGTATCAATGTACACCTATGAACGGTATCAATGTACACATATGCAAGTTATCAATGTACACCTATGAAAGGTATCAATGTACACCTATGAAAGGTATCAATGTACACCTATGAAAAGTATCAATGCACACCTATGAAAGGTATCAATGTACACCTATGAACTGTATAATTAGTGTGAACAACAAGCTTTCACTTGTTGCATCGCTGTTAGAAACCTACATATCTGAGTTGAACAGGGCGAATCAAATCATATATGGAGAAATGCGTGTGTAGACTGATGTAATACTAAATATACGAGCGATACAGACACAAATATATGTATGGTAAGACAGTCGTATGTCTGTCTTAGTCTATATCGCTCCAATTTTGGCATCACATTGTTCAAATATTTTCAAAAAAGTTTCACGAAAATGCAGAAACACACATGTTGAAATCGCTGCGTTGGTTGTTCCTTGACTATTCTACAGTGAACCTAGTCATCCCTTAAACAATTGTATGTGAAGCAACATCCATATCTTCATATTTTTTATAAGTGTCCACTGAATAGCTTTTCTGAATCTGGCATTTGATGTGTATATAACTCAATTGAACAGCAATACTAGGAGGAGATATGACAGAAGACAGCATTGCCAAACACCAGTAATCATATGGAACCTCTACGACAGTCTTCCATCGTAAATAATATGGATAGCAACCCCATCAAACAGTTGCAGTATGACGTTAACAATGATTATTGCGTATCCACTGATGTCAAATAAATTCGAAAAATCATCCATACAATACGAGAAGAATGAAGTCTGCCACTCCATTGTATGTTTTACCTTGATTCTTTGTATGGTATCTGGTCATTGCATGGTTTTTATTGACATAATCCAGCCTGCGCATCTTTAAGCTATATACTAGATATATATGTGACTATATACAATACTGCACGTGATGGACGTAGATACGATATCTCAATTGATATGACGATGCAAGACAAATATATGTGAGGCAATTCGCTATGTCCTTCGCTTGCCAACGATGGTCATGAGACACACAGTCGTACAGGTAAAAGCTTACCTGAGAGTTTATGTTGACACAACTCATCCTCTGCACAAATTCATACATGAAAACAAGGACAACCGTTTGAAGAGAAGTCGATTTTGGATGGCCGAGGTAGAGAAAGTTATTAAACAGGTCTGTACTCTGGATGAGTTGAGGCATGGGGAAGAATGGATGCACATGTAAGAGGATATGATTAATTACACCAAGGGTTGTCAGTGCACTTGGAGGCTGCTTTAGAGAATGGGCCCCGGGCGTCGTCAATGCGGAGATTCGTGCACTCGTGGATCAGCACTCTCATCCAGTTAATATCATTATCTACACCGATGGCTCTGTCAAACATGGTACCAGATCATCGTGGCCTTATTCAGCACAACAAAAGGACAAAAGGTCGCACACTTCAAGAGGACTGCGGCACTTTCGAGACAACGTTATCGAGCATGACTATGGAGATCACCGCTGCCTCCAGGGCTCTGTCATGGGTGGTTGAGCAACAGGTAACACATACGATTGTCATATCAGACTCGACGATTAGTCTTCACAGGATTGAATCTGGAAGTCTGCACGTGGAATGGGTGAACATCATTCGGAGATCATATATCAAGCAAATGACTTGGCTGTACATACCTGGACATACTGGAGTGCAGAGTAACGAGCGTGCTGACTTTCTTGCAAACAATGCCCCGACTCAAGTGTGCAGAAGTATAGGCAGAGCCGATATCATCAATACAGTGCGCTCTCAATTATGTGACATGGGCAAGTCTCAGACACTGGAACGAGTTCAAGAATTAGGCGTTAAGTGTGGACATGCCAGACAGTGTCGTCTTCGTGGTAGAGAGAGAAGGTATACTATTCACCTTTTCATGGGTACTGTGAGCAAATGGACTTTAAGATGACTTCTGCAGTGGAGGACAGAGCACGAATGGGAATGCCCAATGTGCCATGACGTCGATCGCATAACATAATATACCGTATATGAATATGTGTGTTGAGTATGCAACGTTTAACGACAAAAAACAGAGAAGGACAGAAGAAGAAAGAATGGGAATGCCCAATGTGCCATGACGTCGATCGCATAACATAATATACCGTATATGAATATGTGTGTTGAGTATGCAACGTTTAACGACAAAAAACAGAGAAGGACAGAAGAAGAAAGAATGTCGATGGGCAGCAATCATACATTATTGTTACCGTTTCTGTTGATGATTTTTATCCAATAAAGTCGGACAGGTAGACGAAACTGTAGACGCCAATCTGAGCCACTTTGATACGATGTTTGTGCGCAGCGCCCAGCATTATAGTCCGGATCCTCGTATCCATCAACAGCATTATCTGCTCCACATTTCGTGATATTGGCTTCAAAATTCGAACTTTGAACTGTCTCCTGTTTCAGTGCTACATTTACACCTGCAAATTCAATGTCACATGAGCAGTCATTTCCCACTGTTCTGTATTTGTTCATTGTACCAGACGTAACAACACCGGCACATTCATTTAGTCACGACTATTGTGTTCTTCAATGTTGTCATATATTGTGTTCTTCAATGTTGTCATATATTGTGTTCTTCAATGTTGTCATATATTGTGTTCTTCAATGTTGTCATATATTATGTTCTTCAATGTTGTCATATATTATGTTCTTCAATGTTGTCATATATTGTGTTCTTCAATGTTGTCATATATTATGTTCTTCAATGTTGTCATATATTATGTTCTTCAATGTTGTCATATATTATGTTCTCTAATTTAGTCATATGTTGTGTTCTCTAATTTAGTCATATGTTGTGTTCTCTAGTTTAGTCATATGTTATGTTCTCTAATTTAGTCACATGTTATGTTCTCTAATTTACTCATATGTTGTGTTCTCTAATTTAGTCATATGTTGTGTTCTCTAATTTAGTCATATGTTATGTTCTCTAATTAAGTCATATGTTATGTTCTCTAATTTAGTCATATGTTATGTTCTCTAATTTAGTCATATGTTGTGTTCTCTAGTTTAGTCATATGTTATGTTCTCTAATTTAGTCACATGTTATGTTCTCTAATTTACTCATATGTTGTGTTCTCTAATTTAGTCATATGTTGTGTTCTCTAATTTAGTCATATGTTATGTTCTCTAATTGAGTCATATGTTGTGTTCTCTAATTTAGTCATATGTTGTGTTCTCTAGTTTAGTCATATGTTATGTTCTCTAATTTAGTCACATGTTATGTTCTCTAATTTACTCATATGTTGTGTTCTCTAATTTAGTCATATGTTGTGTTCTCTAATTTAGTCATATGTTATGTTCTCTAATTGAGTCATATGTTGTGTTCTCTAATTTAGTCATATGTTATGTTCTCTAATTAAGTCATATGTTGTGTTCTCTAATTTAGTCATATGTTGTGTTCTCTAATTAAGTCATATGTTGTGTTCTCTAATTAAGTCATATGTTATGTTCTCTAATTTAGTCATATGTTATGTTCTCTAATTAAGTCATATGTTGTGTTCTCTAATTAAGTCATATGTTATGTTCTCTAATTTAGTCATATGTTGTGTTCTCTAATTTAGTCATGTTGTGTTCTCTAATTAAGTCATATGTTGTGTTCTCTAATTTAGTCATATGTTATGTTATCTAATTAAGTCATATGTTATGTTCTCTAATTTAGTCATATGTTGTGTTCTCTAATTTAGTCATATATTGTGTTCTCTAATTAAGTCATATGTTGTGTTCTCTAATTTAGTCATATGTTGTGTTCTCTAATTTAGTCATATGTTGTGTTCTCTAATTTAGTCATATGTTGTGTTCTCTAATTTAGTCATATGTTATGTTCTCTAATTTAGTCATATGTTGTGTTCTCTAATTTAGTCATATGTTATGTTCTCTAATTTAGTCATATGTTATGTTCTCTAATTAAGTCATATGTTGTGTTCTCTAATTAAGTCATATGTTGTGTTCTCTAATTTAGTCATATGTTGTGTTCTCTAATTTAGTCATATGTTATGTTCTCTAATTTAGTCATATGTTATGTTCTCTAATTAAGTCATATGTTATGTTCTCTAATTTAGTCATATGTTGTGTTCTCTAATTTAGTCATATGTTGTGTTCTCTAATTAAGTCATATGGTGTGTTCTCTAATTTAGTCATATGTTGTGTTCTCTAATTAAGTCATATGTTGTGTTCTCTAATTAAGTCATATGTTGTGTTCTCTAATTAAGTCATATGTTGTGTTCTCTAATTAAGTCATATGTTGTGTTCTCTAATTAAGTCATATGTTGTGTTCTCTAATTAAGTCATATGTTGTGTTCTCTAATTTAGTCATATGTTGTGTTCTCTAATTAAGTCATATGTTGTGTTCTCTAATTAAGTCATTTGTTGTGTTCTCTAATTACGTCATATGCTATGTTCTCTAATTAAGTCATATGTTATGTTCTCTAATTTAGTCGTATGTTATGTTCTCTAATTAAGTCATGTGTTATGTTCTCTAATTAAGTCAAATGTTGTGTTCTCTAATTAAGTCATATGTTATGTTCTCTAATTAAGTCATATGTTGTGTTCTCTAATTAAGTCATATGTTATGTTCTCTAATTAAGTCATATGTTGTGTTCTCTAATTACGTCATATGTTATGTTCTCTAATTAAGTCATGTGTTGTGTTCTCTAATTGAGTCATATGTTGTGTTCTCTAATTTAGTCCTACATGTTGTGTTCTCTAATTTAGTCATATGTTGTGTTCTCTAATTAAGTCATATGTTGTGTTCTCTAATTACGTCATATGTTATGTTCTCTAATTAAGTCATGTGTTGTGTTCTCTAATTGAGTCATATGTTGTGTTCTCTAATTTAGTCCTACATGTTGTGTTCTCTAATTAAGTCACATGTTGTGTTCTCTAATTAAGCCATATGTTGTGTTCTCTAATTACGTCATATGTTGTGTTCTCTAATTTAGTCATATGTTATGTTCTCTAATTAAGTCATATGTTGTGTTCTCTAATTTAGTCCTACATGTTGTGTTCTCTAATTTAGCCACATGTTGTGTTCTCTAATTTAGTCATATGTTATGTTCTCTAATTAAGTCATATGTTGTGTTCTCTAATTTAGTCATATGTTATGTTCTCTAATTTAGTCATATGTTATGTTCTCTAATTTAGTCATATGTTATGTTCTCTAATTTAGTCATAGGTTATGTTCTCTAATTAAGTCATATGTTATGTTCTCTAATTTAGTCATATGTTATGTTCTCTAATTAAGTCATATGTTGTGTTCTCTAATTTAGTCCTACATGTTATGTTCTCTAATTTAGTCACATGTTGCGTTCTCTAATTTAGGCATATGTTATGTTCTCTAATTAAGTCATATGTTGTGTTCTCTAATTTAGTCATATGTTATGTTCTCTAATTTAGTCATATGTTATGTTCTCTAATTTAGTCATATGTTATGTTCTCTAATTTAGTCATATGTTATGTTCTCTAATTAAGTCATATGTTGTGTTCTCTAATTAAGTCATATGTTATGTTCTCTAATTTAGTCATATGTTATGTTCTCTAATTTAGTCATATGTTGTGTTCTCTAGTTTAGTCATATGTTATGTTCTCTAATTTAGTCACATGTTATGTTCTCTAATTTAGTCATATGTTGTGTTCTCTAATTTAGTCATATGTTATGTTCTCTAGTTTAGTCATATGTTATGTTCTCTAATTTAGTCATATGTTGTGTTCTCTAATTTAGTCATATGTTGTGTTTTCTAATTTAGTCATATGTTGTGTTCTCTAATTTAGTCATATGTTGTGTTCTCTAATTAAGTCATATGTTGTGTTCTCTAATTAAGTCATATGTTGTGTTCTCTAGTTTAGTCATATGTTATGTTCTCTAATTTAGTCATATGTTATGTTCTCTAGTTTAGCCATATGTTATGTTCTCTAATTTAGTCATATGTTGTGTTGTCTAATTTAGTCATATGTTATGTTCTCTAATTTAGTCATATGTTGTGTTCTCTAATTTAGTCATATGTTGTGTTCTCTAATTAAGTCATATGTTGTGTTCTCTAATTAAGTCATATGTTGTGTTCTCTAATTTAGTCATATGTTATGTTCTCTAATTTAGTCATATGTTATGTTCTCTAATTAAGTCATATGTTGTGTTCTCTAGTTTAGTCACATGTTATGTTCTCTAATTTAGTCATATGTTATGTTCTCTAATTTAGTCATATGTTATGTTCTCTAATTTAGTCGTATGTTATGTTCTCTAATTAAGTCATATGTTGTGTTCTCTAATTAAGTCATATGTTGTGTTCTCTAATTTAGTCATATGTTATGTTCTCTAATTAAGTCATATGTTGTGTTCTCTAATTTAGTCATATGTTATGTTCTCTAATTAAGTCATATGTTATGTTCTCTAATTTAGTCATATGTTGTGTTCTCTAATTTAGTCATATGTTGTGTCTCTAATTAAGTCATATGTTGTGTTCTCTAATTAAGTCATATGTTATGTTCTCTAATTGAGTCATATGTTATGTTCTCTAATTAAGTCATATGTTGTGTTCTCTAATTGAGTCATATGTTGTGTTCTCTAATTAAGTCATATGTTGTGTTCTCTAATTTAGTCATATGTTATGTTCTCTAATTAAGTCATATGTTGTGTTCTCTAATTAAGTCATATGTTGTGTTCTCTAATTAAGTCATATGTTGTGTTCTCTAATTAAGTCATATGTTATGTTCTCTAATTAAGTCATATGTTGTGTTCTCTAATTAAGTCATATGTTGTGTTCTCTAATTGAGTCATATGTTGTGTTCTCTAATTTAGTCATATGTTGTGTTCTCTAATTTAGTCATATGTTATGTTCTCTAATTAAGTCATATGTTGTGTTCTCTAATTAAGTCATATGTTGTGTTCTCTAATTAAGTCATATGTTGTGTTCTCTAATTAAGTCATATGTTATGTTCTCTAATTAAGTCATATGTTGTGTTCTCTAATTAAGTCATATGTTGTGTTCTCTAATTAAGTCATATGTTATGTTCTCTAATTACGTCATATGTTATGTTCTCTAATTTAGTCATATGTTGTGTTCTCCAATTTAGTCTTATGTTGTGTTCTCTAGTTTAGTCCTACATGTTGTGGTTTGCAATTCTTCTTCTTCTTCCAGAACGCTCTATTTCGACCACTTATGTGATCTGATCCTAAGAGCGAATTGTGTGTCGTGCCAATTATGTGCATATGGTGACTAATCGAGCACATCCGACGTATTGCCCGCATTTTATTTACTAGGGTAGATTTCCATAGATTGCTCTTTCTGACTATATGAGGTCATTCATGATTAGGAACATTCTCAGTCATTGGATACACATGTGATGTCACGCAAACGATCATTTTTTGCCTTTATGTGATCTGAGCCATGTTGTTTGGACTTCGTTTTACTCTGTGTAATATGATCGGCGTCCGAAAAGTTTTGCCTTTAGCCAATTTTTGGTTTTTTTACCAGGCAATCCTTTGCACTATCGGCCATACTTTTCTATCCACGGTGATTTTGTTCCTGAGTAGGGGAATTCTCAGCTGTTTTGGGGCACTTTTCGGCATATGGCACTTTGCAATGTCTACTCTGTATTTTCCTGTCCCCGGAAACACTGGACTGGGGATGCACACATATATTCAGGAGGGTCGTTTCAATCGGCGCTAGCAACGCAACTGAAATTTTGAGCTTGCCAACATCACCCACCTCAGTTCTTTCGAGGATGTTAGTTGTTATGCAACAGTACCTTGAACGGTAGTCATTCAAACGCAACTTTAGTATTTGAGCTCGACCAATCTCACCCAGTAAATATACCTGCGCTAGGCCTTTGCCACCAAGTTTGCCGCAATCTGTACATGTGTCGTCACAATACGTTACAGTGTTTTCAGTGACACTTGCTGAGACTGTTGATTCGTTACGCATTGTTCTCATTGATTCGTGCCCCACAGCTAGCAATTTTGGTGCTGCCATTTTCTCCAAGGGAGTTGGTATTTGTTCACAGACAGCTCGTACATTGCTATTTCTTACATGTCAGCACTATTTTGTCAACTTTTCATCGGACTTAGGCGTGGAGATGCGTGCATTTTGTTCAGGATTTTTGGACCTGCATTACATATCCGTACTTGCACTACTACCACTACCTGTGGCTCTCACTCGATCCCTTCCCGCTTAGCCAGACATGAACCCATGTCTGTTTTCAGAGTCACCAAGTGGAGGTGGGTGAAGAACTTGATTAGTGCCAGCTCACTAATCCTGGTGCGACGTTAATCTATGCGTCTTTGACCGCGTCTGCAATTTTTTCAAACATGGTGCGGTCTGAAATTTTAGTCACATATTGTGATCTGTATATTAGTCACATATTGTGATCTGTATATTAGTCACATATTGTGATCTGTATATTATTCACAAACAAACGTAATATACACACACCAACGTAATATTCACAAACAAACGTATTATACACACACCAACGTAATATTCACAACACACACAATGCACACAAATAAACGCATTCTACACAAACAAACGTAATATGTACAAGACAAATCATTAAATCTGTCTCTCAAGAGAACAAATGATATCATTACCAACATGGTACATTGAGATCATTACCAACATGGTACATTGAGATCATTACCAACATGGTACATTGAGATCATTACCAACATGGTACATTGAGATCATTACCAACATGGTATATTGAGATCATTACCAACATGGTACATTGAGATCATTACCAACATGGTACATTTAAATCATTACCAACATGGTACATTGCGATCATTACCAATATGGTACATTGATATCCTAACCAACATGGTACATTGAGATCATTACCAATATGGTACATTGATATCATTACCAGTATGGTACATTGATATCATTACCAATATGGTACATTGATATCATTACCATTATGGTACATTGATATCATTACCAATATGGTACATGCATTTTCACTTTTCTGATCAGAAGTAAAACTAAACGAACATATTTATGATTTGACCATGACCATAACTAGTCGACATTATTCCTGTAGCAGCATCTATCTTTTGTATTGACTCAGAGTATTCACAGTAAGAGAGAGAGAGAGAGAGAGATAGAGAGATAGAGAGAGAGAGAGAGGGAGGGAGAGAGATCGATGGTTTCCCTATGAATTCAGACCATACAATTTATCTTTGGACAACACTGTTAAAAATCAGTTTTGATGTGCCAGGTCAAACGTTTAATACTCATTGCGTCCGGTCGACGCTCCCAACGTAGAAAACAGTTCTCTCATTATGCCAAAACACGCTGCCAACGTATAATTTGGTTCCAATGCACGTTTTGTTTCACTGTTAGCTACTATACGTCCAACACTGTTTTTGTTTACAGAATTCAACGGGCAGATAACTCCCATTTCATTCATATACGTATACCGTATTGCATAATTTATTTTCGAATTTTTTAAAATAGTTTTATTCGCAAATATATTTTTCCTGTTGTGAAAAAGTGAACTTTCGTGTGAAAAGTTTAGTTATAAGATGTTGTTTCGTCCTCCACGTCGATAAAGTGCCGAACAAGACATGGATTTGTTCCAAAGTTCAAATAAACACACACAGTATTTCATGTTTATGATTTCACCGACAATGATTGAGAATTCAGCAATGGCTAAGTATTGATTCAAGTTTGAAAGTCGTAGTAGTTACTCTGAGCATGAAATACAACAATAATTTACTAAATAAATACTGATTTACATATATAACTATTTATTATCAGATTGTTCAGAATGTAATCCCTTCATATTTTGATGCCAATAGTATAAATCTAGCTTACATAAAACTAAAGTTATAGGTATTTTTCCAAGATCACTCCATTTTGGAAAAATTTTGCTAGAAATGTGTTCTGGCAGAGCGTGATTACCCCCCAAAATGTTCTTGGACACAAGGACCTACATTCTGCAGGTATGGAAACAGCATGCTGCAGGTATGGAAACAACATGCTGCAGGTATGGAAACAACATGCTGCAGGTATGGGAACAACATGCTGCAGGTATGGAAACAACATGCTGCAGGTATGGAAACAACATGCTGCAGGTATGGGAACAACATGCTGCAGGTATGGAAACGCACGAACATATCAGATTAGTCACGGGGTCAAAGGCGCAGGGAAGCGGCGCACCAGGATTAGGGAGATGGTTCTAATCCCCTGCTCTCACCTCCAAGTGGTGACCCTGATAACAGACGGTAATTCCGGTCTGGCTAAGAGGGCAGGTGCCGTGAGAGAGCTACCATGGGGTAAGTAGAGATGCAAAGGTAGTCATTCTTGAAGGGATTCGCTCGCAACACAGACGAACGAACTCCTAGAGTGACTATTAATGCTCGTCTCTGCCGGTCGATGGGACTATTAATGCTCGTCTCTGCCGGTTGATGGGACTATTAATGCTCGTCTCTGCCGGTCGATGGGACTATTAATGCTCGTCTCTGCCGGTTGATGGGACTATTAATGCTCGTCTCTGCCGGTTGATGGGACTATTAATGCTCGTCTCTGCCGGTCGATGGGACTATTAATGCTCGTCTCTGCCGGTTGATGGGACTATTAATGCTCGCCTCTGCCGGTCGATGGGACTATTAATGCTCGTCTCTGCCGGTTGATGGGACTATTAATGCTCGTCTCTGCCGGTCGATGGGACTATTAATGCTCGTCTCTGCCGGTTGATGGGACTATTAATGCTCGTCTCTGCCGGTTGATGGGACTATTAATGCTCGCCTCTGCCGGTCGATGGGAAAAGCTAGAACGATACATGTGGAACCTCGCGGGGCGGAACTCGGAGCCCGCGCATTCTCTATCTTGATTCTCCTCTCTTGAGCCGATGAGTATGCTGGGTGATGAGTTGGGCCGCACGTTAGTTCACATGGGTCAAATCAGCCCCATCACAGAGATGGGGCACGAATCAAAACTATTTGGGGGTCGTTGACCCGCGTGAGACGGAATTCGGAGCCCGCGCATGCTCTCTTTGAGCCGCCTCTAGATCCGATGAGTATGCTGGGTGCCGAGTTGAACCGCAAGCTGGGCCACATAGGTCAAATCACTGGTCCCCAAAACAGAGATGGGGGCACGACCCAAAGCCATCGAAGAGACGGTGACCCGCGTGTGGCGAAATTTGAAGCCCAAGCATGTTCTCTTTAGCCGCTACTCTAGAGCCGATGAGTATGCTGGGAGTCGAGTTGAGTTGCACCTGGGAATCATGGGGCGAAACTCGGTTTTGCCCATTCGAAGTCGGACAGTCCAGTGGGAATCGACGGAAATGGAGAGGTAGGCACCAGGACAGAGCGAGCACGCACACTGACAAAGCCATAGTGGTCCCCATCGAGGGCAGGCCGGCGCGGCAAGCGCGGAAAGCCAGGCAAGCACTGCAGCGGCAAGCATGGCACACATGAGGGTGTGCGTCCCACCCACATGAGCAGAACAACTGGAACGCCCAGCAGAGGTAAGGCCAGTGCGTGTTTCCGCTCGCAGTGAACTACTGCTGCCTTGAGTTTGATTGGGGACAATCAAAGTCTAGCGGAGCAAACCGTAAACAAACCTGAACGGGCCGCAAACCAAGTTGTTCCTTAAAACAACCGGTTTTGCTGGGCAGATGTCGCTCATAAGCCCGGGAGGGCAGGCCGTCTAAGGGTCGCTGCCCTAAAAGTAAATGGCAACCCGCTGGGTTGTGGGTTTTCGGCTGGGGACAGCCAAATGCTAGCGGAAAGCGTACCGAACACAAACGCTGGCTGAAATGGAACACTCCACCCAAGTGCTCCAATAGGTGCCGATAACTGGTGCACGTACATCTCGTTCTGATGTTTGGCTGTTTATATATCACAATAGAATGATAAAAATTGCGTTCTAACGATGAAAAGAAGAAGAAGAAGATTAGTCATGAGAACGAACACCACTCAAATATGCTGCACTAAGATTGAACAAACATCATATGAACACATATGAACAAACATCATATGAACACATATGAACAAACATCATATGAACACTTATGAACAAACATCATATGAACACATATGAACAAACATCATACGAACATCATATGAACAAACATCATATGAACACATATGAACAAACATCATATGAACACATATGAACAAACATCATATGAACAAACATCTCAAGAGGTGGGTGAAACAGTGTTCAAATCGTTATTGTGTAGAGAAACCAGGAAACCCTGCAATAGATCAGTTCATACGAAAACATCATGAAATAACATATCTGAATGCTGTATCCATATAGTTATAATTTTCTCCAGCAATCAACCAATTTTGAGATAGCAAGACCTCAGAACTAGACACCATTTCTGCAGAAATCTTGATATATAACATGGATCCTGTCATGGACTTCTACGATATCTTTGTCAAGTACTGAAGAGATGGTGAATTCCCTCTGGGCATGGGCAATGTAAAAATAGGGATACTGTAAACATAAAATAAACAACGGGGACTGTAACAAATACAGAGGCATCTGCATTTTAGGTTTAACAGACAATGACTTTGCATTAGTGTTTTTAAAACGATTACAGACAATGATAGACATTGTTCTCTAAGCGTCCCACTGTGGATTCAGAACTGAACGGTCAACAACTGATATGATATTCACTCTTCACAAATTCCAAGAAACATTTCAGAGACCAGAGACATACACTATGTAATGCTTTCGTCGACACTGTTAGTAGACCATGTGTAATGCTTTCGTCGACACTGTTATAATAGTAAACCATGTGTAATGCTTTCGTCCACACTGTTATAATAGTAAACCATGTGTAATGCTTTCGTCGACACTGTTAGTAGACCAGGACGTATATATGTATATGTATGTGTGTGTGTGTGTATCAACATTTAAAACAACTAAAGATGTGTGTTCTAGTAATCAGCTATGTAGATATAATATACATTGTAATGTATGTTTGTAATAGACAACTATATATATATATATCTATATATATATTACCTGCGCTGAAGAAGATGGTACATATATTAGCTGCTATGTGTCCATAAATGTATATCTTGTTGGTCATGTTGATCAGATCACATGTCACGTCTACAGTTTCCTCATCAACTATATACTTTCTCTCAATCAAGCAAGTGTCATTGTTGTCGTTAAATATGGTCACATTTGATATGTGAACTGAATATAGAAACATTTGATATGTGAACTGAATAGGGTCACATTTGATATATGAACTGATTATGGTCATATTTGATATGTGAACTGAATATAGAAACATTTGATATGTGAACTGAATAGGGTCACATTTGATATATGAACTGAATATGGTCACATTTGATATATGAACTGAATATAGAAAATATAAACATTTGGGTTTAAGCTAATACATATTTATATATCGTCTTTGCTGTTTAACATGTGTACATAATTGGGCGTAGTTGACATATTGTTGTTTAATATTTGTACATAATTGGGCGTAGTTGACATATTGCTGTTTAACATGTGTACATAATTGGGCGTAGTTGACATATTGCTGTGAAAGCATGGACTCTATTTGGCGATTGCAGTAGGCCTAGTAATAACCATAATAACATTAATATTCACCGGATATTAATAGTAATATTTATAAAGCTAACCATATGAAAGCCTAATTCGGACTCAACGTACAATTTAAAAAAAAAACAATGTTGTATTAAAATACTGATTATTTCATCAGTTCCTGCCTCATCAGCCGTTGATGCGTAACATAAGTGAGGATAAAACAAGATGTCTTTCATTGACTCTCACATTCGCTCAGGAAGACATATTTTTGTTTAATGATCACACTATTCTCTCATACACAGCAACCCCGTTTGGTACCGGTGCCAGCAAGGGAAACAAATAAAAGTACTAGTGTTACCTGCCGCGCACAGGGAACTACTACTGCTTTGTAGTTTGATTAGGAACAATCAAAGACTAGTGGAGTAAACCGTACACAAAACTGGACGATAGACAAACCGAGTAGTCCAATAAAGACAGATCACAATGGTAGATGACGCTCAACAACCCGGGATGATAGGTCGTCTAAGGCTAGCTAGCCTAAAAGAAAACAACAACCTGCTGCCTTGCAGGTCGGTTGGTGACAGCCAAAGGCTGAAGGAGAGCGAAAAAGTAAATGCTGGCTGAAACTGGACACGTCGTCGAAGGATAAGCACCAGCGATCCAAATGGCGCTGAATGATGTGACGTAGAAACCGTTCTTGTCAAAGGATTTTTATATATCACAATAAGGTTGATCAAAATGGCCAAAAAGAACGATCACAAGAGAGAGAGAGAGAGAGAGAGAGAAAGTACCATGCCTGAGATGAAAATATATGTCCCTTGTAGTTCGAGATTTAACTCTTGAAGTTAATATCTTCCAAGGCAACTACACTTTGTAGTCCTGATATGTCATCACATTGCCCCATAATATTGGCGGGAGATGAATTAAGAATGTTACTATTCTCAAATGATGACAAAATCATTACAGTGACAGTAACTAAGTGTTCCATCCATTATACTTCATCATTACAGTGACAGTCACTAAGTGTTCCATCCATTATACTTCATCATTACAGTGACAGTCACTAAGTGTTCCATCCATTATACTTCATCATTACAGTGACAGTCAATACGTTTTCCATCCATTATACTTCATCATTACAGTGACAGTCACTAAGTGTTCCATCCATTATACTTCATCATTACAGTGACAGTCACTAAGTGTTCCATCCATTATACTTCATCATTACAGTGACAGTCAATAAGTGTTCCATCCATTATACTTCATCATTACAGTGACAGTCACTAAGTTTTCCATCCACTATTCTTAATGATACATAATCACATCGTTATAGTCTGTATCTGATAACATCCCTCCCCACAATCATTGAGCAATAGACGATGAATGGATATCGATCTGATGTAAATTGTAATATGAAGTACTAGTTTCATTACATGCTTACACATCAGCTTCCTGGTTTAAAACAAAGTGGTTAGTGAGACATTGTGTAATATGAAGTACTAGTTTCATTACATGCTTACACATTAGCTTCCTGGTTTAAAACAAAGTGGTTAGTGAGACATTTTGTAATATGAAGTACTAGTTTCATTACATGCTTACACATCAGCTTCCTGGTTTAAAACAAAGTGGTTAGTGAGACATTTTGTAATATGAAGTACTAGTTTCATTACATGCTTACACATCAGCTTCCTGGTTTAAAACAAAGTGGTTAGTGAGACATTGTGTAATATGAAGTACTAGTTTCATTACATGCTTACACATTAGCTTCCTGGTTTAAAACAAAGTGGTTAGTGAGACATTTTGTAATATGAAGTACTAGTTTCATTACATGCTTACACATCAGCTTCCTGGTTAATAGCAAAGGGATTAGTAAGACATTTTGTAATATGAATTACTAGTTTCATTACATGCTTACACATCAGCTTCCTGGTTTAAAACAAAGTGGTTAGTGAGACATTTTGTAATATGAAGTACTAGTTTCATTACATGCTTACACATCAGCTTCCTGGTTTAAAACAAAGTGGTTAGTGAGACATTTTGTAATATGAAGTACTAGTTTCATTACATGCTTACACATCAGCTTCCTGGTTTAAAACAAAGTGGTTAGTGAGACATTGTGTAATATGAAGTACTAGTTTCATTACATGCTTACACATTAGCTTCCTGGTTTAAAACAAAGTGGTTAGTGAGACATTTTGTAATATGAAGTACTAGTTTCATTACATGCTTACACATCAGCTTCCTGGTTAATAACAAAGGGATTAGTAAGACATTTTGTAATATGAATTACTAGTTTCATTACATGCTTACACATCAGCTTCCTGGTTTAAAACAAAGTGGTTAGTGAGACATTTTGTAATATGAAGTACTAGTTTCATTACATGCTTACACATCAGCTTCCTGGTTTAAAACAAAGTGGTTAGTGAGACATTTTGTAATATGAAGTACTAGTTTCATTACATGCTTACACATCAGCTTCCTGGTTTAAAACAAAGTGGTTAGTGAGACATTTTGTAATATGAAGTACTAGTTTCATTACATGCTTACACATCAGCTTCCTGGTTTAAAACAAAGTGGTTAGTGAGACATTTTGTAATATGAAGTACTAATTTCATTACATGCTTACACATCAGCTTCCTGGTTTAAAACAAAGTGATTAGTAAGACATTTTGTAATATGAAGTACTAGTTTCATTACATGCTTACACATCAGCTTCCTGGTTTAAAACAAAGTGGTTAGTGAGACATTTTGTAATATGAAGTACTAGTTTCATTACATGCTTACACATCAGCTTCCTGGTTTAAAACAAAGTGGTTAGTGAGACATTTTGTAATATGAAGTACTAGTTTCATTACATGCTTACACATCAGCTTCCTGGTTTAAAACAAAGTGGTTAGTGAGACATTTTGTAATATGAAGTACTAGTTTCATTACATGCTTACACATCAGCTTCCTGGTTTAAAACAAAGTGGTTAGTGAGACATTTTGCTAATTATTCCTACTTATCAACAAAAGCGAAACAGCAAGTATATCGATCGGTTATGAAAAGTTATCCATGAGTTGCTTTAACAATATGTTTGGACGATAGTGATAAGTTACTATACTTCTAAAATGTGGGAAGTATATTACAAACTGTCCGTTTGCACACTAGTGTCTTGAAGAGGAAATATTCAACAAACTCCATGTCCAATGTACAACTCGACAAAGACATTCGAATAAATACATACATCTGGGTAGTTACATAAGTATGTATATAAATACATACAACTGGGCAGTCATATACATACATACATCTGGGCAGTTACATAAGTATGTATATAAATACATACATCTGGACAGTTACATAATTATGTATATAAATACATACATCTGGACAGTTACATAATTATGTATATACATACATACATATGGGCAGTTATATGATTACATACATCTGGGCAGTTATATAAATACATACATATGTGCAGTTATATAAATACATACATCTGGGTAGTTATATAATTACATACAGTTGGGCAGTATCCGTGTGATTTCATCAAAAATGAAATGAACAATTCTAACGCAATAAGAAGTCACGCTATAATTGACGACATTGATTAAAAATCGAAAATAGTATTTTCTTTTTAAAAAAATAATAATATTGTATCTAATTGATACATTTCCGTGGCAGTAACAAATATCTAATTGATACATTTCCGTGACAGTAACAAATATCAACCCAACTAAAGAAAACATTTATTTGACGAAATGACTGGTAGTCAAGTCAAACATTACCATACACATGGACAACAATCTATATTGGCAAACTACTATTGGTATCTAGATAGTGATATTCTAGTTAGTTAGCAAGAAATGATCAACACAAAGAAACATAATATAATATGTATCATCTGTCAGAATCAAACACTTATGTTTAAAATAAATATTTGTTGATGTTCTATTTAATTGTGCATTCTTGTATTTGATGAGAATTTATTTGTATTCTTCATATCTCAACCTCTTCTTTCTTGACATTTACATGGACATTTTTAAACATAATCTTTTCTTTAAAACAACGGCAATTTACTTTTCTTCTATGTGACTATTTTCATCATTTGCGATTTCAAATCATGCAGTTGCATCAACAAGCAAACACCGACCTGCAACATGTTGCTCGTTTGAATTATCACTATACAATACATTAACGAGTAATCAAATCATGCAGTTGCATCAACAAGCAAACACCGACCTGCAACATGTTGCTAGTTTGAATTATCACTATACAATACATTAACGAGTAATCAAATCATGACTATACAATACATTAACTAGTAATCAAATCAATCCACTGGAGTAATAATCGGAATGACTGAAAATGTTGCACAACATGGGGACACAAGTATGAAGAAAATTGAAATCTGTCTTAACGTTTTATGCAAACAAATTCTTAATAGTCAAAAAAATTAAATAAACTACAGTCACAACACATTATTCAATTAACAACATCAGAGAAAGACTGCAGAGAAGAAAGAGGCGTTGCAGAGAAAGACGTTTTAGAGAAAAAAAACTATGCACAGAAAGACGTTTTAGAGAAAGAAGACTGCACAGAAAGACGTTTTAGAGAAGCACTATGCACAGAAAGACGTTGTAGAGAAACACCATGCACAGAAAGATGTTGTAGAGAAACACTATGCACAGAAAGACGTTGTAGAGAAACACCATGCACAGAAAGATGTTGTAGAGAAACACTATGCACAGAAAGACGTTGTAGAGAAACACTATGCACAGAAAGATGTTGTAGAGAAACACTATGCACAGAAAGATGTTGTAGAGAAACACTATGCACAGAAAGATGTTGTAGAGAAACACTATGCACAGAAAGACGTTGTAGAGAAACACTATGCACAGAAAGATGTTGTAGAGAAACACTATGCACAGAAAGATGTAGAGAAACACTATGCACAGAAAGATGTTGTAGAGAAACACCATGCACAGAAAGATGTTGTAGAGAAACACTATGCACATAAAGACTTTGTAGAGAAACACCATGCACAGAAAGATGTTGTAGAGAAAAACTATGCACAGAAAGATGTTGTAGAGAAACACTATGCACAGAAAGATGTTGTAGAGAAACACTATGCACAGAAAGACTTTGTAGAGAAACACTATGCACAGAAAGACGTTGTAGAGAAACACTATGCACAGAAAGACTTTGTAGAGAAAGAACACTATGCACAGAAAGACTTTGTAGAGACATACAATGCACAGAAAGACTTTATAGAGAAACACAATGCACAGAAAGACTTTGTAGAGACACACTATGCACAGAAAGACTTTGTAGAGAAACACTATGCACAGAAAGACGTTGCCAAAGGGGCATGTCTTCTTTGTGATATTGTTTTTTAAAAAAAACATGTGTTAATTTCAGAGACATTCATCTGTCATAAATACGAAATCTCAAGATCAATTGATCGTTGATAATAACAGGAATATCAACAGACAACATGAGCTAAAGAAGACATAAAGGTCATCACACTACTACTAGTATATCTCAGACAAATAGGCAAGCAATATTATTACACAACCTACATTGACATGTTCAAGAGCGACAAGCGAGATGTTCGTTCAGTAAGGGACATAATTCATACTTCTTCATTGTCAAACACATCATCCATATCAACCACTTGTTAACCACTTGTTATGATTTGTATGGGATCTGAGCCTAAGAGCGATTGTACATTGTGCCAGTTATGCGTCTACAAGTAGGCCAGCACTTCCGATTTCTGCGTTGCTATTTACTTACTAGGGTAGCTTCCTTAGGTCCTACATCAGTCGCCTCTTACGACATGCGTTGTAGGTCGCAGTGGTACTATTCTTTGCTTCACTTTAAGGCCCCTGCACCACACGGGTGTAATTAATATAAGAACTGCAAACGTTATCAATCATAAACATTCCAAATTAAACAGATATTTCTCTTACTATTATCGTTCACGATTATCCTAATCCAGTATATGTGTATTTTTCGTTTTAAATGTATATGTACATAAGTGGAAGACTTGTTTGGATTGCATGATGTATTATTACGATCACGTAAGTAAGCCGGTACAGCAGGTAGAGATTCTGCAATGAACATGTCCACTGAAATATAATTCACAATTTATTAAAATAATACCACTTATCATTCTTGCTTATGACTATCACGTGCATAGATACATTTCATAGTTTTCTCACATTACATGTAGTTTTTTGATTAGCTTATCTCTGTGTATCTGATAAGTTGTAAACGATATTTATACAATATGAGAGTGTCGATGTCTCATGGTGAAATTTCCACCTGTAGAGATGCTGTCATAAATGAAGGCTTTAGAGATGCTGTCATAAATGAAGGTTTTAGAGATGATGTCATAAATGAAGGTTTTGGAGATGATGTCATAAATGAAGGTTTTAGAGAGCTGCATAAATGAAGGTTTTGGAGATGCTGTCATAAATGAAGGTTTTAGAGATGATGTCATAAATGAAGGCTTTAGAGATGATGTCATAAATGAAGGTTTTAGAGATGATGTCATAAATGAAGGTTTTAGAGATGATGTCAAATGAAGGTTTTAAGATGATGTCATAATGAAGGCTTTAGAGATGATGTCATAAATGAAGGCCTTAGAGATTTGATAAATGAAGACTTGAGAGATGATATCATAAACGAAGGCTTTAAAGATGATGTCATACATGAAGACTTTGAAAATGATGTCATAAATGAAGGCTTGAGATGATGTCATAAATGAGACTTAGAGATGATGTCATAAACGAAGGCTTTAAAGATGCTGTCATACATGTAGACTTTGGAAATGATGTCATAAATGAAGGCTTGAGAGATGATGTCATAAACGAAGGCTTTAAAGATGTCATACATGAAGACTTTGGAAATGATGTCATAAATGAAGGCTTTAGAGATGATGTCATAAATGAAGGCTTTAGAGATGATGTCATAAATGAAGACTTGAGAGATACTGTCATAAATAAAGGCTTTAGAGATGCTGTCATAAATGAAGGCTTTAAAGATGCTGTCATACATGTAGACTTTGGAAATGATGTCATAAATAAAGGCTTGAGAGATGATGTCATAAACGAAGGCTTTAAAGATGTTGTCATACATGAAGACTTTGGAAATGATAGCATAAATGAAGACTTGAGAGATGCTTTCATAAATAAAGGCTTTAGAGATGCTGTCATAAGTGAAGGCTTTAGAGATGCTGTCATAAATGAAGGCTTTAGAGATGTTGTCATAAATGAAGGCTTTAGAGATGCCGTCATAAATGAAGGCCTTAGAGATGTGATAAATGAAGACTTTAGAGATGATGTCATAAACGAAGGCTTTAAAGATGCTGTCATACATGCAGATTTTGGAAATGATGTCATAAATGAAGGCTTTAGAGATGTCATAAATGAAGACTTGAGACATGATGTCAAAAAGTAAGGCTTTAGAGATGATGTCATAAATAAAGGCTTTAGAGATGCTGTTATAAATGAAGGCTTTAGAGATGATGTTATAATTGAAGACTTTAGAGATGATATCATAAATGAGACTTGAGATGATTTCATAAATAAAGGCTTTAGAGATGATGTCATAAATGAAGGCTTTAGAGATGATGTAATAAATGAAGACTTGAGAGATGATGTCATAAACGAAGGTTTTAAAGATGCTGTCATACATGCAGATTTTGGAAATGATGTCATAAATGAAGGCTTTAGAGATGTCATAAATGAAGACTTGTGACATGATGTCATAAATGAAGGCTTTAGAGATGCTGTCATAAATGAAAGCTTGAGAGATGATGTCATAAATGAAGGCTTTAGAGATGCTGTCATAAATGAAGACTTTGGAGATGATGTCATAAATGAAGGCCTTAGAGATGTCATATATGAAGACTTTGGCAATGCTGTCATAAATGAAGGCCTTAGAGATGCTGTCATAAATGAAGACTTTGGAGATGATGTCATAAATGAAGGCTTTAGATATGCTGTCATAAATTAAGACATTGGAGATGATGTCATAAATGAAGACGAGAGATGATGTGATAAATGAAGACTTTGGAAATGATGTCATAAATGAAGGCCTTAGAGATGTCATAAATGAAAACTTTAGAGATGATGTCATAAATGAAGGCTTTAGAGATGTTGTAATAAATGAAGGCTTTAGAAATAACAAAAATTCTACACCATAGATGCTTCATGATTAAGATGGTATATGGGTAGGGATGACTACCACAGTATGTCACGACTTTCCAACTACAATATGGAAAGTATAGAAGACTTCCTTTTTAGAAGACTGTGTCTTCTTCTATTGTCGTCACACTGCTACAGAGATGTTGTCCAGTGTCGTCACACTGCTACAGAGCTGTTGTCCAGTGTCGTCACACTGCTACAGAGCTGTTGTCCAGTGTTATCACACTGCTACAGAGCAGTTGTCCGGTGTTGTCACACTGCTACAGAGCTGTTGTCCAGTGTTGTAGTTTTCTGTTTTTGTCTTGTGCTGTTCTGATGTCTTCTTCTATTTTCGTCACATTGCTACAGAGCTGTTGCCCAGTGTTGTAGTTTTTTGTTTTTGTCTTGTGCTGTTCTGGTGTCTTCTTCTATTGTCGTCGCAATGCTACAGGGCTGTTGCCCAGTGTTGTAGTTTTCTGTTTTTGTCTTGTGCTGTTCTAGTGGCGTCTTCTTTTGTCGTCACACTGCTACCGGGATGTTGCCCAGTGTTGTGGTTTTCTGTTTTTGTCTTGTGCTGTTTTGGTGGCTTGGGTGATTGTTATTTTTGCTCTTTGACAGGATTCTGCTATGTCATCTAACCATCTTTTCATGGTCTTCCTCTTGCCTTCTCCCTGATGCTGTAGAAGACACTGTATACTGTGGAGTTTGGATGCATTTTATTAAGTGGCCAAACCACTTCACTGTTTGTTTCTCAATGTAATTCAAGCTAGGTTCTGTGTCAACTTTCTTTCTTATGTTGATGTTGGTGACTCTGTCTTTTCTGGTGTTGTTGGTAACTTTTCGCAGGCAACGCATTTCACATGTAGCTATTTTTTGTGACTGCGCTTTGTTCACTGTCCAAGTTTGGCTCTGGTATCACAAAGTAGGTATGAAAATGCTGTTGATCATATGTTGCTTAGCCGTCAGTGACATATGTGTGTGCATTAACAATGAGGCTAGCTGGTAGGTTACATCGTTTGCTTTTTGCACTCTAGCCTCTATCTCTCTATCTAGTACTTCTGTGAATATGCTTCCCAAGTATTTTTTTCTTTTCTTCTTCCCTCGTTCGTTCTTCACGGCCAACTGTATCATTTTTTTTGTGATATATAATTGATCTTTGACAAGAACGGCTTTTTACGCTGTGCAATAATACACCCATGTTGAGTAGGCCCGATCAATTGATTTCAGCCAACTGTTTATTTACTACGGTAACTTGCCCTAGAACGATCCGTTGTGCCGTATAAATTGGCTTGGATCTACGCCTTTACGATCATTTTTTTGCCGTTTATTTTGGCTTTGTGATCTACGCCAAACAGTGAATATACACTGAGCGCCTTTTCTGAATGTGAGGTCGTACTGGATTAGGAAATGTTCTCACTCTTTTGGAGCACATAAGCTTTTCCTGTGAAGGCGTTTTACTCGTATAACACACCGTGTAAAGTGTCGGTCGTTGCCAATTTTTTGGAAATGGACAGCCTGTCACATCTTTACGTTTTCGGCCTTGCTTTTCTGACCCCATAGTTTATTCCGGAGTACGAACATTCTCATCATTTTTGAGGAGCGTGTCGGCACTTGGCAATTACTTCTCTGCATCTTCCTGGCCCAGGAAACACCGGACTGGAGCTACGCACAAGTAATATGGTGAGTCATTTCAATAGACGCTAGCAACGCAACTGAAATTTTGCGCTCGCCAACATCACCCACCTAAGTTCTTCCGGGGATGTTAGTTTTTAATGGAACAGTACCTTGCCCGGGGGTCACAGTGAGAAGGGAGTGGATAGTTTTGTTAGGCACTAACACGCAACTTTAAGGATTTGCGCTTGGCCAACCTTACTCAGTAAATGCATCTGCGCTAAGACTTTGATATAGAGTTTACCGCAATCTTTTCCCGTGTCGACACGATACGTTAGAGTGTTTTCAGAGACACTTGCCGATACTGTTGATTCGTAACGCATAGTTCTTATTGATTCGTGCCCCACAGCTGGCAATTTGTTTGTGGCCCTTTACTTCGGACGAGTTAGCATTCGTTCACAGACGACTAGTACACTTCTGTTTTCGTACGTTTCTACAACTTATTTGGGCAACTTTTCTTCTGACATTGGCAAGGAAATGCGAGCATTTCGGTAATGATTTGATGGAACGGCAGTGATTTTCCGTGCTTGCACTACTACCACTACCTAAAGCTCTCCCTCGATTCCTATCAACTTTTCCAGACTGCAACAATTTTCTGTTACCAGGGTCACCACGTGGAGGTGGGGTAGGATTTTGATATGTGCCAGCTCACTAATCCTGGCGTGGTGTTGTTCCTATGCGTCTTTGACCCCCTAAGTATTTTACTTCGTTCATTTTATTGATTGCAGTGTCATTGACATTAGTTTATTGCACAGTCTAGTGTTTTCTTCCCATATTTATTATTTTTGTTTTAGTGTCATTGATTTTGATATTATGATTTATGCAATTTTGGTACAGGGTGTCAATATGTTGTTATGGATATTGTTTGTGTTGGTATATCAGGCACAGATCATCTGCAAAAAGCAGTTCATTTGTTTCATCATTATCTGAATTTGCCTTCTGGGTTGGTTTATCCATATATGCAATAAAGAGTTGGGTTAAGAGGACACAACCTTAGATGACACCTGAATGAATTGCAGCTAATCTTATTGACTGCTCTAACAACGTAATGGAGCGACGTAGGCATGTGAATTCTTAAATTATTCGCAACCAAATATTGACAATGACGACCACAATTTGAATCGAGTATATTTGTTTCTGCTTGTTTCAGATGCGTTATGAAACCCGTGTGTCATTGCTGGAGCACCATCAGTAGCAGCAGGGACAATGATACGAATATGAATGTCTTTCTCTTGAAAAAGACTTATTAAATATACATTCTTTCTTATTCATCCATTTCATGTTTATTATTTGTTTCCCAATATTTCCAAATGCGTTGAACTTGATTTCTCTACATTTAGTCATTTTCCAACTCTCGCTGGCATATTTGATGATTGATACAACTCTCGCTTGCATATGTTAGGATTGATACAACTGTCGATGACGTATATTAGGTTTGATACAACTCTCGCTGGCGTATGTTAGGTTTGATACAACTCTCGCTGGCGTATGTTAGGATTGAAACAACTCTTGTTGACGTATGTTAGCATTGATACAACTCTTGCTGTCATATGTTAGCATTGATACAACTCTTGCTGTCATATGTTAGCATTGATACAACTCTTGCTGTCGTATGTTAGCATTGATACAACTCTCGCTGGCGTATGTTAGGATTGAAACAACTCTCGCTGGCGTATGTTAGGTTTGATACAACTCTCGCTGGCGTATGTTAGCATTGATACAACTCTCAATGTCGTATGTTATAATTATTCTTTCTTTTTCTATCGTACGCCTGCTGTCAATTCAGGCGGAAAATCATGACGCCTGGTATTGCGCTTCTGACTTATTTAGGCGTGAGCCCTATATATTACTCTTTTACAAGCGTCCATCAAACATACGGACAGCCTTGCCGACTTCAGAGGTACTTGAAACTTAGATTCTTCAATAGTTATCGTTGCAGGAAACATGTTCTCCTCGAAACGCTTACCTTGAGGCCTCATACTATTGGTACTTTTAAGGCCAGAGTTAATTACTAAAGTACGACCTCTCTATCGGATTTATGGCTTTATTTGAGGTCCTTTGATACGCATCGTATGATAAACACTTTTTAATGTTCTTTTAGTGCTGTAAATTTTGGCTTGGATCTACGGCAAAGAGCATTTGCTACTTTGCGCTGACTGGGTGATGTCACTCCGGCCTAGCAGGATTCTCGAGCCATCTATGGCTAGTCACTGGAGCGGTCACATTTATTGTATTCATTGTTCTTTTGTGATCATTTTTTGCCCTCGTATATTTGGGCTTTATGATCTTCATCCTCGTATATTTGGGCTTTATGATCTTCGCCCTCGTATATTTGGGCTTTATGATCTTCGCCCTCGTATATTTGGGCTTTATGATCTTCGCCAAAGAGCATGGCTACAATATGCTCTCTTTCTGACTATATGAAGTCGTTCCGGATTAGGAACATTATCAGTCATTGAAGACGCATGTACTTTTCAAGCACATGATCATATGTTGGCGGTATGCTTAGCCTTTACATGATCTGAGTCATGGTGTTTGGACGTCACCTTACTCTGTGTAGATGATCGGCGTTCGAAAAGTATTTTCCTTAGCCAATGTCTGTGTTTGTACCAGTCACACCTTTGCATTATAGGCCTTAGTTTTCTATCTACGGTGAGTTTGCTCCTGAGTATGATTTGTCTCAGACGTTTCAGGGGCATGTCGACACCTGGCAATTTACAAGATATTACTCTGCATTTTCTCTGTTCCCGGGAAACACTAGACTGGAGCTGCACAATATATTTTAGAGGATCGTTTCAATCGGCGCTAGCAACGAAACTGACATTTTGCACTCGCCAACATCAAACAGCTCAGTTCTTCCGGAGATGTTAGTTGTAAATGCAACAGTAACTTGCCCGGTTGTCCCAAGCAGGGCTTTCCCGTTAGCCATCACCCACCTCACTTCTTTCGGGAATCTTAGTTTTTAATGTAACAGTACCTTACCCTGAATGTCCCATGGAGGGCAGTCTCATTTGGCATCACCCACCTCACTTCTTTCGGGAATCTTAGTTTTTAATGTAACAGTACCTTACCCTGATTGTCCCATGGAGGGCAGTCTCATGTGGCATCATCCACCTCACTTCTTTCGGGAATCTTAGTTTTTAATGTAACAGTACCTTACCCTGATTGTCCCATGGAGGGCAGTCTCATTTGGCATCATCCACCTCAGTTCTTCTGGGTAGGCTAGTTGTTAATGCAACAGTACCTTGCGCGGTTATCCCAGGGAGGACAGTTTTGCTAGGCACTCAAACGAAATTTTAGAAGTTGCGCTCGGCCAACCTTACCCAGTAAATGTAACTGCGCTGTCTTTGATACGGAGTTTATCGCAATCTTCCCGTGTGTCGACACGATACGTTACAGTGTTTTCAGAGACACTAGCCGGGACTTTTGATTTCTACTAGATTCAAGCCTATGTTGTGCTTTCCAGTTTTCCCTGCTCATCCTGGTGGTCCGCTCTACCCTATGTTTGCCACACCATCCCGTCACTTCATCACCAGTATATACCACCAGTTGGGCCCACCCGTGCATCGTCCGCATACGTGCTCGCTCTGCCCTGGTTCCTGCCCCACCATATCCATCAGTTCTCACATTTATCACTCCTCTTCGTATTTACTGTCCGGACAGGTGGCTCAACTTGTGCCCCCACCTCAGTACTTCGAGTTTCGCCCTATTTGGACCCACGTGCAGCACATCTCAGGCCCAAGTTTTGCTCCTCATGGGCCCACTTCTCTTCTCTAGATGCAACCCTCATCCATGTAAGGATGTATATACGTTCAGCATATCCCGTCGGCCGAGAGAGGCGTGCATCAATAGTCACTCTGGGATTCCGCTCGTTTTTGCTGCGATCGGATTTCATCCAGCGTGACCACGACTGCAACACTACCTATACCAGAATAGCCGTCCCACGAGCCCTACCCGCTTAGCCAGACATGAACCAACGTCTGTTACCAGGGTCACCACGATTAGATGGGGCTAGGATCTTAATTAGTGCCAGCTCACTAATCCTGGCGCGACGTTGTCCCTATGCCCCTTTGACCCCATGTTAGGATTGGTACAACTCTTTCTAGCTTATAATATGATTGATACAGCTCTTGCTGGCATATGTTATGATTGATAAAACAATTGTAATTCAGTATACACTCCAGCAAAAATGATGCGTCTACAGGTCAGGTATCATCACGCAGTCAAAGGATAAATATGTCACCATGGAAAATAACATATTACTGTGCAACAATTTATGAATACAAATATGTCATCAGGAACAATAATGTATTATTGTGAAACAATTTATGAATACAAATATGTCATCAGGAACAATAATGTATTATTGTGCAACAATTTATCAATACAAATATGTCATCAGGAACAATAATGTATTATTGTGCAACAATTTATCAATACAAATATGTCATCAGGAACAATAATGTATTATTGTGCAACAATTTATCAATACAAATATGTCATCAGGAACAATAATGTATTATTGTGCAACAATTTATCAATACACATATGTCATCAGGAACAATAATGTATTATTGTGCAACAATTTATCAATACGCATATGTCATCAGAAACAATAATGTATTATTGTGCAACAATTTATCAATACGCATATGTCATCAGGAACAATAATGTATTATTGTGCAACAATTTATCAATACGCATATGTCATCAGGACCAATAATGTATTATTGTGCAACAATTTATCAATACACATATGTCATCAGGAACAATAATGTATTATTGTGCAACAATTTATGAATACAAATATGTCATCAGAAACAATAATGTATTATTGTGCAACAATTTATCAATACAAATATGTCATCAGGAACAATAATGTATTATTGTGCAACAATTTATCAATACAAATATGTCATCAGGAACAATAATGTATTATTGTGCAACAATTTATCAATACACATATGTCATCAGGAACAATAATGTATTATTGTGCAACAATTTATCAATACAAATATGTCATCATGAACAATAATGTATTATAGGCAACAATTTATCAATACACATATGTCATCAGGAACAATAATGTATTATTGTGCAACAATTTATGAATACAAATATGTTATCAGGAACAATAATGTATTATTTTGCAACAATTTATCAATACAAATATGTCATCAGGAACAATAATGTATTATTGTGCAACAATTTATCAATACACATATGTCATCAGGAACAATAATGTATTATTGTGCAACAATTTATCAATACAAATATGTTATCAGGAACAATAATGTATTATTTTGCAACAATTTATCAATACAAATATGTCATCAGGAACAATAATGTATTATTGTGCAACAATTTATCAATACACATATGTTATCAGGAACAATAATGTATTATTGTGCAACAATTTATCAATACAAATATGTCATCAGGAACAATAATGTATTATTTTGCAACAATTTATCAATACAAATATGTCATCAGGAACAATAATGTATTATTGTGCAACAATTTATCAATACACATATGTCATCAGGAACAATAATGTATTATTGTGCAACAATTTAGCAATACAAATATGTCATCAGTAATAATAATGTATTATTGTGCAACAATTTATCAATACACATATGTCATCAGGAATAATGATGTATTATTGTGCAACAATTTATCAATACAAATATGTCATCAGGAACAATAATGTATTATTGTGCAACAATTTATCAATACAAATATGCCATCAGGAACAATAATGTATTATTGTGCAACAATTTATCAATACAAATAAACTAACAACTTTGCTTTCGGTGATTGTACTTATTAAATAAAGATAAAGAAATAGAGTTACTAGTACTGACCAAACTGACATCCTGGACCAAAGAAATCGACTGCACATCTGCTATTATTCAAGCAATCTCCGTCCACGTTACATGAAGTATTCGGTGAGCAATGACACAGTAATGTACAATTTGGTCCAAACCAACCACTAGGACAACCTGAGCAATTACAGAATATGTTGCATGATGGTCATGTACATAGACTAAGACATACCATTCATGATGTTCATGTACATAGATTATGACATACCATTCATTATATTCATGTACATAGACTAATGTATACCATTCATGATGTTCATGTACATAGACTAAGACATACCATTCATGATGTGCATGTATATAGACTAAGACATACCATTCATTATATTCATGTACATAGACTAAGACATACCATTCATGATGTTCATGTACATAGACCATTGTATACCATTCATGACGTATATGTACATAGACTATGACATACCATTCATGATATTCATGTACATAGACTAAAACATATCATTCATGATGTTCATGTACATAGACCACTGTATATCATTCATTATGTTCATGTACATAGACCACTGTATATCATTCATTATGTTCATGTACATAGACTACTGTATATCATTCATGATGTTCATGTACATAGACTATTGTATATCATTCATGATGTTTATGTACATAGACCACTGTATATCATTCATGATGTTCATGTACATAGACCACTGTATATCATTCATTATGTTCATGTACATAGACCACTGTATATCATTCATTATGTTCATGTACATAGACCACTGTAAATCATTCATTATGTTCATGTACATAGACTACTGTATATCATTCATTATGTTCATGTACATAGACCACTGTATATCATTCATTATGTTCATGTACATAGACCACTGTATATCATTCATTATGTTCATGTACATAGACCACTGTATATCATTCATTATGTTCATGTACATATACCACTGTATATCATTCATGATGTTCATGTACATAGACTAATTTATATCATCATTATGTTCATGTACATAGACCACTGTATATCATTCATGATGTTCATGTACATAGATTACTGTATATCATTCATGATGTTCATGTACATAGACCACTGTATATCATTCATGATGTTCATGTACATAGACCACTGTATATCATTCATTATATGCATGTACATAGACCACTGTATACCATTCAGTATGTTCATGTACATAGACTATTGTATATCATTCATGATGTTCATGTACATAGACCACTGTATATCATTCATTATGTTCATGTACATAGACCACTGTATATCATTCATGATGTTCATGTACATAGACCAATGTATATCATTCATGATGTTCATGTACATAGACTACTGTATATCATCATTATGTTCATGTACATAGACTACTGTATATCATTCATGATGTTCGTGTACATAGACTACGGTACACCATTCATGATCTTTTCATGCTCAACGCTTTCTTACAATAAGCATAATAGAGAAATGCTTTGTAATGAAAGATCGTATGTCCTACTTGTGTTGATATCATTTCAAACCTAAGATCGTGTGTCCTACTTGTGTTGATATCATTTCAAACCTAAGATCGTGTGTCCTACTTGTGTTGATATCATTTCAAACCTAAGATCGTGTGTCCTACTTGTGTTGATATCATTTCAAACCTAAGATCGTGTGTCCTACTTGTGTTGATATCATTTCAAACCTAAGATCGTGTGTCCTGCTTGTGGTGATATCATTTCAAACCTAAGATCGTGTGTCCTACTTGTGTTGATATCATTTCAAACCTAAGATCGTGTGTCCTACTTGTGTTGATATCATTTCAAACCTAAGATCGTGTGTCCTGCTTGTGGTGATATCATTTCAAACCTAAGATCGTGTGTCCTACTTGTATTGATATCATTTCAAACCTAAGATCGTGTGTCCTACTTGTGTTGATATCATTTCAAACCTAAGATCGTGTGTCCTACTTGTGTTGATATCATTTCAAACCTAAGATCGTGTGTCCTACTTGTGTTGATATCATTTCAAACCTAAGATCGTGTGTCCTACTTGTGTTGATATCATTTCAAACCTAAGATCGTGTGTCCTACTTGTATTGATATCATTTCAAACCTAAGATCGTATGTCCTACTTGTGTTGATATCATTTCAAACCTAAGATTGTGTGTCCTACTTGTGTTGATATCATTTTAAACCTAAGATCGTGTGTCCTGCTTGTGTTGATATCATTTCAAACCTAAGATCGTGTGTCCTACTTGTGTTGATATCATTTCAAACCTAAGATTGTGTGTCCTACTTGTGTTGATATCATTTCAAACCTAAGATCGTATGTCCTACTTGTGTTGATATCATTTCAAACCTAAGATCGTATGTCCTACTTGTGTTGATATCATTTCAAACCTGAGATCGTGTGTCCTGCTTGTGTTGATATCATTTCAAACCTAAGATCGTGTGTCCTACTTGTGTTGATATCATTTCAAACCTAAGATCGTGTGTCCTGCTTGTGGTGATATCATTTTAAACCTAAGATCGTGTGTCCTACTTGTGTTGATATCATTTCAAACCTAAGATCGTGTGTCCTACTTGTGTTGATATCATTTCAAACCTAAGATCGTGTGTCCTGCTTGTGGTGATATCATTTCAAACCTAAGATCGTGTGTCCTACTTGTATTGATATCATTTCAAACCTAAGATCGTGTGTCCTACTTGTGTTGATATCATTTCAAACCTAAGATCGTGTGTCCTACTTGTGTTGATATCATTTCAAACCTAAGATCGTGTGTCCTACTTGTGTTGATATCATTTCAAACCTAAGATCGTGTGTCCTACTTGTGTTGATATCATTTCAAACCTAAGATCGTGTGTCCTACTTGTGTTGATATCATTTCAAACCTAAGATCGTGTGTCCTACTTGTGTTGATATCATTTCAAACCTAAGATCGTGTGTCCTACTTGTGTTGATATCATGTCAAACCTAAGATCGTGTGTCCTACTTGTGTTGATATCATTTCAAACCTAAGATCGTGTGTCCTACTTGTATTGATATCATTTCAAACCTAAGATCGTATGTCCTACTTGTGTTGATATCATTTTAAACCTAAGATTGTGTGTCCTACTTGTGTTGATATCATTTTAAACCTAAGATCGTGTGTCCTGCTTGTGTTGATATCATTTCAAACCTAAGATCGTGTGTCCTACTTGTGTTGATATCATTTCAAACCTAAGATCGTGTGTCCTACTTGTGTTGATATCATTTTAAACCTAAGATCGTGTGTCCTGCTTGTGTTGATATCATTTCAAACCTAAGATCGTGTGTCCTACTTGTGTTGATATCATTTCAAACCTAAGATCGTGTGTCCTACTTGTGTTGATATCATTTCAAACCTAAGATCGTGTGTCCTACTTGTGTTGATATCATTTCAAACCTAAGATCGTGTGTCCTACTTGTATTGATATCATTTCAAACCTAAGATCGTATGTCCTACTTGTGTTGATATCATTTCAAACCTAAGATCGTATGTCCTACTTGTGTTGATATCATTTCAAACCTAAGATCGTGTGTCCTACTTGTGTTGATATCATTTCAAACCTAAGATCGTGTGTCCTACTTGTGTTGATATCATTTCAAACCTAAGATCGTGTGTCCTACTTGTGTTGATATCATTTCAAACCTAAGATCGTGTGTCCTACTTGTATTGATATCATTTCAAACCTAAGATCGTGTGTCCTACTTGTGTTGATATCATTTCAAACCTAAGATCGTATGTCCTACTTGTGTTGATATCATTTCAAACCTAAGATCGTGTGTCCTACTTGTGTTGATATCATTTCAAACCTAAGATCGTATGTCCTACTTGTGTTGATATCATTTCAAACCTAAGATCGTATGTCCTACTTGTGTTGATATCATTTCAAACCATATATTACATCATGTATACATCTTTGTTTCGTTCTTCCTCCAAGACATTTTGTCTAAAATGTCTTTACTGTTATTGTCATTTATAACCATGTTTATCAATTGATTTTCTGGTGGATGACTGCGTTTGTTCACTTCACTGTCCATGCTATTTGAGATTGTGTCTGTAGACATCTAAGTTAAAATCACTAACTTATGTTTATTTGACTAAAGACTACAGTTCATAATGTATATCAAATATATATTCAAAATGGAATGAATTCAGGAGAAATGATGCAATCAGAGAAATGGCTGGTCAACCACTAGTGACAACTGTTATATGAAAGAGAAGATGGAGATATGTTGGACACACCTTGAGGAGAAATGATCAACGAATATAAAAGCAGGCATTGAAGTGGGATACAAAGAGTTCAAGAAAGAGAGGACGTCCTACGAAGACACTGAAACGAACTTTGATGAGAGAGGCAGGAAATGTCGGTCTTAGTTCTATGTATGAGATTGCGCGAAATGCCCAGGATAGAGAGGTATGGAGAAAGTGCGTGCATGTCCTATGTAACGTATAACGGTACAAGAGGAATTATAATTATACATACATGTATATATGTTTACGTCACGTAGTTTGTTCTGCGCTAATTAGCATCTGCTGTTACGTATATTATCATAATTCTCTAGTGACAGTCCTTGCTAGAGTTGCTTTAGCTTGAACAGGATACTGGACATTGATCTGGGGTTTATTCAAACTCCCTAACACGACTGTTGCAAATAGAAGACATTTCTCGGGAGCACAATAATAAACCCCGTATTCTACCTAAGACCTAAAGACTTCTACTACAGTGTTTAACTCTAGACTAACTGACTTCTACTACTAGAGTTTAACTCTAGACTAATTGACTTCTACTACTAGAGTTTAACTCTAGACTAACTGACTTCTACTACTAGAGTTTAACTCTGGACTAATTGACTTCTACTACTAGAGTTTAACTCTAGACTAACTGACTTCTACTACTAGAGTTTAACTCTAGTCTAACTGACTTCTGCTACTAGAGTTTAACTCTAGTCTAACTGACTTCTACTACTAGAGTTTAAATGTCGAATGACTTTTACTACTGTCGCATATCTGAAAATTAACTGATTAATACTACTATAAGGAAATACTTCAACATTAGTATATTTTAACCGATATCTTTGTTGTAAGAAATTCTACAGAAACTAAGTTCTAACTTTTGTCGCAACAGTATGTAGATGACCTCTATAACTTTCTCAAAAAGCAGATTGATGTTAAATTTGCAAAAATATGATTTTCTTACAAACTCCTGATACCTTTTAGGATGTGCAAGACTCGCAACATGACGGCTTCATACCTTTTAGGATGTGCAAGAATAGCAACATGACGGCTTCATAACTTTCAGGATGTGCAAGACCAGCAACATGACTGCTTCATAACCTTTTTAAATGTGTAAGACCAGCAACATGACGGCTTCATAACTTTTAGGATGTGTAAGACTAGCAACATGACGGCTTCACAACTTTTCACAGTACAGACATAATCTGTACACCCATAGAGGCTAGAACTTCAACAACGTCAATGGAACAAGCATGCCATAAGAGTATCAAGAATGTGCTGCACATGTTTTAACGGAATCAGCCTATTACTGTAGATCATGATTGGTTTCATTATGTAAGCTCATGGGACTGTTTCGTCGTTTGATTATGAGAAACTAATCGCAGAAGAAGAAGAAGAAGACGACGATTGATTAGTCTTGAGATCTACTGGATGCTATCTGAAATATGTCAAATACATAACCGTGTAATGCTGGTAAGTATGTTTTTACAATTAGATTTCAAGTTTACCTTGAACTGTCAGCTGTTCTGTTTGAATGAGAATCAGGAAAATATAAGCTTCAGTCAAGTAAATCAGCATTGCGAACCTTGCAAGTTTTCATGCAGTTATCTCATCTTGAATGCGTGAGTCTAGAAAAAATAATTCATATTATGTTATGCCACACATAATACTAGTTTCTTTCATCTAGACATTAGCTAGACTTCACATCACAACATATTGATACTAAATTGTTGTATCTCATCGTGTACTAAGCACAGTCATCATTGTGTGCATGACATGTTACGGTACACTGTAACCAAATGTTGCAAGAATGTGAAATCTTGATCAGACAGCAATTACGAGGTCAGTATATCACGTACATCTCGCTGTCGTATGTGTCTACTAGCTGTCATATGTGTCTACTAGCTGTCGTATGTGTCTACTAGCTGTCGTATGTGTCTACTAGCTGTCGTATGTGTCTACTAGCTGTCGTATGTGTCTACTAGCTGTCGTATGTGTCTACTAGCTGTCATATGTGTCTACTAGCTGTCGTATGTGTCTACTCGCTGTCGTATGTGTATGTGTATACTCGCTTTCGTATGTGTCTATTTGCTGTCGTATGTGTCTACGTGCTGTCGTATGTATCAACTAGATATCGTATGTGTCTACTAGCTGTCGTATGTGTCTACTAGCTGTCGTATGTGTATGTGTCTACTCGCTGTCGTATGTTTATGTTTCTACTCGCTGTCGTATGTGTATGTGTCTACTAGCTGCCGAATGTGTCTACTAGCTGTCGTATGTGTCTACTAGCTGTCGTATGTGTCTACTTGCTGTAGTATGTTTATGTTTCTACTCGCTGTCGTATGTGTATGTGTCTACTAGCTGTCGTATGTGTCTACTAGCTGTCGTATGTGTATGTGTCTACTCGCTGTCGTATGTGTCTACTAGCTGTCGTATGTGTCTACTAGCTGTCGTATGTGTCTACTCGCTGTCGTATGTATATGTGTCTACTCGCTGGTGTATGTGTATGTGTCTACTCGCTGTCGTATGTGTATGTGTCTACTCGCTGTTGTATGTGTATGTGTCTACTCGCTGTCGTTTGTGTATGTGTCTACTCGCTGTCGTTTGTGTCTACTCGCTGTTGTATGTGTATGTGTCTACTCGCTGTCGTTTGTGTCTACTCGCTGTCGTATGTGTATGTGTCTACTCGCTGTTGTATGTGTATGTGTCTACTCGCTGTCGTATGTGTATGTGTCTACTCGCTGTCGTATTTTTCTACTAGCTTTCATATGTGTATATTTGCTGTCGTATGTGTCTACGTGCTGTCGTATGTGTCAACTAGATATCGTATGTGTCTACTCGCTGTCGTATGTGTCTACTAACTGTCGTATGTGTATGTGTCTACTCGCTGTCGTATGTGTCTACTCGCTGTCGTATGTGTCTACTCGCTGTAGTATGTGTATGTGTCTACTCGCTGTCGTATGTGTCTACTAACTGTCGTATGTGTATGTGTCTACTCGCTGTCGTATGTGTCTACTCGCTGTCGTATGTGTCTACTCGCTGTCGTATGTGTATACTTGCTGTAGTATGTGTATGTGTCTACTCGCTGTTGTATGTGTCAACTAGCTATCGTATGTGTCTACCTTGAATACCTTGGGGCATTGCTGACAAATGACGGGGATTATATAAAAGAAATTAAAATAAGGTTGAGCATTGCTTTGCCAAAAACTAAAAGCACTAACTAACCTATGGAAGGAATCTGACATAAGAACACAAATCAAATGTTGAAGAAAATGCATTATGTAGTCTAAGTTAGATATAATAACTGATCGTCCCGTTGTCATCAATTTGAAGAAAATGCATTATGTAGTCTAAGTTAGATATAATAACTGATCGTCCCGTTGTCATCAATTTGAAGAAAATGTGTTATGTAGTCTAAGTTAGATATAACAACTGATCGTCCCGTTGTCATCAATTTGAAGAAAATGTGTTATGTAGTCTAAGTTAGATATAATAACTGATCGTCCCGTTGTCATCAATTTGAAGAAAATGTGTTATGTAGTCTAAGTTAGATATAATAACTGATCGTCCCGTTGTCATCAATTTGAAGAAAATGTGTTATGTAGTCTAAGTTAGATATAATAACTGATCGTCCCGTTGTCATCAATTTGAAGAAAATGTGTTATGTAGTCTAAGTTAGATATAATAACTGATCGTCCCGTTGTCATCAATTTGAAGAAAATGTGTTATGTAGTCTAAGTTAGATATAATAACTGATCGTCCCGTTGTCATCAATTTGAAGAAAATGTGTTATGTAGTCTAAGTTAGATATAATAACTGATCGTCCCGTTGTCATCAATTTGAAGAAAATGTGTTATGTAGTCTAAGTTAGATATAATAACTGATCGTCCCGTTGTCATCAATTTGAAGAAAATGTGTTATGTAGTCTAAGTTAGATATAATAACTGATCGTCCCGTTGTCATCAATTTGAAGAAAATGCATTATGTAGTCTAAGTTAGATATAATAACTGATCGTCCCGTTGTCATCAATTTGAAGAAAATGTATTATGTAGTCTAAGTTAGATATAATAACTATCGTCACTGTACATCATTATGAAGAAAATGTAATTATACTAGTTCAGTAGATTATATATCAAGTGATAACTTCACAAATTTATCAAATTGACATTAAAATATTTATCAGTATGTAACTTTCTAAATATATTTATAAGTTGTAACATTCAAACATATTATCAAGTATTAATTAAAACTATATTTATCAAAGTATATAACATTCCAACTGTTATCAAGTATGAAATCAAACATTTTATCAAATAGTTAATATCAAACATATTATCAAGTTGTAACATTTAAAAATGTTTATCTAAAGTATGTAACATTCACAAACATATTTATCAAAGTATTAAATTCACAAACATATTTATCAAAGTTAAATCAAAACATCATTTTCCAAAGTTGTAACATTCTGAAAAATATTTATCAAAGTATTTAACATTCACAAAATTTTATCAAAGTATTAACATTCAACATTTATCAAGTATATTAACATTCACAAACATATTTATCAAAGTATTAACATTCACAAACATATTTATCAAGTAGTTAACATTCACAAACATATTTATCAAAGTATGTAACATTCTACAAACATATTTATCAAGTAGTAACATTCACAAACATATTTATCAAAGTATTTAACATTCACAAACATGTTTATCAAAGTTTTAACATTCAAAACATATTTATCAAAGTATTAACATTCAAACATATTTATCAAATACTTAACATTCCAAACATTTTATCAAGATTAAATTCACAAACATATGTATCAAAGTATGTAACTTCTACAACATATTTATCAAAGTATGTAACATTCACAAACATATTTATCAAAGTATGTAACATTCACAAACATATTTATCAAAGTATTTAACATTCACAAACATATTTATCAAAGATTTTAACATTCACAAACATATTTATCAAAGTATGTAACATTCACAAACATATTTATCAAAGTATTTAACATTCACAAACATATTTATCAAAGATTTTAACATTCACAAACATATTTATCAAAGTATGTAACATTCACAAACATATTTATCAAAGTATTTAACATTCACAAACATATTTATCAAAGATTTTAACATTCACAAACATATTTATCAAAGTATGTAACATTCACAGACATATTTATCAAAGTATGTAACATTCACACACATATTTATCAAAGTGTTTAACATTCACAAACATATTTATCAAAGTGTTTAACATTCACAAACATATTTATCAAAGTGTTTAACATTCACAAACATATTTATCAAAGTATTTAATAATCACAAACATATTTATCAAAGTATTTAACATTCACAAACATATTTATCAAAGTATTTAACATTCACAAACATATTTATCAACGTATTTAACAATCACAAACATATTTATCAACGTATTTAACATTCACAAACATATTTTTCAAAGTATTTAACATTTACAATGTGTTTATCACAGTATTTAACATTCACAATGTGTTTATCACAACATGTCATTGTTTTAGTTTTGTAAAACTACTTTAGTTCGTTTTTTTTTCTTATTTTCCAAAATGATTGTAGTAACATAACTAATTACATAATTGTTTCGCATTTGTCTGCACATTTTTAACGTGTCTTTGATTAGGAAATATATCACCTCGTCATATTGTTATGTCTTTTTTATTCTTGATATCGTTATAAATTGCATTACAATGATCCTTACATATCTATTTAGAATGTTTGTTCCATTGATTAGTGCGTTAAATATGTTCTATTATTAGCTATGTAATGCAATGAGCGTTTGCTATCACATGTTGTTGCCCTAATTTAATTGAAAATAGCTCAATTTGTCAGAAAAACAAATACACTGTCATGTTGGTATGTTATGTTGTGCTATCGACGTCATGCCATGTTAGACATTTTAAAGCTTGCCCTGTCCAACGCTTCAAGAAGCCATTCCAAAGTTAAATTGTTCACTGTAGCCATAATAAGTTGATTAGTATAGTAGGAGAAGCTACATTCTCCCTCTAACATGAAGACGATGACGGCTGGCATATCCAAACTGAGCTCCTAATTATGAAACTCATTCAGTCTCTAACATGAAGATGACGATGATGGCTGGCATATCCAAACTGAGCTCCTAATTATGAAACTCATTCAGTCTCTAACATGAAGACGACGATGATGGCTGGCATATCCAAACTGAGCTCCTAATTTTGAAACTCATTCAGTCTCTAACATGAAGACGATGACGGCTGGCATATCCAAACTGAGCTCCTAATTATGAAACTCATTCAGTCTCTAACATGAAGATGACGATGATGGCTGGCATATCCAAACTGAGCTCCTAATTATGAAACTCATTCAGTCTCTAACATGAAGACGACGATGATGGCTGGCATATCCAAACTGAGCTCCTAATTTTGAAACTCATTCAGTCTCTAACATGAAGACGACGATGGCTGGCATATCCAAACTGAGCTCCTAATTATGGAACTCATTCAGTCTCTAACATGAAGACGACGATGGCTGGCATATCCAAACTGAGCTCCTAATTATGAAACTCATTCAGTCTCAAAGACTCGCCATTATCATATAAATGAAAGCGTACCGCATTGATGACATCGAACGTGTCCATACTTCTTCTCTCGGCAGATTCAAGGAACTGTTTCTACAAAAGTCAGCACGTTCGTAATCCTGTACTGCAGCAAGTCCAGGTGTGTACAGCCTAGTCATTTTCTTGATATGTGATCTGAAAAGCTTTCCACCCATTCCGCGCACATACCTCCAGATTCATTAAGTTAAAGCATTCTAAAGCAACATTCACCTAACCTAATATGATAATCGTATTGGTGGCCTGTTGCACCGTCACTCACGAGAGAAACCTGGTGGTAGCGGTGAGACCCATTGTCATACTCGATGATCTTGTCTCGAAAGCGATGTAGTCCTCATGAAGTGTGCTTGCGTTTCGTTGTATTGAGTAATCCCACAATGATCGAGTTCAGAGACTGACGCGTAAGCAATGATTTTACCTGGATAGAGTGATGATGGCAAGTGCAAGTAACTCAGCATTTTAGACACCACTGGCCCATTCCCTATATCAGTGTCCATGTGTACTTACAGCCATGGTATAATCAATTTTATTATCTGATACAGGTCATCAATGCGGTACTCTCTCAATTATATGTCATGAGAAAGTCTCAGATATTGGAACGAGTACGTAAATTAGGCGTTAATTTTGGACATGCCAGACAGTGTCGTCTTCGTGGTAGAGAGTGAAGATATAATAGTCAACTTATCATGGGTACAAGTTTGGACATGCCAGACAGTGTCGTCTTCGTGGTAGAGAGAGAAGATATAATAGTCAACTTATCATGGGTACAAGTTTGGACATGCCAGACAGTGTCGTCTTCGTAGTAGAGAGTGAAGATATAATAGTCAACTTATCATGGGTACAAGTGTGGACATGCCAGACAGTGTCGTCTTCGTAGTAGAGAGTGAAGATATAATAGTCAACTTCTCATGGGTACAAGTGTGGACATGCCAGACAGTGTCGTCTTCGTGGTAGAGAGAGAAGATATAATAGTCAACTTCTCATGGGTGCGGTGAGCAAATGGACTTTGGGATATTTGCTGCAGCGGAGGACAGAGCACAAATGGGAATGCCTAATGTGTCATAATATCGATCGCATAACATAACATACCATCTGCTAGCGGCATCCATTCTTCCTCAAGTGCCAGCTCGCCTAGAGCACATACATGTCATATATGGCCTTTTTCGTCTTTAAAGATGGTCAACTGGAATCTTTTTTACTGTGACAACTTCTGAGTTTTTATTTTTCTCTTTTGTCATTCAGCTCATACAGAAGTCTCCTCTCAAAAGACTCTGCGCCCTTGTGCAATATCGCTCTCTACACAACTCTGTCATCAACCAGTTTCTCTGTAATTGCTTTGGTATGTGACAAGTTACCATTCTTCTCACATGCCCCAACCATCTTAGTCGTCTACTGCTGAGCATACCCATGATGGAACGCAGATATGCACGGTGCAGTACTTTAGAGTTGGCTATCTTGTCGTGCCCCTTGATGTTCATAATCTTGCGGAGACATCGAAGGTGAAAGATGTTAATTCTCCTCTCGTGTCCTGAGTAGCCTGTCCATGTTTCAGAGCCATATATTAAAGAACTAATTACACAGGTTCGATATATTTGAATCTTCGTCTGCAATGTTAATTGTTGTTGTCCTACGCTCGCTTTGATAGTTTGCCAAATGTAGTAGCTGCACTCCCTATACGAGCGTTAATTTCTTCATCAAGAGAAAGGCTGGCAGTGATCATGAACTCAAAGTAGGAACATTTTTGAACTGTTGTTAGACAGTTACCATTTAATGTGATATTTGTTGCGCTACCTCCCTGACATAAAACAACTGTTTTGGAGACACTTATAGTTAGAGAAAATAGGTCGCATGCCTTTGACAAATTATTGTTTATGCATTGCAGTGTAGTCTCACTGTGGGTGACTAAGGCAGCCTCGTCAGCGAAAAGGATGTCCTTGAGAAGAATTTCCGTCGTTTTGTCTTGGCTCTTAAGAGAGCCAAGTTAAAAGTGAACCATCAGATCTAGTGTGGATGAAAACATCACCATCAGCGTCCCCTAAGGCGTATTTCAAAAGGACTGCAAAGAATATGCCAAAGAGGGTGGTAGCAAGGACACAACCCTGCTTGACTCCACTCTTAACCTCGAAACTATCAGATGTGCTGCCATCGAACTGTATGCTGGCTTTCATGCCCTCATGGAAGCAGACAATCAATTAGAGCAACTTTGGGCGACATCCAACATGCTTCAGTATCGTATGAAGACTTGGACTGCTGATTGTATCAAATACCTTAGTCAGATCCACGAAAGCAATAAATAAAGGCTTACTCTGCTCTCTGCAATTATCTTGTAGCTGTCGAAGGTTAAATATCATGTCAGTTGTTGACCGTTCAGCTCTGAATCCACATTGTGACTCTGGGAGAACACGATCTGCCAGTTTCTGTAGTCGTTTTGAAAGGACTAGTGCAAAAACCTTGCCTGTGACACTTAAAAGGGAGATGCCTCTGTAGTTGTTACATTCCCCTTTATCCACTTTGTTTTTATAGAGTGTCACTATCTTTGCATTCCTCATGCCCTGTGACAATTAACCCTCTCTCAGCTCCGAATAAGGAGATTGCAGAGGTGGGGTAGGAAGATATCCCTATTATATATGAGGATTTCGACAGGCATGTTGTCTAGTCCTGATGCCTTTGAATTTGAAAGTTTGTTGATTGCTTCGGAAAGGTCCAACTCTGTGGGTTTGGCATCCAGCTCGGTTAGTTCGTGATGCTTCAGTATGATCTGATCGAGGACTGGGTTTGCTGATTTCTCCACAGAGTAAAGATTAGAATACTGTTTCAACATCTTTCGAGCTGTTTGGTCATATCTGTTATTGGCTCACCTGTTTTCGATCTTAGTGGAGCAATTTTTGTTAAGTTTGGTCCCAGAGCTACTCTGATATTTTCGTACGTTGTCGTGGTGTTGCCATATCTGCAGCATTTTGTATCGCAGAACATAGATTTAACCAGTATTCATTAGCACACTTCCTTGACTCTCGTTGCAATACTGATTTGGTGTGCTGAAGACGGTCCTTTGAACTTTGAGAGGATTTATTTTTGTAATTTATTAGATCTTTTCTATTTTTCCTCAAGTAGAGGGTTGAGTGTTGTTTCATTTTGTACGACACAGTATTTGTTGGAGAATTTCTTGGTGCCAAAGGAATCAATGGCACAGTCATATATGTTAAATTTTAGAATGTTCCATTTTTAACCGCTGTAATATCTTTGTCAAAGTCTATATGTAGTGTTATGTGGCATTCGTCACTTTTGTTGTATTGTTTTCTTGATAAAGGCTTTTGGTGGAAAAGATGCTGTGTATTGTCATTGTTTTTGTATTTTTATAAAACTACAGTACATTTTATTACGTGTTTCGTCATTCTACATAGTTTTACTGCAGTCTCCATCTAGATTGACACCTTTCTTCTACGCTACATTGTCCCATTTCATTCTCACAGTCTCCATCTAGATTGACACCTTTCTTCTACGCTACATTCTCCCATTTCATTCTCACAGTCTCCATCTAGATTGACACCTTTCTTCTACGCTACATTCTCCCATTTCATTCTCACAGTCTCCATCTAGATTGACACCTTTCTTCTACGCTACATTCTCCCATTTCATTCTCACAGTCTCCATCTAGATTAACACCTTTCTTCTACGCTACATTCTCCCATTTTATTCTCACAGTCTCCATCTAGATTGACACCTGTCTTCTACGCTACATTCTCCCATTTCATTCTTACAGTCTCCATCTAGATTAACACCTTTCTTCTACGCTACATTGTTCCATTTCATTCTCACAGTCTCCTTCTAGATTGACACCTTTCTTCTACGCTACATTGTTCCATTTCATTCTCACACAGAGCAGTAAACCCATTTCTAAAAGTCTACCTATTCTCTGTCATCCACATTTTAGTGATGTTGACTATGGGTTTGAGTGGTCTTCTTGTTGAATGGGTTTTCCTTAGAAGTATTTTGACTTGGCTGATAACTAGTGCATGATCTGTATCACAGTTCGCGCTGTGGAAAGTACGTGTGATTTTCACTGCGATGAGGTGTTATCTGCGTGTGAGTATAAACTCAAGCTGATGTCAGTGACCTGATCTTCGGTGGCACCAAGACACTGTGCCTTTGCTTGTCAGCAATAAAAGGTATGGTTACACACATGTTGTTATTGGAGCAGAATTCAAGCAGTCTTTGACCATTGTCATTGATATGTTCAGTACCATGATAACCCAGGCATACTGGTCATGACTGGTGATCAGATCCTATGCGTGCATTTAAGTCACCCATTATATACAGTTGCTCATCTACTGGAAATAAGTTAACGACATTCTGTAATGAGTCATAAACCCTGTCTTTATCTTCTGCAGACTCTGCTAGTGTTGGTGCGTAGACACATATGATATTTAAGAGTCCAAATTGTACACATAGTCGTAGGGATAGTATGCGCTCTGATGCAGATACTGGTGTATGAATAAACTTCATAAGTTTATTGTGCACAGCAAAAGTCGACTCCATACAGTCTAGGTTGATTTATATCTAGACCATGCCAGAAGAATGTGTTGTTCTTTTCTTTCACTGAACCTCAATCTGGGAGCCTGGTTTCCAGAACTGCAGCTATATCTACCTGCAGTCTCTCAAGTTCTCTGTCTATGACAGCTGTTTTTCTGTCTTCTGTTTTAGTCGGGTCTAGGTTGACAAGTCCAGTACACATCGTCATTACGTTCCATGTGCCAAATCTAAGAGGTACATGTGTCTTGTCTCTAGGTAACCGCTGTTTTCTGTGTTGTTCCCGAACCGAAAGCAAAGATGAAATGTTCACTCCCGTTCTGTCTGACCTGATCAGCTGATATGGAGAATGTGCCTTGCCCGTTTTGCACAAAAAAACCATCTCTACCCTACTGTTTCATTCAAAGGAAAGACAAAGTCAATACGTTTGAATCAAGCAGAGTTTACAGGAGATGCCAGAAGATGGCAAGGACCTGTGATATACTGTAACATACAAAACGATAGTAATGTTGCAAATAGTAATTACTTGCCTGTCGATAATAAGAAATCAGTTGTATGTTACAGAAATAGTGTGTTAAGTCGACTATTTTCATTCAGGCAACAATATCACATACATTATAACGATTCCAACATGTCTATGTTGTGTACACATAATGTGCATACGACTTCTGACGTCACTAGTCTTGCTGTCACACGAGCGTGTGTTAAAAAGAGCATTGCCTCTTTTGTTGACATTTGTCAAATCTGATCATTGTCAGCACAATAAGTGGCGCCCACACCATAACGATGATCTCCAGGCTTGAACATTGACACATACCTTAAGCAGATCATTGTAAGCACTATAAGTGGCGCCCACACCATGACGATCATCTTCAGGCTAGAATATTGACACATACCTTCAGCAGATCATTGTCAGCACTATAAGTGGCTGAGAGCCGCTGTAGCGTAGTTGTTAGTGAACTCGCTTCTCAAGGCTGGTGGTCTGGGAGGTTCAGCTCCTGGCATTCGCGTGGAATTTTTCCCGATCGTGACGGCTCTCAGATCCACCCAGCCTCAACTGGGTACCAGACATGCTCTGGGAAAGTAAAGGCGGCCGGCGTGATGCTGACCACATCACCCATCGTGTACCGACGGTCAATGAAAAAAACAGGCCTAACACTGTATTGACCTATATACCACGAGGTATGAAAGGGTTCCTTTACCCCTTTTTTTACTATAAGTGGCTCGCAATTAATGACGATCATCTCCAGGCTAGAACATTGACACACACACACACACACACCTTAAGCAGAGAGTACTTTTCTTCTCTTCCATCAACTGGTCATACATGTAGTAATAAATTACGGACGTAGCAACGATCACAATCTAAACGATTATAAAGTGTTCAGAATTAGGAGATGCGTGTAATCATTGGCTGCATTATGTATACACTCATATTTAATATGAGTTATATGATTGTCATTATGTCACTAAGTGTCTCCAAAACTGTTGTACTATGTCAGGGAGGTAACACAACAAATTTCACTTTAAATGGTAACCATCTGACACCAGTTCACACATTCTGCTATCTTGGGTCCACGGTCACTGCCAGCCTTTCTCTTGATGAAGAAATCAACACTCATATAGGGAGTGCGGCTACTACATTCGGCAAACTATCAAAGCGAGCGTGGGACAAAACAGAACTGACATTGTAGAGGAAGATTCAAATATATCGAGCCTCTGTAATTAGTTCTTTACTATATGGCTCAGAAACATGGACAGCCTACTCAAGACACGAGATGATACTTAACATCTTTCACCTTCGATGTCTCCGCAAGATTATGAACATCAGGTGGTACGACAAGATAACCAACTCTGAAGTACTGCAACGTGCAAATCTGCCTTCCATCATGGGCATGCTCAGCAGTAGACGACTAAGATGGTTATGGCATGGGAGAAGAATGGAAACTTATCGCATACCAAAACAAATGTTGTGCTGTAAATTTTCGGAGGGGAAGAGGCACCAGGGCAGAACACTGCTCATATATAAAAATGTCTACAAAGCCTCAATAAAAATATTCTCTATAGGTCCCAGCACATGGGAGGGACTAGCTGATGACAGAGTTGTGTGGAAAGCCAAATTACGAAAGGGCGCAGAGTCTTTTGAGAAGAGACTTATATACGAACTGAACGAAAAGAGAGAAAAGCGAAAACTCAGAAGTTGCCACATTAAAACACTTGCCAATTGACCGTCTGTAAAAGGCTATATATGTCACTACGTTCCCATAATGCAATAGTAATGCTGCTGAAGGATCTCCCTCCTGTCAATTGCTGGAAAAATACTGGCCAGAGTCCTCCTCAATCGATTAATCGATCACCTGGAACAGGACTTACTCCCTGAGACCCAATGTGACTTCAGAGCAGGTCGTGGAACAGCAGACATGATATTTGCTGCTCGCCAATTACGGGAAAAATGCCAAGAGCAGCACCGAAACCTTTAAATGGTCTTTGTCGATCTGACGAAGGCTTTCGACACTGTCAACAGAGAGGGTCTATGGAAGATCATGGACAAATTTGGATGCCCTGTGAAATTCATCAAGATCGTCCAACAGTTTCACGAGGGCATGATGGCACGTGTACTTGACGAAGGGAGCTGTCGGAAGCCTTCCATGTCACCAACGGCATCAAACAGAGCTGTGTACTGGCCCCAACACTCTTCAGCATGATGTTTACTGCCATGCTCATGGATGTCTTTTGGGAAGGCGACGAACATGGGGTAAAGATTAGATACAGGACAGACGGTAATCTATTCAATCTTCGGAGGTTAAAATCCCCACCAAGGTAAAAGAATCAACTATCTCAAACCTGTTGTTTGCTGATGACTGCGTCCTCTCTACCAACTCTGTGGAAGAAATGCAGACTTACATGGATAAGTTCTCAATGGCCTGTGATAGGTTTGGCCTCACCATTAACACCAAAAAAACAGAGGTCATGTTCCAGCCCGCCCCTAGAGAACATTATTACGATCCAGTCATCAACATTAAACACCAGCGTCTCCAGTCAACGGACAACTTTGCTTATCTTGGCAGCCTCCTATCCAGATCGGCAAATATAGGTTCTGAGGTCAACAATAGGATATCCAAAGCCAGTGCTGCGTTCGGAAGGTTACGTGTTACTGTGTGGGAACGGAAGGGGATAAGCATAGTCACAACGCTGAAAGTTTACCAGGCCATAGTGCTAACCACGCTGCTGTACGCAAGCGAGACATGGACATTGTATAGCAGACACGCAAGCAAATTAAACCATTTCCACACAAGCTGTCTACGCAGAATACTAAACATAAACTGTCAGGACAAAATTCCAGACAGCGAAGTCCTCACAAGAACAAAGATCACAAGTGTCAACACCCTGTTGCAGAAGGCCCAACTGAGATGGGTCAGTCACGTTGCTCGAATGCCTGATAAACGCATCCCAAAACAGTTGATGTATGGCGAGCTTGAAGGGGGCAGACGGTCAGCTGGTGGACAGAAAAAACGCCTTAAAGAAACTCTTAAAGTGTCTCTGAAATGCTTCGATATAGACAATACGTGCTGGGAATCCCTTGCGCAAGATCGCCAAATGTGGCGCTGTAACAACAAAGAGGAACCCGAATAGCTGAGAATCATCGTATTGGTGAGTCACAGAGAAAACGAGCAGCGCGAAAAACAGAGCACACAACACGCACATGTCTAACCTTGATCATGTATGCCCTACCTGTTGTCAGGAATTATGTTCTAGGATTGGACTCTACAGTCACCTCCGCACACAACAGAGAGGTGCAACATCACAGGTCTGAGATTGTTGTCATCATCGCTTGCGATGGACAGCTATTATATATATAAAGGTGTAAGAATCACACAAGATTATGGATGAAACAAGCTGACAGAACAAATAGCTAATGTGGCAAATGTTGCAGCTCTACCGATAGAGGAAGAAAAGATCTCAATAAAGTGTAGTATGGTCAGCATCCGCAATGTAATAATTCCTTTGGAATGTAATGTAGAGAATGTGGCAATATGAAGGTTGAACTAAAAACTAAGCAACTGATGTCAAATAAATAATGCAAGTGATGATAATGTTCATACGATGTAACTGTGAGTCGTGGATATAAGATATGAAGGAGCTTCCTAGTTATTGGTTATTGGTTACTAAACTGACATCATTACAATCCGAACAGACCCATATGTTCTCAGTATCTCCTAAATGATATCGAAGAGTATGCATACTGATGGTTCCAGTGGCTCACTGATTAAACAAACTCTTCACTCTGCCTCTCTGTTATACGTTGTACATGTACAACGGGTAACTCCAAACTGCCTAAATCGCTGGATCGATTCAACATATATTTCAGTGTCCTCATCCAACAAACAGTCGCGAAGAGTCCAAAGAACATCCCATTTATCCACCTTCAACTCTCCAACACTCGATGGCGTTGATGCTAGCCTGCCCACTCTCCCATTACCGTAAACACCCGCATGCCCAGGACAGTATATCCTCGTAAGCCTCTGGAGGTTAGAAACGTCTTTAGACAACATCCACCCATAACGAAACTTGCCCTTCTGGGTCTTGTGAAGCATCGACTGAGAGTCAGAAACAAAAACTGCCCCAGTAAATGTTCCAGGGAGCCAATGGAGCGTAGCAGTAACTGCCGCAACCCCCATCATACTAGAAGTAGCTGTACGCTCCACTTTGCTCTACAACAACCCTGTCATGCGCATTCGCCATGAAACCCCAGCCTGACTTCTCACCACGATGAACCGACTCATCGGTATTTACAACAACATCATCCTCCCTTACAGTATCTTCTATCAGCTGCTTAACCGCAAGATTAGCCTTCATGATGCCCCAACTCTACATTCTCTTCCAAGAGTAATGATAACGTTGAGATAGTTGATCATGCTGCCATCTGTTGGGACCCATTCTTCCCCTTTCGGTAGGGTTGCAACCGTGGTCACCTGGCCAATTGTTCTCTCAGCCTGTGCCGTGAACGTCATGTCACGTTTGATTCCCGTGCCCTTAACATAATTAGAGTTCTTGTGTAGTGGATGTCTCGTCTCTTATCCGCAGTAACTCGCATATATGCCTTGGTTTGGGCGATTGTATGATGGGAGCGTAATGACAGAAGGCCAAGCATATATATCATTTTCACAATATGGGTATCTCTAGTGCAGCCAATAACTATACGCATACCTTCATTCTGAACCCGTTGGAGTCGTTCACATTGTGATCTTGATATCGTGAGAATGCCGAGTCCGTAATTTACCACGGACATAACCAGTCGATCGAACAAAACAGCAAGTAGTCTCTGCTCAATGTGTGCGGCTACCATAACTTTGAGAGCCGCAAGACCACGCTTGCACCGTTGTATCGTCTGTTCAACATGATGTTTGAAATCTAGAATACGATCAAAGGTTATTCCAAGATAGCGCAGCCTGTCTCTGCGCTCGATGGTATGTTCATCAAAGATTTCACGGGTAGATTAGATGGTATGTTCATCTAAGATTTCAGCCTTGACTATGTGATTATTCAACGAGCACCACAACATACACGCTTTTTCAGGATTGACCTGAGAGCGAGACTCTACACCAACACGAGATGGTATGCAATGTTTCATGAATGTCGTCGACCATCTCTCGTCTATCTGATTCAGTCCTATATATTAAGATAGCATCTGCAAATGTCAATGTCCAACCCAACCCGGTTGGCAGAACTTTAGCTACATTTGCTATGTAAATGGGGGTGTACAACACTAGTGATATGCAGAACCCTTTGAGTAATCCCGGTCATATATGGAGACAATTAGTACAGTCATGACTACTTGTTATAAAACACGATATTTGCTGATCGGCTGAAAATACACTGTTTGTCCACATGACATTAAGAATAATTGATGATGATTTCATGTAGATACTCTCCACTAGTTGTAAATACACTTTGTCTTCTCTCGCTATGTATCTTCATTATGTGTTATTATACTACTTGTGTGATATAGATAATATACGTTTTATAATCTTGAAATGTTGAAATCCTAAATTCTAAAGTATACTTTTCTAATTGAAAAACGAATATAAACTTTATCGACAATTGTTTTCGATGTGCTCTAAAAACTAAAATAGTATGACATCTTGTCATATACCGACTTGTAGATATGAAGATATCAGGAAACTATAATGCCATCTTGTCATATACCGACTTGTAGATATGAAGAGAACAGGAAACTATAATGACATCTTGTCATATACCGACTTGTAGATATGAAGAGAGCAGAAAACTATAATGCCATCTTGTCATATACCGACTTGTAGATATGAAGAGAACAGGAAACTATAATGGCATCTTGTCATATACCGACTTGTAGATATGAAGAGAGCAGGAAACTATAATGACATCTTGTCATATACCGACTTGTAGATATGAAGAGAGCAGGAAACTATAATGACATCTTGTCATATACTGACTTGTAGATATGAAGAGAGCAGGAAACTATAACATCTTGTCATATACCGACTTGTAGATATGAAGAGAGCAGGAAACTATAATGACATCTTGTCATATACCGACTCTCTTTCCTCGTGTGCGTTCACTCGCGCGTGTTCACTGGCGCTTGTTCACTGTCGAGTTTTCACTCGCCCGTGCTCACTAGTGGGTGTTCCCATTTGTCATTTTCACCTTCAATCTCTATAATTGTTTTCATATATGCCCTACTCTAAAGAACAACATGTTACGTATAACTGATGTTCATATATATGTTCACTTCTCTAAACAACAACATGTTATGTATAACTGATGTTCATATATATGTTCCCTTCTCTAAACAACAACATGTTACGTATAACTAATGTTCATATATATGTTCCCTTCTCTAAAGAACAACATGTTACGTATAACTAATGTTCATATATATTTATATATATATATATATATGTTCCCTTCTCTAAACAACAACACGTTATGTATAGCTGATGTTCATATATATGTTCCCTACAATGTTTAAATCGACACATCGATATTGTATTGATCTATACTGAAGTATCGATTCTAACATCTTTTAATTATACACACTCGGATTCTACACTACACGTACTACAGCCGTATCATCTCATGTAGTACACACTCGTTGCTTTTCTTCAGTATCTTAAGGTCAAAGACTAGCCGTGACATCTCATGAAGTACACACTCGTAGTCTTGTTCAGTTTCTTATGGTCAAAGTCTAGCCGTGTCATCTCATGTAGTACACACTTGTAGCGTTTCTTAAGGTCAGAGTCTAGCCGTGTCGTCTCATATAGTACACACTCGTAGCCTTTCTTTAGTTTCTAAAGATTAAAGTCTAGCCGTGTCATCTCATGTAGTACACACTCGTAGTCTTGTTCAATTTATTAAGGTCAAAGTCTAGCCGTGTCGTCTCATGTAGTACACACTCGTAGTCTTGTTGAGTTTCTTAAGATCAAAGTCTAGCCGTGTCATCTCATGGAGTAAATTTCATCTAATTCTAGATGATTCTAACATATGTCATATCTTCTCTGACATTGATTCGAAATGCACCAATCAAACTGAAACATGTTCTTTGTCGCCATGGTTAGATCTGTTTTATCATCTCTGTCAGTGTATATCTTAGTCCCATCTCTGCCGCAGCAAAATTATATCTTAGTCCCATCTCTGCCGTAGCAAAATTATATCTTAGTCCCATCTCTGCCGTAACAAAATTATATCTTAGTCCTATCTCTACCGTAGCAAAATTATATCTTAGTCCCATCTCTACCGTAGCAAAATTATATCTTAGTCCCATCTCTGCCGTAGCAAAATTATATCTTAGTCCCATCTCTACCGTAGCAAAATTATATCTTAGTCCCATCTCTACCTTAACACAATTATATCTTAGTCCCATCTCTACCTTAACAAAATTATATCTTAGTCCCATCTCTACCGTAGCAAAATTATATCTTAGTCCCATCTCTACCTTAACAACATTATATCTTAGTCCCATCTCTACCTTAACAAAATTATATCTTAGTCCCATCTCTACCTTAACAAAATTATATCTTAGTCCCATCCCTACCGTAGCAAAATTATATCTTAGTCCCATCTCTACCGTAGCAAAATTATATCTTAGTCCCATCTCTACCTTAACAAAATTATATCTTTGTCCCATCTCTACCGTAGCAAAATTATATCTTTGTCCCATCCCTACCATAACAAAATTATATCTTTGTCCCATCCCTACCGTAGCAAAATTATATCTTAGTCCCATCCCTACCGTAGCAAAATTATATCTTAGTCCCATCCCTACCGTAGCAAAAATATATCTTTGTCCCATCCCTGCCGTAGCAAAATTATATCTTAGTCCCATCTCTACCAGAGCAAAATTATATATTTGTCCCATCCCTACCTTAACAAAATTATATCTTAGTCACATCTCTACCGTAGCAAAATTATATCTTTGTCCCATCCCTACCATATCAAAATTATATCTTAGTCCCATCCCTTCCGTAGCAAAATTATATCTTAGTCCAATCCCTACCGTAGCAAAATTATATATTTGTTCCGTCTCTACCATAACAAAATTATATCTTAGTCCCATCCCTACCGTAGCAAAATTATATCTTAGTCCCATCCCTAATTTAACAAAATTATATCTTAGTCCCATCCCTACCGTAACACAATTATATCTTAGTCCCATCCCTACCGTAACAAAATTATATCTTAGTCCCATCCCTACCGTAGCAAAATTATATCTTAGTCCCATCCCTACCGTAGCAAAATTATATATTTGTTCCGTCTCTACCTTAACAAAATTATATCTTAGTCCCATCCCTACCGTAGCAACATTATATCTTAGTCCCATCCCTACCGTAGCAAAATTATATCTTAGTCCCATCCCTACCGTAGCAAAATTATATCTTAGTCCCATCTCTACCTTAGCAAAATTATATCTTAGTCCCATCCCTACCTTAACAAAATTATATCTTAGTCCCATCTCTACCGTAACAAAATTATATCTTGTAAAGTTTACGGTGCTGCTCTTGGCATTTTTCCTGTAATTGGCGAGCAGCAAATATCATGTCTGCTGTTCCACGACCTGCTCAGAAAAAAATTAGAGTGGGTCGCAGGGAGTAAGTCCTGTTCCAGGTGATCGATTAATCGATTGAGGAGGACTCTGGCCAGTATTTTGCCAGCAATTGACAGGAGGGAGATCCCCCTGTGATTATCGCAGGCCTGGCGGTTTCCTTTGCGCTTGTACAGGTGTACAATATTGGCATCCTTTAGTTCATGTGGCACACGTCGTTGCACCAAATGGATGTAAATAACTCTGCTAATTTTAACATCACCATGGGCCCTCCTTCTTTGTAGACTTCGGTTGGTATTGAGTCCACACCCGGTGCCTTCCCGCTGGACATCTGGCCTGTTGCCTTCTTGACCTCTTCTAGGGTAGGTGGAATATCAAGCTTGGCATTGATTGGGACCTGGGGCATGCACTCTATGACTTCATAACATATAGTGGATGGATGGTTGAGGACAGAAAAGAAGTGTTCTGCCCAGCGGTTTAGTATCTGAGGCTTGTCAATTAGTAGCATTGCTCCATCTGCATCGAGTATAGGGGTGGGGTGAGAATGTAGAGGGTCGTAAACAGTTTTTAGGGCATCGTAGAAGCGTTTGGAATCATGTATGTCTGCATATATTTGGATTTCATCAGATTTCAACAGCTCTAATATAACTACCTTTCATTAGCAGTCAGGGAAAAGCAACAGAACGCCAGACAAATTAGTTCTGATATGGTTATAGACACCTTTGATTTGCAGTCATAGAAGAGCCGCAGATCTCCAGACAAGATAGCTCTGATAGAGATACAGGGATATCTGAACGTAGACGACTCACAATTTATTCCATCATTAACAAAGTGTTATTGTGTCTACCAATAGAGGATGACAGAATCGTATGCATCAACAAGGCTTGTAAGATAGTCACAGACGTCAGTAGCTATTATAGGGAGAATCAGGACTTTTTTAGTTATAGACTAGACCAACCGTCCCTGAAAACTAGTTAAATTCATCAAGATTAGAAATAGAAGAGCAAGAGAATATATGTGTGAACGTTTTTCTAAGACCATCACAAGGCAAGTTAGTAGAGTAAAGTTGTTTAAGAGCATCACAAGGCAAGTTAGTAGAGTAAAGTTGTCTAAGAGCATCACAAGGCAAGTTAGTAAAGCTGTCTAAGACCATCACAAGGCAAGTTAGTAGAGTAAAGTTGTCTAAGAGCATCAAAAGACAAGTTAGTAGAGTAAAGTTGTCTAAGAGCATCACAAGACAAGTTAGTAGAGTAAAGTTGTCTAAGAGCATCACGAGGCAAGTTAGTAGAGTTAAGCTGTCTAAGAGCATCACAAGGCAAGTTAGTAAAGCTGTCTAAGACCATCACAAGGCAAGTTAGTAGAGTAAAGTTGTCTAAGAGTATCAAAAGACAAGTTAGTAGAGTAAAGTTGTCTAAGAGCATCACAAGACAAGTTAGTAGAGTAAAGTTGTCTAAGAGCATCACAAGGCAAGTTAGTAAAGCTGTCTAAGACCATCACAAGGCAAGTTAGTAGAGTAAAGTTGTCTAAGAGCATCAAAAGACAAGTTAGTAGAGTAAAGTTGTCTAAGAGCATCACGAGGCAAGTTAGTAGAGTAAAGTTGTCTAAGAGCATCACAAGGCAAGTTAGTAAAGCTGTCTAAGACCATCACAAGGCAAGTTAGTAGAGTAAAGTTGTCTAAGAGCATCAAAAGACAAGTTAGTAGAGTAAAGTTGTCTAAGAGCATCACAAGACAAGTTAGTAGAGTAAAGTTGTCTAAGAGCATCACGAGGCAAGTTAGTAGAGTTAAGCTGTCTAAGAGCATCACAAGGCAAGTTAGTAAAGCTGTCTAAGACCATCACAAGGCAAGTTAGTAGAGTAAAGTTGTCTAAGAGCATCAAAAGACAAGTTAGTAGAGTAAAGTTGTCTAAGAGCATCACAAGACAAGTTAGTAGAGTAAAGTTGTCTAAGAGCATCACGAGGCAAGTTAGTAGAGTTAAGCTGTCTAAGAGCATCACAAGACAAGTTAGTAAAGTAAAGCTGGTTTAATTAACAGTAACATTGCGATTCCAAACTCACGAAATGACCTACATTCATTACAAAAATCGCTTTTCCAAATGTGTTTTTTTTCTATTAGTTATATATCTCTAGATTCGAAATCGGTAAAACTTATTATTTTATTTTTACAATTTGAGAATGAGTTTTTAAAGCACCCACCCTCTCGGAAATATAACGTGTTTTTTAAGAGGCAATGTCTAGAAATACCGTTTGGTTGGTACTTAGTGATGGGTATCTCTATTCTAAAATACATCGAATTATACAGGGTGTTCAACTTAAAATCAGCCTATGAATGGAGCTAATCTGACATATATGTATGGAAATGAGAAGGTTCAGTTATGACGTAGTATAGGTCAGGTTGTGTGATGGTGTGTAATTGTAGTGCGGGAAGGGACGATGAACAAATGTGACGTAGGACGAGCTAGTCAGAACCGGTTTAAATAATAAATAAACACAAAACGATAGGTTATCTGGCAACTTTCGATTTGTCAATGGGGCTGCAATTATCTTGAACACCCTGTATATCATTGTAAAGTGGCAGTGCGAGACAATTATGAAGGTCCATCCAATTCTATGGAAGCTGAAACTGCCAAGATTATTTTGGCCAGATCAGTGAGAAAGAGACAACTTGTTTATTGCCAGCTGTTCTATGAATGAAATTCCAAAGCTTTTGTAACGGCAAATACATCTTTCAACTATGATATTCAAACTGTCAAATAAGATGTTATCTATCGCATAGCTAAACAAAATGTTCTCATTCTCTCATTGTCACAGCACAATTTAAAGTTGCTAGGTACCTAGAACTTTAGCTTATTGAAGTATTTCAATTTTTTAAATAAAATAATAAGGACTAGTTGCGACTACTTACGTATTTTACAACAGTGTTTATAACCACACATGGTCGCCATTCTTATGTCAACCTGACAAGTAATTTATGTAAAGGTTATATACTATTTCACCTCAGACCACCTTGATAATATCTGATAAATAGTAAAACACGTACAAACAAAGTACTATAGTTTTACAAAATACAGAAACAGTGACGATAAACAGCAACGTTTCGACCAACAAGGCCTTTATCAAGCAAACGAACAACCAGGAGTGACAAATTAAAATGAAACACAAATGGACGACCAAATACAAACGTATCTAAGGAAAATGGTATCTAAGGAAAATGATAAATAGTAAATACTTTGACAAAACAAATATGGACGTTAGCGACCGTTTCTTTTGTATCCCTTAGTTATTCTTAGTAAATATTTACAATATGAATTTAGTAGTTATATTTTACATTGTTATTGTGTTTTAAGTTGGTTGTTTTCTTTTCATGATTTTAGAAAATTAGATGTATGTGCTATTTTGTACTGAAAAAAAGAAGGAAATTCATAAATGTTGAGAATCATCTTGATTCTCACCTAGATACATATATTATTTAACAGACATTCCATTGTGTTGTAAATTGTGTTGTATTTTTGTGTTGATTTAGTTCGTTGTGTAGTGGAAGAGAGATTGCAATATAAATAATAGAACATTTGACTTAGATCACACTACTACAGAGAGAGAGAGAGAGAGTGAGATAGTGAGAGAGAGTGAGAGAGAGAGTGAGAGAGTGAGAGAGAGAGAGAGAGAGAGAGAGAGAGAGAACAAGTGAGAGAGAGAGAGTGAGAGAGAGAGTGAGAGAGAGAGTGAGAGAGTGAAAGAGAGAGAGAGAGAGGTGGGTGAAAATAAATAAGGCAGTGAAAACAACTTGTTGTGATTTATATATATATATATATATATATATATATATATATATATATATATATATATGTACATGTCTGGTTCGTCCACTAATTTAAACGTATTTATAGCTCCTGATATAACACATATGGCTGATATAGCACATCTGACTGATATAACACATCTGACAGATATAACACATATGACTGATATAACACATCTGACTGATATAGCACATCTGACTGATATAGCACATCTGACTGATATAACACATCTGACTGATATAGCACATCTGACTAATATAGCACATCTGACTGATATATCACATCTGACTGATATAGCAAATCTGACTGATATAGAACATCTGAATGATATATCACATCTGACTGATATAACACATCTGACTGATAAAACACATCTGACTGATATTACATCTGACTGATATAGCACATCTGACTGATATAACACACCTGACTGATATAGCACATCTGAATGATATCGCACATCTGACTGATATATCACATCTGACTGATATAACACATCTGACTGATATAGCACATCTGACTTATATAACACATCTGACTGCTATAGCACATCTGACTGATATAATACATCTGACTGATATAACACATCTGACTGAAATAACACATCTGACTGATATAACACATCTGGCTGATATAACACATCTGACTGATATAACACATCTGACTGATATAGCACATCTGAATTATATAGCACATCTGACTGATATAGCACATCTGACTGATATAGCACATCTGACTGATATAGCACATCTGATTGATATAGCACATCTGACAGATTTACATGTAATGTGACTAGTGTACACCGACATTCAAGCGAACGTTACACTCTAAACTTCATATGTACATGTATTGTAGATTTACTCCAAACTTCATATGTACATGTATTGTAGATTTACTCCAAACTTCATATGTACATGTATTGTAGATTTACTCCAAACTTCATATGTACATGTATTGTAGATTCACAGATACAAAATCAAGATTTCGTGTATATCAACCTTGTACAATATAAAATTACCAGGGACCATCATTTAGTGATCATACGGTGCAACGCTGATCTGATCGAAGAGTGCACAATGAAATGTGAAATTCGTTCAATAAAATAACAGTTATATTTGTGAGATAAGAAAAAAGGTGGAAATCGAAAGATGTGTATTGTGTTTTTGACAAGAATCTGAAATGCTGCTAAGGTATATGACGGTACAATAGAGGCGAAGAAGCTATCTGACGGTACAATAGAGGTACATAAGCTATCTGACGGCACACTAGAGGTACATAAGCTATGTGACCGTACAATATAGGTACAGAAGCTATATGACGGTATAATAGAGGTACATAGGCTACCTGAGGTTACAATAGAGGTGCATATGCTATCTGACGGTACAACAGAAATACATAAGCTATATGACGGCCCAATATAGGAACATAAGCTTTCGGACGGTACAATAGAGGTACATAAGCTATATGACGGTACAATAGTGGTAGGAAGCTATCTGACTGTAGAATAGAGGTCCATAAGCTATATGACGGTACAGTAGAGGTACATAAGCTATATGACGGTAAAATAGAGATACAGAAGCTATATGACCATAGAATAGAGGTACATAATCTATCTGACCGTAGAATAGAGGTACAGAAGCTATCGTACGGTTCAATGTAGCTACAGAAGCTATCTGACGGTAAAATAGGTGTATATAAACTATTGTATGGCACAATGCGAAACATAAGCTATCTGACGGTACAATAGATTTACAGAGAAGTGCTTACCATCGAATGAAAATAATGATATGTAATTAAAAAAGTAGAACAGTTATGATGCAAGTGAAGATATGGTGATTGCTGTCCCAACTCAAAAGAAATTTGGGGCCCGGGAGGGCAGACAATCACATTGTAACCTGCCTGGGGGATGGAAGATATAGTTGCGAAGGAGATCGGATTACCTATGGACATAGTGGACATACCTTGGACATATTCGGGTGTAGTGAAACATTGCAAACTGAAATTGAAACTAGGATTAGATCGGATCACCATTCCGTAATGACCCGATGATCATCCCCCTAGTCACAAATATATGTATCCCGGTTCTCATTACTTCTGTATTTGAAAGATCTACGTGTAAACACTAACAGTTGTGGCACATGCACATTATGAACAGCTACATAAATGTAAACACAATTCCTCCATGTTTCTGAATGCAATCACATGACAGGATGGCTAAGTGTGACGTCATGAAGTCGTAAGCACTTTATGTGTACATACAGTAGACATGTTTACATTACTACAATACAAGTTCGTTAATGACGACAGCGAGTATGACATTCATATTGTTTGTTCATCTGATGTTTATAGTAATTATTCATCATATCACACATGTGTCCGCGTCACATTATTACCCACAAGTCAGCATTCGGTATGTGGGTGTATTTTTTACTTATTAGTTGTCACTCAGTTGTGTTTTTGCTTGATTTATAGTATCTCAAAGTTTGTGCCCCAGTCTGCACTGATCTGTAATTTTCTTCGATATCTTCCTTATTTATAATCAACACCTATAAACCATACATATTTTGTACAGGAAGATAAACTACATTTGGAATTACATTGTAATAATGTTTCAATGAACAAGAACTAATTAGAAAAATGGCCGACTCATTTGCATATTATGCAAACAGTGAATATATTTATACTTTATAATACTGGATTTCAAGAAAAAAAGCAGCCTGAGTGACAAATCAAAAGTTTGCCAGGCACAATGCTTCTTGTTTATTTACTATTTAAACCGGTTCTGAATAGTTCGTCATATCGTCTGCTCGCCATTCGAGATAGCTCTAATAATGCAGTTTTCTATTCAAGAAAAATTACTATTTAGAAATATTATGTCCGCACCGGATCCATTAAGACAACACAAGAAATGTTCGCTGAAAGATTTTCAAATTCTCAAAATCCTGCAAAATGCAGCATAAAGAGGTTGGTATCGAAATGGCGTTCACGGTTCTGTAACTAATCCCAAAAAGGGGTAGATTCCATCAGTCGGGACTCCAGAAGCTGTCGCTAATATTCAGCAGATAATTCTAACAAGTCCACAGAAATCTTTGCCGAAATTAGCACAACAAAGCAGTCTGAAAGTCACATCATATCATAGTATTCTTCCCCTCTTACATTCAAACCTATTGTGTAACTTGTACACAGGAATTGAAAGTCACATTATAGCATAGTATTCTTCACTCGCTACATTTCAAACCATATTAAAATTGACACAGGAATTGAAAAAACGGTAACAAGGGGAAACTTTCGATTATTGTCACTGTCTTCTAAAGAAGATTGTCTTTGGTAAATTGGACCTTTGCGTACTTCATGAGTGACGAAGCATGGTTTCATTTGTCTGGTCAAGTAAGTTCACAGAACACTCGATCGATATTGGTGCATAGAAAATGCTCATCGCCTGTTGAGTATTACTGCCCCTAAAATCGGGTATGGTTGTTCTGTTTCCCCGAGTCGGATTTTTTTGGTATTTGTTGACCAAACGTTAACATAAATGTTTTTAGATTATTTGAATCCTTTTTATTCACAGTTAAATATGAAAAGCGTAAAACGTGCAACAGAGAAATGACTGTCAGCAAAGGTTTGTTACCCCCACCCTTCCTGATTATCTACGTGTGATTTTTTTCTTTGGGGCTTTTGAAGGGTTGGGGTACAAAACAAATCCACATACATTGAATGCTCTCAAAGGATATATTCAATTCTATCCAAACAATTGACATGACCTTTGCGTATAGTGCATGCAGATTACTAGTAAGCATGTATCAGTAAAAAATGGGCCCATTTAGCATCTTCTGAGGCCCCAGAATGTTGTTAATGTAAATAATTAAATTGAATAAATTACTCCCTACAGTAGTTTCTTTTTCAAAACAAGTCATTTGTGTTTTGTTCAGATTGTTCGTCAAATATTTGTGTTGACGAACTCTCAGTACATACTGCAGAATTTGACAAGACAGATACATTTGTTCATATTTGTGTTGACGAACTCTCAGTACATACTGCAGAATGTTGACAAGACATGATACATTTGTTCATTTTTTGTTTTGGGGACGAAACTCTCAGTACATACGCGGATGTTGACAAAAACGACACATTTGTTCATATTTGTGTTGACGAACTCTCGAACATACTGCAGAATGTTGACAGACTGCACTTTGTTCATATTTGTGTTGACGAACTCTCAGTACATACTGCAGAATGTTGACAAGATATGACACATTTGTTCATATTTGTGTTGACACACTCTCAGTACATACTGCAGAATGTTGACAAGACATACACATTTGTTCATATTTGTGTTTTTGAACTCTCAGTACATACTGCAGAATGTTGACAAGACATGATACATTTTTTCCCTATTTGTGTTGACAAACTCTCAGTACATACTGCAGAATGTTGACAAGACATGTACTTTTTGTTCATATTTGTGTTGACAAACTCTCAGTACATACTGCAGAATGTTGACAAGACATGACACATTTGTTCATATTTGTGTTGACGAACTCTCAGTACATACTGCAGAATGTTGACAAGACATGACACATTTTTTCCCATATTTGTGTTGACAAACTCTCAGTACATACTGCAGAATGTTGACAAGATATGACACATTTGTTCATATTTGTGTTGACGAACTCTCAGTACATACTGCAGAATGTTGACAAGACATGACACATTTGTTCATATTTGTGTTGACGAACTCTCAGTACATACTGCAGAATGTTGACAAGAAAATGACACATTTGTTCTTTATTTGTGTTGACAACTCTCAGTACATACTGCAGAATGTTGACAAGACATGACACATTTGTTCATATTTGTGTTGACGAACTCTCAGTACATACTGCAGAATGTTGACAAGACATGAAACATTTGTTCATATTTGTGTTGACAAACTCTCAGTACATACTGCAGAATGTTGACAAGACATGATACATTTGTTCATATTTGTGTTGACGAACTCTCAGTACATACTGCAGAATGTTGACAAGACATGCACATTTGTTCTATTTGTGTTGACAAACTCTCAGTACATACTGCAGAATGTTGACAAGAAAATTACACATTTGTTCATATTTGTGTTGACGACCTCAGTACATACTGCAGAATGTTGACAAGACATGAAACATTTGTTCATATTTGTGTTGACGAACTCTCAGTACATACTGCAGAATGTTGACAAGACATGACACATTTGTTCATATTTGTGTTGACGAACTCTCAGTACATACTGCAGAATGTTGACAAGACATGACACATTTGTTCATATTTTTGTTGACGAACTCTCAGTACATACTGCAGAATGTTGACAAGACATGACACATTTGTTCATATTTGTGTTGACAAACTCTCAGTACATACTGCAGAATGTTGACAAGACATGACACATTTGTTCATATTTGTGTTGACGAACTCTCAGTACATACTGCAGAATGTTGACAAGACATGACACATTTGTTCATATTTTTGTTGACGAACTCTCAGTACATACTGCAGAATGTTGACAGATATGCCTTTTTGTTCATTTTTGTTGACAAACTCTCAGTACATACTGCAGAATGTTGACAAGACATGAAAATTTGTTCATATTGTGTTGACAAACTCTCAGTACATACTGCAGAATGTTGACAAGATATGACACATTTGTTCATATTTTTGTTGACAAACTCTCAGTACATACTGCAGAATGTTGACAAGATATGACACATTTGTTCATTTTTTTGTTGACGAACTCTCAGTACATATGAAAGAATGTTGACAAGACATGACACATTTGTTCATTTGTGTTGACGACTCTAAAGTACATACTGCAGAATGTTGACAAGACATGACACATTTGTTCTATTTGTGTTGACGAACTCTCAGTACATACTGCAGAATTTGACAAGACATTACATTTGTTCATATTTGTTTTGGGACGAACTCTCAGTACATACAGAATGTTGACAAACACATTTGTTCATATTTGTGTTGACAAACTCTCAGTACATACTGCAGAATGTTGACAAGACTGACACATTGTTCTATATTTGTGTTGACGAACTCTAAAGTACATACTGCAGAATGTTGACAAGACATGACACATTTGTTCATATTTTTGTTGACAAACTCTCAGTACATACTGCAGAATTTGAAAAGATATGACACATTTGTTCATATTTTGTTGACAAACTCTCATATCCCTGCAGAATGTTGACAAGACATGACACATTTGTTCATATTTGTGTTGACAACTCTCAGTCATCTGCAGAATGTTGACAAGATATGACACATTTGTTCATATTTTTGTTGACAAACTCTCAGTACATACTGCAGAATTTTGGGCAAGACTATAACATTTGTTCATATTTGTGTTGACGAACTCTCAGTACATACTGCAGAATTTGACAGATAACATTTGTTCATATTTGTGTTGACACTCTCAGTACATACTGCAGAATGTTGACAAGACAGGGCACATTTTTCATATTTGTGTTGACAAACTCTCAGTACATACTCAGAATGTTGACAGACAACATTTGTTCTATTTGTGTTGACGAACTCTCAGTACATACTGCAGAATGTTGACAAGACATGACACATTTGTTCATATTTGTGTTGACGAATTTCCTCAGTACATCTGCAGAATGTTGACAAGACATGACGCATTTGTTATCACCACTTCCCCACAATAATTAACACCATAGCCAAAGACATGCTCAGTTACAACATAACGTCATATTGAACCTTCTCATTTCATATCCTTATGCCAAAATTGGCTCCATTGACGACGAGGCTCCCTTAACGCAAGATTTCTTTTATCTTGAACACCCTGTAGAACTTCAACTTTTTATCAAAAGAGTTGTTAAGTTCATTGTTCAATGTTCAGGATCATCTTCATCGCACATCGAAAATGTTCATGCTCCGATCCCCTCCTGGCATGTACCTCAGTGTATTTAGGCTAAAATCTCCAGTTATGTGTTGATTGATGCTTTTACTGCGTTTTATCTTGGGGTTTTTTCCACACAAAAAAACAAACATATGTATATAGAGCAAAACAAATGAATTCTCAAAATGGTTACCCGTATTGTAATTAAAATGTGATATCAGGGACACAAATATCAAACATGATATATTAGGGACACAAATACAATGTGATATCATGGACACAAATACAATGTGATATCAGAGACACAAATCAATGTGATATCAGAACCCCAAATACAATGTGATATCATGGACACAAATGCAATGTGATATCAGGGACACAAATGCAATGTGATATCAGGGACACAAATGCAATGTGATATCAGGGACACAAATACAATGTGATATCAGAGACACAAATACAATGTGATATCATGGACACAAATGCAATGTGATATCAGGGACACAAATGTTTGATATCAGGGACACAAATGCAATGTGATATCAGGGACACAAATGCAATGTGATATCAGGGACACAAATACAATGTGATATCATGGACACAAATACAATGTGATATCAGGGACACAAATACAATGTGATATATGGGACAAAATACAATGTGATATCAGGGCCCAAAATAAAATGACATCAGTGAAACACATACAATGTGATATCTGGGACACAAATACAATGTGATATATGGGACACAATTCAATGTGATATTGGACACAAATAAAATGTGATATCAGGGACATAAATGCATGTGATATCAGTGAAACAAATGCAATGTGATATCAGGAACACAAATAAAATGTGATATCAGTGACACAAATATCAAACATGATATATCGATCTGTGTGGGAAAATAGCAAATCTTCATATCGTATTCACACATTAAAAATAAATGTGTACATTGGAACAAATAAAAGGTGGTATTGAATGCATATAATCTATGCAATATATAATCAGTAATGATGATGTTGTATACTGTCTACTGTTTTCTTATTAGGATTTGATGTAAGGACACCATCGACAGGATTATATACTTGCCCCCCCATGTTTTGAACCAGGTACGCTTGGGTTTGTGATAGAGCTCGCTTACGCTAGAGATGCTCAAACACAGTAAGTGTCTGATACTGAAATGTCTTCTAGTCTTGTGTGTATCGACGACGACTTGAGTGACTACACATGACTTTGTTACTTATCATGACACATTATAACAGTGCACTTTATAATAACACATACTCCAGCTTTGATGTGTCAATATATTCTTCTTCTTTGCTTTCGATTGTATACTGTCTAAACCATGCTATGAGTTGCATCTATGAAACTGTACTGCATGTCGTTGGCGTTCCCCGTGAGTTTCCCTAGCTCACTCTGTCAGCTTCGTTACAGGCCATGTTTCCATTTCGTTAGTGGATGTATGATGGACATGACTGCATAATGTGCTCTGGAGTCTGTGTTTCTGGCTGACATGCACAATGTTCAGTCTGTTAAAGACTTTATTCTGTGCGTGTGATATTAAAACAGCGATGACCTGTTCTAGGTGAACTTTTGTTGTGTGATGTTTTCTGTTTAGTCTTGATAGTGTTGAGTGGGTTTGGTCGTCATGGTTGCCTCCACAACTATGTGTATGTTTGTTTGTTATGTCTCTTGGTTTTTGGTAGTGACGTTGTTTGTGTTGTTTTAGTTTTGTTCCCTCCTTAGTCAGCTTGTCTACTCTCTCATTTCCTATATACCAGTGGGCCCCAGTGAGAATAATTGTGTTCTGAGAACTTTTTAGCTAGCTGTAATTTTGCTCTATCTCTCTCTTTTCTATCTCTTTCTCTCCCCTCTCTCTCAAAATTACCTCATTGTTCCTTTGTGTGGCCTTCAGGACTGCTATGCATCTCACAGGAAGACAGAGCTTGTTGTTGTTTCTTTCCTGCATTAATTTTTCTGCATCAATGATTATTGTACAGTTCTAAAATGTGTTGAAGTTCTCCAGTGACCTTAAAACCTTTGTAAATATATATATGTACTATATTATACCCAGTCAATGTTTACATTATTCTTTATGATATAAGAAAGTTATTATTATTTCTTCAAGTCTCATGATGTTCATGATGAGATAACTGCATGAAAACTTTGCAAAGTTCTCAATGTTGACTGACTTGACGAAACATTTTCCTGTTTCTTCTCCAGACTATACCAGTTCAAATGCAATGTAAACATGTAGTGTGCTTTATCAATTGATATTGTATAATTTACCGGGGGCCCGTCACTAGGGGGTGCGGGGTGCGGGCCCATCGGTGACACCATAAAGGGGTGACACCAAAATAAAAAATTGCAAATTTGACAAAGCAGACATAGCTCTGTCTAGTCGGGTTTCATAAACGTTCATTGTTAAATACATGCAGGCACGAGGTGCCACCATGCAAACAGGCACTTTTAAAAGCAGACCAATATGGAATAACAGTAGAGATAAGATTAAGGTTCAAGAAGAGAATGGCAGGGAACAACCCCAGAGAGGCTGGACTCACTATGCAGAAAAAAAAACAATAGGGCGATGCTGGAGTGTATTGATCGTTTTCATTCTGAACTCCAGACCAGATCAACAGCGATCAGAAGTAGCAAATATGTTTGAGGTTGTTAGGGAAGAGTCTTCTATCAGCAACTGGGAAAAGAGTTGCTGGTGTCAGTTCAAAATTGACCCTTTCTATGATGAGCTATCCGGAGTAGAGCTTTTAAAAGAAATACCAAGGCTGAGAAGACACCTGAAGGCAGCAGACATTGATATCCACAAAGCCCAAAAACTGGTCAATGTTTGATATTTTAAAATTTATAGTTGACGGATTTTCCCTTTAATCTCTCCCAATACTCTCACTAAGCCTACACCTTTTCTTACTAACTGTGTTCGGGCTCATGTGAAGGACTCAAAACTGAAACATAAAGAACTATTTGCGATCAACCAGCGGACAGTCAAGACTTTCTGATCTGGCTATATTATCAATTGAAAGTGATATGGTGACAGATTTGTTTTGATGATGTGATTGACAGGTTTGCAGCTTTGAAGACCAGGAAAGGAAACTTTTAAATAACAGAAATTTTAATGTTAAATAACAAAATTTAACTTTGTCCGGTTTGTCGAAGTTCTTTATTTATGTTTTACCTAAGTATTGAAGTTATATTGTTCAATTTGTTTTCTTTCTTATGTCCTTATTAACTTTTTGACTTATTTGACAAACATGACTATATGCGATTATATGGTACAGGAACACTCGGAAAAGACCATGGTGAAGTCTGGGGTGACACCAAGGTTTACCGCCTGGGTAACCACCTAGTGACGCCACTGAATGTTACGGTATGTATTTCAGCAATTCACGAAATGTGTACATTAATGTGGTAGCTGCTGAGCAGTTTGGATCCTTCCGTGGTCAAAGGCGCAAGGAAGCGTCGCGAGGAATAAGAGGTGGCTCTATCCCCGCGCTCACCTCCAAGTGGTGACCCTGGTAACAGACAGTAGTTCCAGGGCCCGGCTAAGAGGGCATGTGCCATGGAGCTACTCTGGGGGGAAGTAGAGATGCACATATAGTCATGCCTTATGGGTTCACTAGCAACTAGACGGCGAACTCCAAAAGTGACTTTTGCTCGCTCTCCCGACATTTGGAAAGCTAGTAAGATGATACATGGAACCTTGCGGGCGGATCAGGGCCGCGCATTCTCTCTCTTGATGCATTCTCCCGAGCGATGAACATGCCTGGTGATGAGCTCCGCTGTGTCCAAGACGCTCTACATAGGTCAAAGTCTGCCACCATCACAGAGAGGCACGAATCAAAAACCATCTAGTGGACGTTGACCCCCGTGAGGTGAAATTCGGAGCCCGTGCAAACCCCTCTCTGGATCCGCCTCTCTAGAGCCGATGAGTGTGCTGGGTGCCGAGCTGAGTTGCACGTGGGCATCATGGGCGAAAGTCGATTTTTCCCCCTCGAAGTCGAAAGCCAGAGGAATTGACGGAAATGGTGAGGGAGGCACCTCGGTAGAAGCACCCCGTACAGCCGTTGCAAGGGTGGCGCCCATGTGGCGAAAATATGAACACGGACAAAGTCGATGGTGACGGGGATCGGGCGAGCTAGCAAACACGCTGGGAAAGTCATGTGGGCCTCATCGAGGGCAGGCCGGGCACGCAAGAGGGTAGCGTCCCACTCTCATGAGGAACAACTAGAAAGCCCAGCAGAGGTAAACCAGTGCAAAACGCGGCAGGGGGCAGCAGTAATCGCGGCAGCAACAACTGTGGGGCAGTAGGCAGGGTGTGCGTCCCACCCAAATGTACAGAACAACTGGAAAGCCCAGCAGAGGTAAAGTCAGTGTGCGTTTCCCCTGCAGATAACTACTGCTGCCTTGTTGTTGATTGGGGACAACCAAAGACTAGCGGAGCAAACCGCAAACAAACCTGAACGGGCGGCAAACCAAGGTGTTCATTAAAACGACCATTTTGCTGGGCAGATGGCGTTCATACGACCGGGAGGGCGGTCTAGGTGCTACCCTGAAGAAAATAGAACCCGCCTTGTGGGTTACAGCTGGGGACAGTCAAAGGCTGGGGGAGGCGAACCGCACACAATAGCTGGCTGAAATCCGAACACCCCACCGAAGGATAAGCAACTGTGCTCCCAAAAAGGTGCTGAAGGTTGGGAACGTACATTATGTTCTGTGGTTTACACTTTATACATCACAATAAGAATGAGGAAGAGTCTTTTGACAGTGGCAGAACATCGCTGGATAAGTTGACAGGGTCAAATGAAAGCGATGAGAACATACTTGTTGCACACGGGACACTTCATGTGCGGCAATGCGCTATGTCCTTGGATTGCCAACGATGGCCATCAGGCACAAAGTCGCACGGGGAAAAACTTATCTGAGCGTTTCTGCTGACAAAAATCATCCTCTGACACATCCATAAAATGAAAACAAAAGGGGAGGCGATTGAAGAGGCCGATCCTGGATGCCGAGACAGAGGATGTTATTAAACGAGTATGTACCCTTTATGAGCTGAGACATGGTGAAGAATGGATGCCTATATCAGAGGATTGACTACTTACACCAGGGTTGTCAGTACACTTCGGGGGACGCTGTAGAGAATGGGCCATGGCGTCGTCAATGCGGAGATTCTTGCACTCGTGGATGAGCACTCCCATCCATATGATATCATTATCTACACCGATTTGGGTCTGTCAGACGCGGAACCAGTTCATCGTGGGCTTATTCAGCACAGCGAAATGGTCGCACACTTCATCAGGACTGCGGCGCTTTCAAGACAACGACATCGAGCATGACTATGGAGATCACTGCTGCCTCCCGGGCTCTGTCATGGGTGGGTGCAACAGTTACCATATGAAACATATCAGACTCGATGAATATGCTTCAACTGTTGAATCTGGGAAATATGCGTGGGAATGGGTGGACAGCATTCGGGGATCACATCTCAAGAAAATGACGGCTGTACACACCTGGACATGCTGGAGTGCAGGGTAACGAGCGTGCAGACTTTCTTGCAAACAATGCCACGACTCAAACGGGCAGAAGTATGGACAGAGCCGATATCATCAATGCGGTACGCTCTCAATTATGTGACATGGGGACGTCCCCGAACACTGGAACAAGTTCGAGAATTAGGCGTTAAGTGTGGACATGCAGACAGTGTCGTCTTCGTGGTAGAGAGAGAAGATATAGTAACCAACTTCTCATGGGTACGGTGAGCAAATGGACTTTAGGATGGCTGCTGCGGGGGTGGACAGAGCATGCATGGAACGCCCCAAAGTGCCGACGTCGATGGCATAACATAACAATAAAATATAAAACTAGCCTAGAACGATCGAAAAGGCAAGTATCCTTCCCATGTTTATGGAGCGTTTAAGTAACTATAAGCCTATCCTTGTTGCCAAGCATTCTTTACCTTTTTTCAAATCATCACAACTGCATTAATAACAGTCTCTTCAAGCTGTTTGATGCGAAGATATTGGACACCACCAGGTCCTGGAGCGTTGATTGGTTGCCTTGGGTGCATTAACAACATCCTTCTTTGTTATTTAAATCAATATAAGGTTTTCCAAAGCTAGTAATATCACGAAGAACACTCATGATATTATGGCGGTCAGTTTTATCACCTTTTTGTCTGTTCACGAAACTACCCAGCTACCCATGCTCCCCAGTGCAAAATGTATTGGCAAATTACTAGAGAAGATAGTGACTAGAAGGTAATGTGCCATTAGGGCTGCCGCATCCTCCCTGCCCTTTTGGGGACTCCGGCCAATGAAAGAACTTGGGACAATGTTGGCACTTTGCATATATGTTTGAATGCTTCAATCCAAGCAAGAATGCTGTGGTCATCGTGGAGGATAACTATAACAAGGTGCATTTTTTTAAAAATTGTGCATCTTTGATTAAATGTGAGGGTTTAAACCTTGGAACTGGATAGCTGCTTCATTAATTGAGAGAACCGTTGCACTACGTTTAGGGAAAATGGACATCGGATCCTGCAAGTATATACCTGGGTTATCCCAGGGTTCTCTGTATCACCGTGTTGTTTAATATTTACACAGCAAATGTTGCTAAAATTCAGCCAAACGGATTGGATCGGACATTGACATTTGCAGATGATATCTTAATATAAGACTGGGTCAGATAGACGAGAGATGGTTTGACAACATTCAGAAAACATTGCTACCATCTCGAGTTGGTGTAGAATCTCGCTCTCAGGTCAATCCTGAAAAAGCGTGTATGTTGTGGTGCTCGTTGAATAATCTCATAGCCAAGGCTGATCTACCGGTGAAATCTTTGATGAACATAACATCGAGCACAGAGACAGGATGCGCTATCTTGGGAATAACATTTGATGAACATACCATCGGGCGCAGAGACAGGCTGCGCTATCTTGGAATAACCTTTGATGAACATACCATCGAGCACAGAGACAGGCTTAGCTATCTTGGAATAACCTTTGATCGTAGTCTATCTTTCAAACACTATGTTGAACAGACGTTCCAGCGTTTCAAACGTGGTCTTGCGGCTCTCAAAGTCATGGTAGCCTCACACCTTAGGCAAGTCTACTTGTCCTTTTTTTTGAGCGACTGGTTTTTGTCCGTGGGGAGATTACGGACTCGGATTTTTGATATCAAGATCACAATGTGGGAAAAACTCGAACGGTTCAGAATGAAGGTATGCGTATAACCCTTCGTTGCACTAAAGATACCCCCATTGTGAAGATGAGATACATGCTTGGCCTTCTGTCACTATGCTCCTGTCATGAAATCGCGCAAAAGAAGGCATATTGCGGGTTACTGCGGATAAGAGACATCCACTGCACAAGAACGATAGTGATTTTAAGGGCACGAGAATCAAGCGTGGTATGTCGCGGATGGCCCAGGCTGAGAGAACAATTGGCCAGGTGCTGGTTGAACTCTACCAAAAAGGGGGAAAAATAGATCCCAACAGATGGTAGTATGATCAACTATCTCAACATTATCATTACTCTTAGAAGAGAATGTAGAGGTTTGGGGGAACATGAAGGCTGATCTCACAATTAAGCAGCTGATAGAAGATAATGCAAGGGATGATGATGTTGTTGAATATACCGATGGGTTGGTTCATCGTGGTGAGAAGTCCGACTGGGGTTTCTTGGCTAATGCGCATGGTAGGGTTGTTGCAGAGCGAAGTGGGGCATACAGGACACCTACTTCTAGTATGAGGATGAGGTTGAGGCCGTTACTGCTGCCCTCCATTGGATCTCTAGGACTTCATTTACTGTGGTCGTTGTTGTATCTGACACGCAGTCGATGCTTCACAAGATCCAGAAGGGCAGGTTTTGGTATGAGTGGATGTCGTCTATAGAAGTTTCAAACCTCCGGAGGATTACTTGGATATACTGCACTGGGCATGCGGGTGTTTACGGTAATGAGAGAGGGGGACAGGGTTGCATCAACAGCATCGATTGTTGGGAGTTGAAGATGGATAAAAGGGGGTTTTCTTCGATCTCTTCGCGACTGTCTGTTGGATGAAACACTAAAAACGATGTTGAGTCGATCAAACGATTTAGGCAGTTTGGAGTTACCCGTTGTGCAGGTCAAACTGGATACCTGAAAGGCAGAGTGAGAGGTGTGTTTAATCAGCGAGGCGAAATGTGCTTCAGAGTAAGTTTTCTGCGGTTTTTTCTCTTCGAGTTACTTGATGGCAGAAATGTGTTTCAGAAATAAGTTTTCTACGGTAATTCTCTTCCAGTTACGATGGCGTAAATGTGTTTCAGCGTAAGTTTTTTACGGTTATTCTCTTTGAGTTATTTATGAGAAATGTGCTTCAGAGTAAGTTTTCTACGGTTATTCTGTCCGAGTTACTTGATGGCGTAAATGAACAGAACGCCGGAGACACATGTATTAAGATAAAAAACACATTCTTAGACCAGGTTTTTTGGGGTGTGGGCAAATAAATGTATCATAAAGACGATATACAGGAATCCTTGGATAGAGATGACTCATGGACATTTTACAAGAAACAATAGTCAGATGAAAATTGTGATGTTCAATAATGAAAGCAACAGATTAAATCAAAGCTGAAAAATATGGAGAAATGACACCGGTGACAGTGCGGCTGAGAGACACAAGAACTATGTCAATTGGTTGGTTGAAAGGTTAAATGAAGGTTAAAAATGGAAACAGTAAAAAAACACATACCTAAAACTACTAATTGTAACCTTTGTTCAAAGAGTGGCCAATATAAAAAAAAGATACAAAAAGATCCATCAGGGACGAGCACAAAGGAAAAGGGAGAGATTTCTCAAATAAATCAATGACCTGATCCACCAATAATATTCATGTGTGACGAGGTGCAGGTAACAACTATCTAACAATTAAAGAAGAATTGATAAATGCCACTGCTGTCAATAAGGCAATATGTTTCATGATAAACAATAATCGGGTGGTGGTATTAACGTTACTGTAGAAATGCTCAAAGCCACAGATGGTTAGCAAATAGTCAAGTGTAAGGACTGTTTACTTTAAAATGATATGAAAAAAACAGTTCCAGACAATTGTCTGTTGGGGAATTATAATTAAGTTCCCATAACAAATGTCATGAAAAAGATTGCAACAGCTGGAGACATATCACCCTACTTCAGTAATGTCATGAAAAGTGCACCTGCGAGACATATCACTACATCAGTAATGCCATGAAAAGATTGCAACAGCTGGAGACATATACCCTACTATCAGTAATGACCAGACAGTTTTTCTAAATCTTTCTCAATAGGATTAAAAATTTCGATAAAGGGGACGGGTGCAGTAAAACAATATAGCAAAGGGACAAAGTAATAGCAAAGTAATGAAGTTTTACAAAATAAAAACAATAAGCTAACAGCAACGTTTCACAAAAGCCGTTATCAAACAAACAATACAACAGGAGGAACGAATGTCACAATCATTATATAGACTACGAGAGAAAAATCCTAACGGTTCTAAAATTAAAATATGGGACTAAAAACGAATAACGAAATAAATGAACATATATATATACACATATAGGGGAAAAATGAGCATGAGAAAAGTAAGTGCTAAGAACCATAGGAATGTAGTACGTTGAGTACATGAGGCCGAAGGTACTATGTAACAAATGAAACAATTTTCTAGAAAAATCAATTATGAGAGGCCCCATGATCAGATTAAGCTTTGCCTGGGCATCGAAACTCCCAAATTGTCAGTTCCATTGAAATGAGTGGGTACAGGGTCACACTCATTGGCTTATATCACGTAAGTGTTGGCAGAAACGGTTACTAAGTATTTCATATGTTTCGTCGATATATGTCTTGTCACACCGCTTGCAAGTGATGTAGATTATATTGCGGGACTCGCATGTGAAGTCATATTCAATAACACACGTGGCTTTAGGAAAAGATACAGTACGGGTCTGTATCACATAAACACACTATGGCATGGCCGATGGTGCGAAAAGGATTCTGGGCATTGGATTTAACTGTGTACCAATATATCATTAAGACTTCTGTCCCATCTGTAAGCCACTAGAGGATAGTTTTCGAAGACTGAACGTGTCTCAGGATCCGACTTAAGAATAGACAGATGACGGAATAAAACTTTATAATACGCTTTGACTGATGTTTCTTCCATTGAGTTGTTACCTGATATGATTTACTGTCTCTTCCTCCTTGATGTTTCTTCCATTGAGTTGTTACCTGGCATGATTTACTGTCTCTTCCTCCTTGATTTGTCTTCCATTGAGTTGTTACCTGACATGATTTACTGTCTCTTCCTCCTTGATGTTTCTTCCATTGAGTTGTTACCTGACATGATTTACTGTCTCTTCCTCCTTGATGTTTCTTCCATTGAGTTGTTACCTGACATGATTTACTGTCTCTTCCTCCTTGATGTTTCTTCCATTGAGTTGTTACCTGACATGATTTACTGTCTCTTCCTCCTTGATGTTTCTTCCATTGAGTTGTTACCTGACATGATTTACTGTCTCTTCCTCCTTGATGTTTCTTCCATTGAGTTGTTACCTGACATGATTTACTGTCTCTTCCTCCTTGATTTGTCTTCCATTGAGTTGTTACCTGACATGATTTACTGTCTCTTCCTCCTTGATGTTTCTTCCATTGAGTTGTTACCTGACATGATTTACTGTCTCTTCCTCCTTGATTTGTCTTCCATTGAGTTGTTACTTGACATGATTTACTGTCTCTTCCTCCTTGATGTTTGCCCACATTGTATGCATCTAGACCTCATTCCGACGACCTGAAAGTTATCACGTTCTAGCTCAATAGGAGAACTAATCCACTTGTCTCTATCTTTGCTCTCCTTCGTCATGCAGAATTAGTTCTTACTCTCTACTCCTTTTAGTTCAATGACTAATTCTGTGAATAATTGTTTTGTCTGTCTAAGTCACTGATATTCAATTGTTGGGAAAATGTTGGTATCGGCTAGAGCTTAAACAGATCGAGTGTCCTCACAAAATATATTCAGCGATGTACACATACACAAACAATAAGTATGTCTGATACTGATATTTATTTTAGTCTGATGTGTATCAACGACGACGACTTTCATGACTAAACATGATATATGTTACTTAGTTAGTCTTTCCTCTTGGGCCGGTGGGCGGCGCATAGGGCAGAGGTCATAGCTCTCCATGCCTCGCAGTTCGTTGCTATCTGTTTTAGGTTTTTAATGTTTGCTAGGTCCATCGTTGAGCCTTCTCTGATGTTACTTATACATGACAAAATATGATAGTGATATATGTAAATCATACATGCTCCAGCTTTGATGTGTAAATATATGTACTTGATAATTCTATCTTATGTCGCAGTAAATGGTTACATTATTCTTTATGATATAACAAAGTCATGATTATTTCTTCTACAGAATATCATGTTCAAGATGAGATAACTGCATGAAAACTTACAAAGTTGTCAATGTTAATTGAATTGTCTGAAGCTTACATTGTCCTGTTTCTCCTCCAGACAGTACCATGTATAATTCAAGGTAAACATTTAATGTGCTTTATACTATGACATTACACTACTGCTACTTGTATGTATATTTTAACAATTCATGAAATATGTCCAGATTTGTTGAGTAGACACAAATATGAATATTTTTTCATTGGAGGAAGCTACTGATGTTTATTCATGTCCACTTAATGATGAGCTGTCTTTATACAATTCATAAATTTCAGAAATAATCGACATTAAATAAGCGATATTAAATAAGCGACATAAGCGATTAAAAATAATGCATCGCATCAGTGATTGTGTAACGTGGACATGTTTCACTAAATGTGATGAGGAAAGTGATGTAAAACGTCTTGGTTGTGGGAAGGTCTGGCTGCATCATGATCATGAATTTGCTGCTACTTTTATTGCTGGTTCTTGTTCATTGCTCAGTTGAGGTTCATCTTTATCGCACATCGAACATGTCCGTATGTGCTCAAATCTGCTCACAATCATGTATTCCAGTTTGTTTCAACTGAAGAACTGCCGTTCTGTGAAGGTAGATGTATCTACTGGGGGTTCTGGCGTGGTTTTCACATCTTGTCCCACATATCGGTATGTATAACTTGTGTAACCAAGATAGATAATACCCTTTATCGTCTTTGTTGAAAACTTCAGATCGTAATGTATCTCGAAGAACATTGATGACATCTCTTTTCTCCATGGAAGACTCATTCACGGTCGCAGCATTGCTCGTCAGAACATCCGCTCATTCATTGTCCTTCAATCAAGAATGTTATGGGACAACGGTAAGGGTAAATGTCTGAAATATCGTATTTAGTATTAATTACATTCACTGCCTTTGTATATAACTGATCTTGATCTCTTGTAGCATGCTCCTAAAGTCGCTGATCATGCATGCATGGGAGTGTGAGTGGGCGTCTGAAGCCACTCCAAGGATTTGGTCACCATCATGGCCACCATAGTTATGCTTCTGGTAGTAGTGGCATATTCGTCCATTGTCTCTTGTATGATTTATCGTTTAGTTCTAGTGTAACTGTGATATTTACTGTGGCCCCTTTATTAAAAAATGATGTTGGAGAAGTAATTTGATGTGGTTTTCTCCAGGCAATATGAGTAAATTTGCGTTGGTCTGTACGGTGGTAGGTAATGACGTTGGTATCTGCTTCAATGTAAATAAATTGTGCTTGTATACGCCCTTGTTATTGCGTAGAATATGGATTGCTGACATTCGGGAAACATGATTTATTCTAGAAAAATCGTAAACATAGTTACAGTTTGTGTTTGCAGAAATTGTAAACCAAAGTAAATCACCAAACTACATGATTTGACCGAGGTACTGGGGTGTAGGAAAACTGTCCATACACTAATGGTGAGATTAGCGTCAGCTCAAATATTCTGAACGAAAATGGGTACACGATAACGGTTCAATCTGATTCCTAATGTCCCTGAATGGAATATGAGAGTAGGTTTTGGTGAAGATTCAAATGTTTCTCTCTCTGTTCAAAAATGAGAACGGACTATTGAAGATCCCAATGCAGATTGAGACATCGTGTTAAGACATTGCAGATTGAGCAAAATGAAACAGTTATGAGCAGATGAAATATCGTGATGGTGTGGGTACAAACAATGATGAAATCAACACTTTGTGAAACAGAGATGAGCAAGATGAAGATAAATATAGTTAGATAATATAATATCGAACTGTTACTGGACAACAGAAGATGTAGCACAGCTGACGTCGTTTATAATGGAATGTCAAAGAAATGTATTTGTGTCACAGATATGCTCATGACAAGCAACATAATGATGATAATATATAACATATATAAACTCATATAATGAAACATATTTTCCTAAACTCTAGGTTGTCCTAGTGGCTGGTTTGGACCAACGTGTACATTTTTATGCCATTGTTCATCGAGTGCTACATGTGACAGAAACGGGAATTGTCCTACAAACAGCAAATGTTCTGACGGTTACTTTGGTCCAGGATGTCAGTATAGTCAGTATTAGTTACTCTGTTTGTTATTGTTTATTAACTAGAGAAACATCACAACGAATTTACTAACATTTCCATAACAAGAGTTCACGGCGTGATACATACTTGTTTTCCGTGTAACACTTGCGTTTGTACTTCTTATGTCTAAGCAACAATACTTCATGACAATTTCTTTATATTTGATTATGGTGTGACAGTGGTATACATCTAAACAGAGTAAGATACAAAGTGCATTCATGACCATTGAAACAGACCATTGCAATAGTCTGCAAATTAGGCCAATATAACATACGAACATATATATATATATAATATATATATATATATATATATATATATATATATAAAGCAGCCGTATGCTATCAACTTTCGCATTAACACACGCAACAGTAAACGATGTGATTCAGCACAGAACAAACTAAATGACCCAACAACCGATTGCTTCCTAAGATAACGAATATAATGATGATGGTGGTGCTATCAACTTCACTGTACAGATCATAATGCTAGACACCGGTGAACATGATATGCCCAGACTATCCATCTTTCATACAACTGGTCTGCTAAAGATGGTATATATGTCATGGACAAACTATCCGTTGTTCAAACAATTGGTCTGCTAAAGATGGTACATATGTCATGGACACACTATCCGTTGTTCAAACAATTGATCTGCTAAAGATGGTACATATGTCATGGACAAACTATCCGTTGTTCAAACAATTGGTCTGCTAAAGATGGTATATATGTCATGGACAAACTATCCGTTGTTCAAACAATTGATCTGCTAAAGATGGTATATATGTCATGAGAAACTACCCGTTGTTCAAACAATTAGTCTGCTAAGGATGGTACATATGTCATGGACAAACTATCCGTTGTTCAAACAATTGGTCTGCTAAAGATGATACATATGTCATGGACAAACTATCCGTTGTTCAAACAATTGGTCTGCTAAAGATGTTACATATGCCATTTACAAACTATCCGTTGTTCAAACAATTGGTCTGCTAAAGATGGTACATATGTCATGGACAAACTATCCGTTGTTCATACAATTGGTCTGCTAAAGATGGTACATATGTCATGGACAAACTATCCGTTGATCATACAATTGGTCTGCTAAAGATGGTACATATGTCATGGACAAACTATCCGTTGTTCAAACAATTGGTCTGCTAAAGATGGTACATATGTCATGGACATACTACCCGTTGTTCATACAATTGGTCTGCTAAAGATGGTACATATGTCATGGACAAACTATCCGTTGTTCAAACAATTGATCTGCTAAAGCTGGTATATATGTCATGGACAAACTATCCGTTGTTCAAACAATTAGTCTGCTAAAGATGATCCATATGTCATGGACAAACTATCCGTTGTTCAAACAATTGGTCTGCTAAAGATGATATATATGTCATGGACAAACTACCCGTTGTTCATACAATTGGTCTACTAAAGATGGTACATATGTCATGGACAGACTATCCGTTGTTCAAACAATTGGTCTGCTAAAGATGGTACATATGTCATGGACAAACTATCCGTTGTTCAAACAATTGGTCTGCTAAAGATGGTACATATGTCATGGACAAACTATCCGTTGTTCAAACAATTGGTCTGCTAAAGATGGAACATATGTCATGGACAAACTATCCGTTGTTCAAACAATTGGTCTGCTAAAGATGATACATATGTCATGGACAAACTATCCGTTGTTCAAACAATTGGTCTGCTAAAGATGGTACATATGTCATGGACACACTATCCGTTGTTCAAACAATTGGTCTGCTAAAGATGGTACATATGTCATGGACAAACTATCCGTTGTTCAAACAATTGGTCTGCTAAAGATGGTACATATGTCATGGACAAACTATCCGTTGTTCAAACAATTGGTCTGCTAAAGATGGAACATATGTCATGGACAAACTATCCGTTGTTCAAACAATTGGTCTGCTAAAGATGATACATATGTCATGGACAAACTATCCGTTGTTCAAACAATTGGTCTGCTAAAGATGGTACATATGTCATGGACACACTATCCGTTGTTCAAACAATTGGTCTGCTAAAGATGGTACATATGTCATGGACACACTATCCGTTGTTCAAACAATTGATCTGCTAAAGCTGGTATAAATGTCATGGACAAACTATCCGTTGTTCAAACAATTAGTCTACTAAAGATGGTACATATGTCATGGACAAACTATCCGTTGTTCAAACAATTGGTCTGCTAAAGATGATACATATGTCATGGACAAACTATCCGTTGTTCAAACAATTGGTCTGCTAAAGATGATCCATATGTCATGGACAAACTATCCGTTGTTCAAACAATTGGTCTGCTAAAGATGGTACATATGTCATGGACACACTATCCGTTGTTCAAACAATTGGTCTGCTAAAGATGGTACATATGTCATGGACAAACTATCCGTTGTTCAAACAATTGGTCTGCTAAAGATGGTACATATGTCATGGACAAACTATCCGTTGTTCAAACAATTGGTCTGCTAAAGATGGAACATATGTCATGGACAAACTATCCGTTGTTCAAACAATTGGTCTGCTAAAGATGATACATATGTCATGGACAAACTATCCGTTGTTCAAACAATTGGTCTGCTAAAGATGGTACATATGTCATGGACACACTATCCGTTGTTCAAACAATTGGTCTGCTAAAGATGGTACATATGTCATGGACACACTATCCGTTGTTCAAACAATTGATCTGCTAAAGCTGGTATAAATGTCATGGACAAACTATCCGTTGTTCAAACAATTAGTCTACTAAAGATGGTACATATGTCATGGACAAACTATCCGTTGTTCAAACAATTGGTCTGCTAAAGATGATACATATGTCATGGACAAACTATCCGTTGTTCAAACAATTGGTCTGCTAAAGATGATCCATATGTCATGGACAAACTATCCGTTGTTCAAACAATTGGTCTGCTAAAGATGGTACATATGTCATGGACAAACTATCCGTTGTTCAAACAATTGGTCTGCTAAAGATGGTACATATGTAATTGACAAACTATCCGTTGTTCAAACAATTGGTCTGCTAAAGATGATATATATGACATGAACAAACTATCCGTTGTTCAAACAATTGGTCTGCTAAAGATGGTATATATGTCATGGACAAACTATCCGTTCTTCAAACAATTGATCTGCTAAAGATGGTATATATGTCATGGACAAACTATCCGTTGTTCAAACAATTGATCTGCTAAATATGGTACATATGTCATGGACAAACTATCCGTTGTTCAAACAATTGGTCTGCTAAAGATGATGCATATGTCATGGACAAACTATCCGTTGTTCAAACAATTGGTCAGCTAAAGATGGTACATATGTCATGGACAAACTATCCGTTGTTCAAACAATTGGTCTGCTAAAGATGGTACATATGTCATGGACAAACTATCCGTTGTTCATACAATTGGTCTGCTAAAGATGGTACATATGTCATGGACAAACTACCCTTTGATCATACAATTGGTCTGCTAAAGATGGTACATATGTCATGGACAAACTATCCGTTGTTCAAACAATTGGTCTGCTAAAGATGATACATATGTCATGGACAAACTATCCGTTGTTCAAACAATTGGTCAGCTAAAGATGTTACATATGTCATGGACAAACTATCCGTTGTTCATACAATTGGTCTGCTAAAGATGGTACATATGTCATGGACATACTACCCGTTGTTCATACAATTGGTCTGCTAAAGATGGTACATATGTCATGGACAAACTATCCGTTGTTCAAACAATTGGTCTGCTAAAGATGATACATATGTCATGGACAAACTATCCGTTGTTCAAACAATTGGTCTGCTAAAGATGGTACATATGTCATGGACAAACTATCCGTTGTTCAAACAATTGGTCTGCTAAAGATGATGCATATGTCATGGACAAACTATCCGTTGTTCAAACAATTGGTCTGCTAAAGATGGTACATATGTCATGGACATACTATCCGTTGTTCAAATAATTGGTCTGCTAAAGATGGTACATATGTCATGGACAAACTATCCGTTGTTCATACAATTGGTCTGCTAAAGATGGTACATATGTCATGGACAAACTACCCTTTGATCATACAATTGGTCTGCTAAAGATGGTACATATGTCATGGACAAACTATCCGTTGTTCAAACAATTGGTCTGCTAAAGATGATACATATGTCATGGACAAACTATCCGTTGTTCAAACAATTGGTCAGCTAAAGATGTTACATATGTCATGGACAAACTATCCGTTAATCAAACAATTGGTTTGCTAAAGATGGTATATATGTCATGGACACACTATCCGTTAATCAAACAATTGGTCTGCTAAAGATGGTACATATGTCATGGACAAACTATCCGTTAATCAAACAATTGGTTTGCTAAAGATGGTATATATGTCATGGACAAACTATCCGTTGTTCAAACAATTGATCTGCTAAAGATGGTACATATGTCATGGACAAACTATCCGTTGTTCAAACAATTGGTCTGCTAAAGATGGTATATATGTCATGGACAAACTATCCGTTGTTCAAACAATTGATCTGCTAAAGATGGTATATATGTCATGAGAAACTACCCGTTGTTCAAACAATTAGTCTGCTAAGGATGGTACATATGTCATGGACAAACTATCCGTTGTTCAAACAATTGGTCTGCTAAAGATGGTACATATGTCATGGACAAACTATCCGTTGTTCAAACAATTGGTCTGCTAAAGATGGTACATATGTCATGGACAAACTATCCGTTGTTCAAACAATTGATCTGCTAAAGCTGGTATATATGTCATGGACAAACTATCCGTTGTTCAAACAATTAGTCTGCTAAAGATGATCCATATGTCATGGACAAACTATCCGTTGTTCAAACAATTGGTCTGCTAAAGATGATATATATGTCATGGACAAACTACCCGTTGTTCATACAATTGGTCTACTAAAGATGGTACATATGTCATGGACAGACTATCCGTTGTTCAAACAATTGGTCTGCTAAAGATGGTACATATGTCATGGACAAACTATCCGTTGTTCAAACAATTGGTCTGCTAAAGATGGTACATATGTCATGGACAAACTATCCGTTGTTCAAACAATTGGTCTGCTAAAGATGGAACATATGTCATGGACAAACTATCCGTTGTTCAAACAATTGGTCTGCTAAAGATGATACATATGTCATGGACAAACTATCCGTTGTTCAAACAATTGGTCTGCTAAAGATGGTACATATGTCATGGACACACTATCCGTTGTTCAAACAATTGGTCTGCTAAAGATGGTACATATGTCATGGACAAACTATCCGTTGTTCAAACAATTGGTCTGCTAAAGATGGTACATATGTCATGGACAAACTATCCGTTGTTCAAACAATTGGTCTGCTAAAGATGGAACATATGTCATGGACAAACTATCCGTTGTTCAAACAATTGGTCTGCTAAAGATGATACATATGTCATGGACAAACTATCCGTTGTTCAAACAATTGGTCTGCTAAAGATGGTACATATGTCATGGACACACTATCCGTTGTTCAAACAATTGGTCTGCTAAAGATGGTACATATGTCATGGACACACTATCCGTTGTTCAAACAATTGATCTGCTAAAGCTGGTATAAATGTCATGGACAAACTATCCGTTGTTCAAACAATTAGTCTACTAAAGATGGTACATATGTCATGGACAAACTATCCGTTGTTCAAACAATTGGTCTGCTAAAGATGATACATATGTCATGGACAAACTATCCGTTGTTCAAACAATTGGTCTGCTAAAGATGATCCATATGTCATGGACAAACTATCCGTTGTTCAAACAATTGGTCTGCTAAAGATGGTACATATGTCATGGACAAACTATCCGTTGTTCAAACAATTGGTCTGCTAAAGAAGTTACATATGTCATGTCAAACTATCCGTTGTTCAAACAATTGGTCTGCTAAAGATGGTACATATGTCATGGACAAACTATCCGTTGTTCAAACAATTGGTCTGCTAAAGATGGTACATATGTCATGGACAAACTATCCGTTGTTCAAACAATTGGTCTGCTAAAGATGATACATATGTCATGGACAAACTATCCGTTGTTCAAACAATTGGTCAGCTAAAGATGTTACATATGTCATGGACAAACTATCCGTTGTTCATACAATTGGTCTGCTAAAGATGGTACATATGTCATGGACATACTATCCGTTGTTCAAATAATTGGTCTGCTAAAGATGGTACATATGTCATGGACAAACTATCCGTTGTTCATACAATTGGTCTGCTAAAGATGGTACATATGTCATGGACAAACTACCCTTTGATCATACAATTGGTCTGCTAAAGATGGTACATATGTCATGGACAAACTATCCGTTGTTCAAACAATTGGTCTGCTAAAGATGATACATATGTCATGGACAAACTATCCGTTGTTCAAACAATTGGTCAGCTAAAGATGTTACATATGTCATGGACAAACTATCCGTTGTTCAAACAATTGGTCTGCTAAAGATGATGCATATGTCATGGACAAACTATCCGTTGTTCAAACAATTGGTCTGCTAAAGATGATGCATATGTCATGGACAAACTATCCGTTGTTCAAACAATTGGTCTGCTAAAGATGGTACATATGTCATGGACAAACTATCCGTTGTTCAAACAATTGGTCTGCTAAAGATGATACATATGTCATGGACAAACTATCCGTTGTTCAAACAATTGGTCTGCTAAAGATGATGCATATGTCATGGACAAACTATCCGTTGTTCAAACAATTGGTCTGCTAAAGATGGTACATATGTCATGGACATACTATCCGTTGTTCAAATAATTGGTCTGCTAAAGATGGTACATATGTCATGGACAAACTATCCGTTGTTCATACAATTGGTCTGCTAAAGATGGTACATATGTCATGGACAAACTACCCTTTGATCATACAATTGGTCTGCTAAAGATGGTACATATGTCATGGACAAACTATCCGTTGTTCAAACAATTGGTCTGCTAAAGATGATACATATGTCATGGACAAACTATCCGTTGTTCAAACAATTGGTCAGCTAAAGATGTTACATATGTCATGGACAAACTATCCGTTGTTCAAACAATTGGTCTGCTAAAGATGATGCATATGTCATGGACAAACTATCCGTTGTTCAAACAATTGGTCTGCTAAAGATGATGCATATGTCATGGACAAACTATCCGTTGTTCAAACAATTGGTCTGCTAAAGATGGTACATATGTCATGGACATACTATCCGTTGTTCAAATAATTGGTCTGCTAAAGATGGTACATATGTCATGGACAAACTATCCGTTGTTCATACAATTGGTCTGCTAAAGATGGTACATATGTCATGGACAAACTACCCTTTGATCATACAATTGGTCTGCTAAAGATGGTACATATGTCATGGACAAACTATCCGTTGTTCAAACAATTGGTCTGCTAAAGATGATACATATGTCATGGACAAACTATCCGTTGTTCAAACAATTGGTCAGCTAAAGATGTTACATATGTCATGGACAGACTATCCGTTAATCAAACAATTGGTTTGCTAAAGATGGTATATATGTCATGGACACACTATCCGTTGTTCAAACAATTGGTCTGCTAAGGATGATACATATGTCATGGACAAACTATCCGTTGTTCATACAATTGGTCTGCTAAAGATGGTACATATGTCATGGACATACTACCCGTTGTTCATACAATTGGTCTGCTAAAGATGGTACATATGTCATGGACAAACTATCCGTTGTTCAAACAATTGGTCTGCTAAAGATGGTACATATGTCATGGACATACTATCCGTTGTTCAAATAATTGGTCTGCTAAAGATGGTACATATGTCATGGACAAACTATCCGTTGTTCAAACAATTGGTCTGCTAAAGATGATACATATGTCATGGACAAACTATCCGTTGTTCAAACAATTGGTCTGCTAAAGATGGAACATATGTCATGGACAAACTATCCGTTGTTCAAACAATTGGTCTGCTAAAGATGATACATATGTCATGGACAAACTATCCGTTGTTCAAACAATTGGTCTGCTAAAGATGGTACATATGTCATGGACACACTATCCGTTGTTCAAACAATTGGTCTGCTAAAGATGGTACATATGTCATGGACAAACTATCCGTTGTTCAAACAATTGATCTGCTAAAGCTGGTATAAATGTCATGGACAAACTATCCGTTGTTCAAACAATTAGTCTACTAAAGATGGTACATATGTCATGGACAAACTATCCGTTGTTCAAACAATTGGTCTGCTAAAGATGATACATATGTCATGGACAAACTATCCGTTGTTCAAACAATTGGTCTGCTAAAGATGATCCATATGTCATGGACAAACTATCCGTTGTTCAAACAATTGGTCTGCTAAAGATGGTACATATGTCATGGACAAACTATCCGTTGTTCAAACAATTGGTCTGCTAAAGAAGTTACATATGCCATGTCAAACTATCCGTTGTTCAAACAATTGGTCTGCTAAAGATGGTACATATGTCATGGACAAACTATCCGTTGTTCAAACAATTGGTCTGCTAAAGATGGTACATATGTAATTGACAAACTATCCGTTGTTCAAACAATTGGTCTGCTAAAGATGATATATATGGCATGAACAAACTATCCGTTGTTCAAACAATTGGTCTGCTAAAGATGGTATATATGTCATGGACAAACTATCCGTTCTTCAAACAATTGATCTGCTAAATATGGTACATATGTCATGGACAAACTATCCGTTGTTCAAACAATTGGTCTGCTAAAGATGATGCATATGTCATGGACAAACTATCCGTTGTTCAAACAATTGGTCTGCTAAAGATGGTACATATGTCATGGACATACTATCCGTTGTTCAAATAATTGGTCTGCTAAAGATGGTACATATGTCATGGACAAACTATCCGTTGTTCATACAATTGGTCTGCTGAAGATGGTACATATGTCATGGACAAACTACCCTTTGATCATACAATTGGTCTGCTAAAGATGGTACATATGTCATGGACAAACTATCCGTTGTTCAAACAATTGGTCTGCTAAAGATGATACATATGTCATGGACAAACTATCCGTTGTTCAAACAATTGGTCAGATAAAGATGTTACATATGTCATGGACAAACTATCCGTTGTTCAAACAATTGGTCTGCTAAAGATGGTATATATGTCATGGACACACTATCCGTTGTTCAAACAATTGGTCTGCTAAGGATGATACATATGTCATGGACAAACTATCCGTTGTTCATACAATTGGTCTGCTAAAGATGGTACATATGTCATGGACAAACTACCCGTTGTTCATACAATTGGTCTGCTAAAGATGGTACATATGTCATGGACAACCTATCCGTTGTTCAAACAATTGGTCTGCTAAAGATGATCCATATGTCATGGACAAACTATCATTTGTTCATAAAATTGGTCTGCTAAAGATGGTACATATGTCATGGACAAACTACCCGTTGTTCATACAATTGGTCTGCTAAAGATGGTACATATGTCATGGACAAACTATCCGTTGTTCAAACAATTGGTCTGCTAAAGATGATACATATGTCATGGACAAACTATCCGTTGTTCAAACAGTTGGTCTGCTAAAGATGTTACATATGCCATTTACAAACTATCCGTTGTTCAAACAATTGGTCTGCTAAAGATGGTACATATGTCATGGACAACCTATCCGTTGTTCAAACAATTGGTCTGCTAAAGATGATCCATATGTCATGGACAAACTATCATTTGTTCATAAAATTGGTCTGCTAAAGATGGTACATATGTCATGGACAAACTACCCGTTGTTCATACAATTGGTCTGCTAAAGATGATAAATATGTCATGGACAAACTATCCGTTGTTCAAACAATTGGTTTGCTAAAGATGGTATATATGTCATGGACAAACTATCCGTTGTTCAAACATTTGCTCTGCTAAAGATGGTACATATGTCATGGACAAACTATCCGTTGTTCAAACATTTGATCTGCTAAAGATGGTACATATGTCATGGACAAACTACCCGTTGTTCAAACAATTGGTCTGCTAAAGATGGTACATATGTCATGGACAAACTATCCGTTGTTCAAACAATTGGTCTGCTAAAGATGATACATATGTCATGGACAAACTATCCGTTGTTCAAACAATTGGTCTGCTAATGATGTTACATATGCCATTTACAAACTATCCGTTGTTCAAACAATTGGTCTGCTAAAGATGGTACATATGTCATGGACAAACTATCCGTTGTTCAAACAATTGGTCTGCTAAAGATGGTACATATGTCATGGACAAACTATCCGTTGTTCAAACAATTGGTCTGCTAAAGATGATACATATGTCATGGACAAACTATCCGTTGTTCAAACAATTGATCTGCTAAAGATGGTATATATGTCATGGACAAACTATCCGTTGTTCAAACAATGCTCTGCTAAAGATGGAACATATGTCATGGACAAACTATCTGTTGTTCAAACAATTAGTCTGCTAAAGATGGTACATATGTCATGGACAAACTATCCGTTGTTCAAACAATTGGTCTGCTAAAGATGGTACATATGTCATGGACAAACTATCCGTTGTTCATACAATTGGTCTGCTAAAGATGGTACATATGTCATGGACAAACTATCCGTTGTTCAAACAATTGGTCTGCTAAAGATGGTACATATGTCATGGACAAACTATCCGTTGTTCAAACAATTGGTCTGCTAAAGATGATACATATGTCATGGACAAACTATCCGTTGTTCAAACAATTGATCTGCTAAAGATGGTATATATGTCATGGACAAACTATCCGTTGTTCAAACAATTGGTCTGCTAAAGATGGTACATATGTCATGGACAAACTATCCGTTGTTCAAACAATTGGTCTGCTAAAGATGATACATATGTCATTGACAAACTATATCTCTTCTTCTTCTTCTCGTCCATCATTTACTTCTTTATAAAAGTGTTTGGTGTGGGGGAGGTAGGGGCGTAGGGAGCTTGTGTGTGCATTTTTAAAGCACATTGTAAGCTGATATTCATTTTTGAACGACTGTTCTTGATGCCATCGCTCCATCTTTGCGTGGTCTTCCTCTTGCTTTGTCCTCATTATACTTGTGTCTGTGTGGTTATATGTGGTACGCGATATCAGGGCATTCTTGTCAGGTGTCTAAACCATTTAGTCTGTTGTTCTTTTCTGAATTATATGACTGGTTTCACATCCAGTCTTCTTCTGATTTTTACATTTCGAAGTGTGTCTCTTATGGTTTTTAAGTGGTATTTATGAAGGGTCAGCAAGAGAATAGGTATAGCTCACGGTGTATCAGTAGCGCTCACTTAGTGATGTCCCTTTGTTTCTCCCTAGATAACCTTTGTTTCTCCCTAGATACCCTTTGTTTCTCCCTAGATAACCTTTGTTTCTCCCTAGATACCCTTTGTTTCTCCCTAGATAACCTTTGTTTCTCCCTAGATAACCTTTGTTTCTCCCTAGATAACCTTTGTTTACATTCCTGTGCAAGGTTACGAAATGGCGACTTTTGCGTCGGTTTATATATTGCATTAAATTCCGGCTGTTGTTAATGTAAGAACACACTAAATAGTGATTTTGTGCAGTTTCAGTCTGTTACATAATATAATAATGAAGTTATATCTCTATGAACTAGTCACATTCTAACTAGCTGACGATGTTTACATTACACTGATGGGGTAGGTTGTTAATCTTCATTGCAGTAAAAATATGCTGTTACAAAATATACAAAGTTTAGTTCTTTGACAAGGTAACACATTAACGATACTGAAAATATCTTTTAAAATTTTACGGTGTTATGGTAAAAATAATCGTTGTTCATGGTGTAAGCTAGAACTGAGAGTGAGATCGTAGTTCATGGTGTAAGCTAGAACTGGGAGTGGGATCGTAGTTCATGGTGTAAGCTAGAACTGAGAGTGAGATCATAGTTCATGGTGTAATCTAGAACTGGGAGTGAGATCGTAGTTCATGGTGTAAGCTAGAACTGGGAGTGGGATCGTAGTTCATGGTGTAAGCTAGAACTGAGAGTGAGATCGTAGTTCATGGTGTAAGCTAGAACTGAGAGTGGGATCGTAGTTCATGGTGTAAGCTAGAACTGGGAGTGAGATCGTAGTTCATGGTGTAAGCTAGAACTGAGAGTGAGATCATAGTTCATGGTGTAATCTAGAACTGGGAGTGAGATCGTAGTTCATGGTGTAAGCTAGAACTGGGAGTGGGATCGTAGTTCATGGTGTAAGCTAGAACTGAGAGTGAGATCGTAGTTCATGGTGTAAGCTAGAACTGAGAGTGAAATCGTAGTTCATAGTGTAAGCTAGAACTGAGAGTGAGATCTGAAATAAATTGAGAACTCTTAATTGAAGTTAATTGTAATGAGATTTTGTAAATGAATGAGAAGAAAGATGAAAAATTGTTACAATAGAAATGAAAACGTAATAACACTCTAGAATAAAATAATTCAAGAATATATTAATTATAAAGAATTTATTTTCATTATAGTGTGGACTGGGACATAACGTTTGGTTGACACATAATACTATGGCATTAGCTGTACGAAAGACCAATTTGAAAACTCACTATGTCTGGTCATTTATAATAGTTTAAAACTGTCAAAGACAAAGAGGCAATTATAAAATTATTATTAAATTGCATATATATTTAACATATCTCAACATACCAAAATGTTATATATATATATATAAATCACAATAACATAAATTTACACATCTATTTCCATAAATGCATAAGGATCTAGTTTACTTCTTCATGAAATATGTAATGTTTAACATAATTAATTTATACTTTCACAATAATACTTTCATTTCTAAATATACTGCTAATGGTAGTTCAAACGAAAATACATATCTTCAAACATTGACAATGCACATTTGTAATATAATTATACAATTTTACCAGCCCACAGTAGTTACGATTAAGCAGCCTACAATTTTAATTCATAATTTACTCATGCACACTTACTCATACACACTCGTACATACTTACTGACAAGTAGAATGCTTACCTAGGACATCTCACAAACACACATTACACACACATATATATATATATAACTGTTCTAAATTGTTATAAAGACAGCTAGACAACACACAATACAGCAGGGAAATATAAAATTGCACAGCCCAGAGGTCTGCTGTTTTTTTAAATTGTATGTTTCTCACAGTGAATTTGTGTATTTACAGTTGGATAAGTTTATGGCAGCTGTGTATTTATGATACATTGTAATTCCTTAGTTTTATTTCTTATACCCCAAGCTCTTTTCTCTATACCAGCTACCATTGAATGAATTTCTCTCATTCTATTCTATCTACATGAATACAACTTCTCCTCCTTGTTCTTTTCTCTATACCAGCTATCATTGAATGTACAACTTCTCCTCCTTGTTCTTTTCTCTATACCAGCTACCATTGAATGTACAACTTCTCCTCCTTGTTCTCATAAAAAGCCCAACCCAAAACTATTAAGTCTGATCCAGTTTGCACAGTGATGTTCTTATATGTGCTGTTTTGGGATTATTTTATCTGGAAAATACAGTCTGTATATTGTCATGTAATCTTGTATTGCTAATTGCATTTCTGGAACTGTTTCAGCATGCATTGTACATCTGGAACTGTGTCAGCATGCATTGGTCTACTGTGTGAGATGTAATTGTGAACTTTTTCAAATGCTGTATTTAATGAATTAAACATGTCTCTTGTGATCAATGCAATATTTATTATATCCTGATTCTGTGTGTACAATTGTGTATGTGTTATGACATCTTCTGTGAGATCTTTATAGACTTTACATGTTAAGTGTTTATGACAGTGGTTACCAACAAAAGCTCTACTATGATATGCCTGTGGTGTGATTTTGTGTTTGTCTAATACTTTATCTAAATGTGAACATACTGGACCAGACCTATCACACAGTGCTACAAACTCAAGTTCTAATAGGCTTGCTTGTGCTTTTTAATCTTAGTATTGCATTTTATTTTCTCCTCCTCACTTTCACAAACTAATAAATCTGCATGTAACTTGTTTATTTCTAATGAGAACATATCTGCCTGATGTCAATTCTTACCATATTGTTTTAAATATTGTATGGTGTTTGGACTAGTGTGTTCCTTTTCTATGTTTTCCATGATATCTATGTCTATACTGTCAGTTGCTTTTTCTAGTAATGTCTGGTGTTTATGAACAATACCTAACAAACTGTGAAAGTAAGGATTAGCAACTTTGTCAATTTCAATATTTAAAATAGGAGCAGGCAAGCAGTAATACAATTTATTTGCTGTTACTATATATTATATATACTTTTTCTGTTGATATGGGATGTAATTGAAGTCACATAACTTGACTGCATAAAAAGCATTTAGTTAAGAGCATTTTATTTAAATCATAATATTATGTTCTATTATTTATTTTGTACTCATAACTTACAATATCATAATGTTACAGTTCCTAATTAGATCTCCAAAACACAATGTAGTCGGTCGTTGATAATATTCACATACTGTCTTCTGTCGTCAATGGGATGATTCTATATAGTCACATTCAGCTAAGAATTTATCATTCTAAACTTGATATTCGATACAAATATCAACCACCCAGTAGAAATACAGCAAAACAGTTTGGAAATTATGATTAGAATTACCGTTTATCGCTTCGTAAATAACAAATCTATTTTTAAAAGGGTCAGAGAGAACATGACATAGTAGTCGGTTTTAGTAACATCCAAACAAAACAGGGTCTTCGCTCTAGTGATCAAATGTTTGGAGCTCCAAGATAACCCCTGACAATAAAACTTGCACACAAGAGAGAGAAATCATTCATCATTTTAAAAATGTATGATTCAGTGACACAATTTCTGGCGATCGTAAGAAAATTTGCTGTTTAGTAGCAGTACCTACTCAAAAAGTAGCGGTGTACAAAATAATGGCGGTGACCCTTTGTAAATGGCACGTTATCGGTAGTTTTCCCTTACTAAATGTTGACAAAATATTTTGCTAATATGAGATACTTTAAAGTTTATAATAAATTTCAGAATTTCTGAAAAAAGCGTGACATACAAGAAGACTAACTTTATTTATTGTTCACAGTTTCACCGATTCACATTACATTTAAAATGGATGCTAGTTATGAACTTTTTTATTACCCAGCATTGAATGCGCGAAGAATGTCTTGGGTCTTCCTAAAAGATCGGTCTCTCAATGCAAATGTGACACCGTCAGCTGATTTACCAGAAGACGCCTTCAAAGCAGCAGGAGAGGAAGGTGCAAAATGGGTTAGACGAATCTTCCAAGTCGTATGAGAGAAACCAAGAAATACCAGAAGATTGGCAAACATCAATAATGACACCAATTTGAAAAAAAAAACAAAGGCAGCAAGAATGAAGTCTCAATATTAAGTAACATAGGACACATGTATGCCAATATAATTGAAAGAATATTAAGTCACATAGGACAAATGTATGCTAATATAATTGAAAGAATATTAAGTCACATAGGACAAATGTATGCTAATATAATTGATAGAATACTAAGTCACATAGGACAAATGTATGCTAATATAATTGAAAGAATACTAAGTCACATAGGACAAATGTATGCTAATATAATTGATAGAATACTAAGGCCAACAATTGAAGAACAACTCTCAGAAGCACAGATGGGTTTCAGACGACATAGAAGCTGCAAATATGCAATATTCATATTAAGACAACTGACGTAAAGCGCAATAGAACATAACAAGACCTGTAGTGTGGCATTCATAGACCAGGAAAAGGCCTTCGACAGAGTCGATAGAAAAAACTATGGGAATGTCTAAGAACATATGGAATCAGCAAACATCTCATCAAGGTCTGCAAGAGTTTATACATTTCAAATAAAAGTTACATAAGAACAAAAGCCGGAACATCAAAAACATTCAAAGTGAATTCAGGAGTTAGACAGGGATGTGTGCTATCCCCACTGCTGTTTATAACATACATGGACAACATAAGTAGAGAAGCAGGAATAGAGGAAGAAAATAATATTTCAGAACTTTATTTGCAGATGACCAAGTACTGATTGCAGAAAACGAAGAATCTCTCCAGAACCATTTGAGCTTAGTTAACATCAAGGGTGAGGAGTACAACATGAAAATAAATATAATAAAGACAGAGACAATGGCAATAAGTAGACAACCAGAATGTGTGACAAATTACTCCAGAACAGTTGTTACATGACATTTATAGGACATGTTTCATCAAGCGATGAACAACTGACTTTTTGTTAAAGAGTATCATCAAAACAATCGACTTGTGATGTTGGAGACATATTGTAGTCTCACTTTGTTGCAGAGATCCCATTTAATGAGGACGAGACTGAAATATGACATGTCGTGAGGCCAGCCTGTTAGTATAGCTCGTTCACTTACACATCCTGTCTGATGTTATTATGACAGTTCAAGGAAACGTAGACATCTCTACATATTTCATGTCCATCTTGGAATGCCGATATTTAGTTGTACCAACATGTGGTCTGCTTAGTTTGACATGTGGAAACAAAGTAACATTAATTAACAACTTTATGGAATGTGTACAAGTAATGACATTTATATGAAACGGTAAAACGTCCTCTATTGTTATTTTAATAAGCTGTCAATATGTTTCAGTGGATGTATTTTATTCTGGAGCGCTACCTTCTATACCACTTTATTTGCGTGATAATGATGAAAGAACATGTAACCCAAACAAGATGTCCACATCAGTTGTATTGTCTCTTGGAGAATATGTCTCATTTTCCTGGATTAGGATAATCGTGAACGGTGCTAGTAGAACAGGTATATATTTATTTTAGTTGTCGTCGATATGATCAATACGATAACTGCTGTTGTATTATGTGTGTGTGTGTTTGCTATTAGTTTTTACCTCTCACATCTCTACTTCTTGTGTTAACTTTCTTGTCATCACTATCACCATAAACCTATCCATTATCACTACATCAGTACATTATAAGCCTACAGGTCCACAAATACGAACACAATGCACGCATCTCCTGGCCGATGTACGTAGAAACGAAGCCCAAGTTTGGCAGAAACGTACGAATACAGCAGAGTACGAGGCGCCTGCGAACGAATGCAAACTCCCCCGGAGTAAAAACATGACCGCATCAGAATGAAAGGGATGAGAGGTGCATCACACGAAGAGACGTGGACCCACGTGGGACGAAACTTGGAGCCAGTATAGCTCTAGCTATCTCTCTCTCTCTCGCGCCCTTAGAGCCCGTTATGCCGGACCCCGGGTTGAGTTGCACGTGGACCCACATTGGGCGAAACTCGTGGTTCTGAGGAGGGGGCCTAAATTTATGCGAACAAGTCAGACGCATTGGGAAAGTGTGAACGTTGAGAAAAAACAGAAACGGAGAAAGCAGCAGTCGTCAGTGATGGAAACCTAACTACCGGAGATCCCGGAATGAAGGGTCGCAAGGAAATTGCCAGATGTAGGTCAAAAATAAATAAGAACGATGCGTTACGAACCAAAAGTAAAAACGAAAGGTAGACCAAGCACAAACATTTCGGCTACAACAAAAGTGAACGACTTTATGTGCCATTTCAAGACGGACTATTATATTGGTACAAAATGGTTAACTGAAGGCAAATCAAGAAGCAGATTGTATCAATTGTTGGCCTTGTGTGTTGTTCGAAACAGATCAGGTAGTTTGAAGTAATAATGTTTTTTGTGATATCAATATTTTTTACAAAGCCAACATGCGACACGAAAAGATTCATTATCCACAATAACTACATTACAAACTTTCGAAGAAACTATAATATAGTTGCAGTGCTTCTTTTCTTGTGTTGTCACACTGTTACCGGGTAGTTGCCCAGTGTCATGGTTTTCTGTTTCTATTTTAAGTAAACATAAAAGTTTTGATGCTTTAAAACATAACGCGTTGGTGAATTAGAATCAGGAACTAATGGGATGATTAATTGATGTGCTCTGTGCTATGGCTAATCAAGAGTTGCCATTCATAACGAACGGCAAGATTCCCTTAACCGGGGACGCTACAATGAACGAATGCATCGCCCGTGAATGCCCGGGTCAGCAGGGATCAAGGAATAGTACCACTGCGACCAAAAAGCATTTTATAAGACGAGACTGAATAAGGACCGACCTCGGAAAGCATCGCGGAAGTCGTATGTGCTCCTTGTAGGCGCAAAACGGTAAAACGTTCAATCGCTCTTAGGCCAAGATCACATACAAATCACACAGACTCGTTAACAAGTAGACATTGTGGAGTGTTCAAGAAGAACAACATGCATGTATTATATAACAAGTAGATATTGTGGAGTGTTTCAAAGAAGAACAACATGCATGTATTATATAACAAGTAGATATTGTGGAGTGTTTCAAAGAAGAACAACATGCATGTATTATATAACAAGTAGATATTGTGAAGTGTTTGAAGAAGAACAACATGCATGTATTATATAACAAGTAGACATTGTGAAGTGTTTGAAGAAGAACAACATGCATGTATTATATAACAAGTAGACATTGTGGAGTGTTTGAAGAAGAACAACATGCATGTATTATATAACAAGTAGACATTGTGGAGTGTTTGAAGAAGAACAACATGCATGTATTATATAACAAGTAGATATTGTGAAGTGTTTCAAAGAAGAACAACATGCATGTATTATATAACAAGTAGATATTGTGGAGTGTTTCAAGAAGAACAACATGCATGTATTATATAACAAGTAGACATTGTGGAGTGTTTCAAAGAAGAACAACATGCATGTATTATATAACAAGTAGATATTGTGGAGTGTTTGAAGAAGAACAACATGCATGTAGTATATAACAAGTAGACATTGTGAGTGTTTCAAAGAAGAACAACATGCATGTATTATATAACAAGTAGACATTGTGAAGTGTTTGAAGAAGAACAACATGCATGTATTATATAACAAGTAGACATTGTGAAGTGTTTCAAGAAGAACAACATGCATGTATTATATAACAAGTAGACATTGTGGAGTGTTTGAAGAAGAACGACATGCATGTATTATATAACAAGTAGACATTGTGAATTGTTTCAAGAAGAACAACATGCATGTATTATATAACAAGTAGATATTGTGGAGTGTTTCAAAGAAGAACAACATGCATGTATTATATAACAAGTAGATATTGTGGAGTGTTTCAAAGAAGAACAACATGCATGTATTATATAACAAGTAGATATTGTGGAGTGTTTCAAAGAAGAACAACATGCATGTATTATATAACAAGTAGATATTGTGAAGTGTTTCAAAGAAGAACAACATGCATGTATTATATAACAAGTAGACATTGTGGAGTGTTTAAAAGAAGAACAACATGCATGTATTATATAACAAGTAGACATTGTGAAGTGTTTCAAAGAAGAACAACATGCATGTATTATATAACAAGTAGACATTGTGAAGTGTTTGAAGAAGAACAACATGCATGTATTATATAACAAGTAGACATTGTGAAGTGTTTCAAAGAAGAACAACATGCATGTATTATATAACAAGTAGACATTGTGGAGTGTTTGAAGAAGAACAACATGCATGTATTATATAACAAGTAGACATTGTGGAGTGTTCAAAGAAGAACAACATGCATGTATTATATAACAAGTAGATATTGTGGAGTGTTCAAAGAAGAACAACATGCATGTATTATATAACAAGTAGATATTGTGGAGTGTTTCAAAGAAGAACAACATGCATGTATTATATAACAAGTAGATATTGTGGAGTGTTTCAAAGAAGAACAACATGCATGTATTATATAACAAGTAGACATTGTGAAGTGTTTCAAGAAGAACAACATGCATGTATTATATAACAAGTAGACATTGTGGAGTGTTTCAAAGAAGAACAACATGCATGTATTATATAACAAGTAGATATTGTGGAGAGTTTGAAGAACAACATGCATGTATTATATAACAAGTAGACATTGTAGAGTGTTTGAAGAACAACATGCATGTATTATATAACAAGTAGACATTGTGGAGTGTTTGAAGAAGAACAACATGCATGTATTATATAACAAGTAGACATTGTGGAGTGTTTGAAGAACAACAACATGCATGTATTATATAACAAGTAGACATTGTGGAGTGTTTGAAGAAGAACAACATGCATGTATTATATAACAAGTAGACATTGTGGAGTGTTTCAAAGAAGAACAACATGCATGTATTATATAACAAGTAGACATTGTGGAGTGTTTGAAGAAGAACAACATGCATGTATTATATAACAAGTAGACATTGTGAAGTGTTTGAAGAAGAACAACATGCATGTATTATATAACAAGTAGACATTGTGGAGTGTTTCAAAGAAGAACAACATGCATGTATTATATAACAAGTAGATATTGTGGAGTGTTCAAAGAAGAACAACATGCATGTATTATATAACAAGTAGATATTGTGGAGTGTTTCAAAGAAGAACAACATGCATGTATTATATAACAAGTAGATATTGTGGAGTGTTTCAAAGAAGAACAACATGCATGTATTATATAACAAGAGGATATTGTGGAGTGTTTGAAGAAGAACAACATGCATGTATTATATAACAAGTAGACATTGTGAAGTGTTTCAAGAAGAACAACATGCATGTATTATATAACAAGTAGACATTGTGGAGTGTTTCAAAGAAGAACAACATGCATGTATTATATAACAAGTAGATATTGTGGAGAGTTTGAAGAACAACATGCATGTATTATATAACAAGTAGACATTGTAGAGTGTTTGAAGAACAACATGCATGTATTATATAACAAGTAGACATTGTGGAGTGTTTGAAGAAGAACAACATGCATGTATTATATAACAAGTAGACATTGTGGAGTGTTTGAAGAACAACACCATGCATGTATTATATAACAAGTAGACATTGTGGAGTGTTTGAAGAAGAACAACATGCATGTATTATATAACAAGTAGACATTGTGGAGTGTTTCAAAGAAGAACAACATGCATGTATTATATAACAAGTAGACATTGTGGAGTGTTTGAAGAAGAACAACATGCATGTATTATATAACAAGTAGACATTGTGAAGTGTTTGAAGAAGAACAACATGCATGTATTATATAACAAGTAGACATTGTGGAGTGTTTCAAAGAAGAACAACATGCATGTATTATATAACAAGTAGACATTGTGAAGTGTTCAAAGAAGAACAACATGCATGTATTATATAACAAGTAGACATTGTGAAGTGTTTGAAGTAGAACAACATGCATGTATTATATAACAAGTAGACATCGTGGAGTGTTTGAAGAACAACAACATGCATGTATTATATAACAAGTAGATATTGTGAAGTGTTTCAAAGAAGAACAACATGCATGTATTATATAACAAGTAGACATTGTGGAGTGTTTGAAGAAGAACAACATGCATGTATTATATAACAAGTAGACATTGTGGAGTGTTTGAAGAAGAACAACATGCATGTAATATATAACAAGTAGACATTGTGGAGTGTTTGAAGAAGAACAACATGCATGTATTATATAACAAGTAGACATTGTGGAGTGTTTGAAGAAGAACAACATGCATGTATTATATACCAAGTAGACATTGTGGAGTGTTTGAAGAAGAACAACATGCATGTATTATATAACAAGTAGACATTGTGGAGTGTTTGAAGAACAACAACATGCATGTATTATACAACAAGTAGACATTGTGGAGTGTTTGAAGAAGAACAACATGCATGTATTATATAACAAGTAGACATTGTGGAGTGTTTCAAAGAAGAACAACATGCATGTATTATATAACAAGTAGACATTGTGGAGTGTTTGAAGAAGAACAACATGCATGTATTATATAACAAGTAGACATTGTGAAGTGTTTGAAGTAGAACAACATGCATGTATTATATAACAAGTAGACATTGTGGAGTGTTTGAAGAACAACAACATGCATGTATTATATAACAAGTAGATATTGTGAAGTGTTTCAAAGAAGAACAACATGCATGTATTATATAACAAGTAGACATTGTGGAGTGTTTGAAGAAGAACAACATGCATGTATTATATAACAAGTAGACATTGTGGAGTGTTTGAAGAAGAACAACATGCATGTATTATATAACAAGTAGACATTGTGGAGTGTTTGAAGAACAACAACATGCATGTATTATATAACAAGTAGACATTGTGGAGTGTTTGAAGAAGAACAACATGCATGTATTATATAACAAGTAGACATTGTGGAGTGTTTCAAAGAAGAACAACATGCATGTATTATATAACAAGTAGACATTGTGGAGTGTTTGAAGAACAACAACATGCATGTATTATATAACAAGTAGACATTGTGGAGTGTTTGAAGAACAACAACATGCATGTATTATATAACAAGTAGACATTGTGGAGTGTTTGAAGAAGAACAACATGCATGTATTATATAACAAGTAGACATTGTGGAGTGTTTGAACAACAACAACATGCATGTATTATATAACAAGTAGACATTGTGGAGTGTTTCAAAGAAGAACAACATGCATGTATTATATAACAAGTAGACATTGTGGAGTGTTTGAAGAACAACAACATGCATGTATTATATAACAAGTAGACATGGTGGAGTGTTTGAAGAACAACAACATGCATGTATTATATAACAAGTAGACATTGTGGAGTGTTTGAAGAAGAACAACATGCATGTATTATATAACAAGTAGACATTGTGGAGTGTTTGAAGAACAACAACATGCATGTATTATATAACAAGTAGACATTGTGGAGTGTTTGAAGAACAACAACATGCATGTATTATATAACAAGTAGATATTGTGAAGTGTTTCAAAGAAGAACAACATGCATGTATTATATAACAAGTAGACATTGTGGAGTGTTTTAAGAAGAACAACTTGCATGTATTATATAACAAGTAGACATTGTGGAGTGTTTGAAGAAGAACAACATGCATGTATTATATAACAAGTAGACATTGTGGAGTGTTTGAAGAATAACAACATGCATGTATTATATAACAAGTAGACATTGTGGAGTGTTTGAAGAAGAACAACATGCATGTATTATATAACAAGTAGACATTGTGGAGTGTTTCAAAGAAGAACAACATGCATGTATTATATAACAAGTAGACATTGTGGAGTGTTTGAAGAACAACAACATGCATGTATTATATAACAAGTAGACATTGTGGAGTGTTTGAAGAACAACAACATGCATGTATTATATAACAAGTAGACATTGTGGAGTGTTTGAAGAAGAACAACATGCATGTATTATATAACAAGTAGACATTGTGGAGTGTTTGAAGAACAACAACATGCATGTATTATATAACAAGTAGACATTGTGGAGTGTTTGAAGAAGAACAACATGCATGTATTATATAACAAGTAGTCATTGTGGAGTGTTTCAAAGAAGAACAACATGCATGTATTATATAACAAGTAGACATTGTGGAGTGTTTGAAGAAGAACAACATGCATGTATTATATAACAAGTAGACATTGTGAAGTGTTTCAAAGAAGAACAACATGCATGTATTATATAACAAGTATATATTGTGGAGTGTTTCAAAGAAGAACAACATGCATGTATTATATAACAAGTAGACATTGTGAAGTGTTTGAAGAAGAACAACATGCATGTATTATATAACAAGTAGACATTGTGGAGTGTTTGAAGAACAACAACATGCATGTATTATATAACAAGTAGATATTGTGGAGTGTTTGAAGAAGAACAACATGCATGTATTATATAACAAGTAGACATTGTGGAGTGTTTCAAAGAAGAACAACATGCATGTATTATATAACAAGTAGACATTGTGGAGTGTTTGAAGAAGAACAACATGCATGTATTATATAACAAGTAGACATTGTGAAGTGTTTGAAGAAGAACACCATGCATGTATTATATAACAAGTAGACATTATGAAGTGTTTGAAGAAGAACAACATGCATGTATTATATAACAAGTAGACATTGTGGAGTGTTTGAAGAAGAACAACATGCATGTATTATATAACAAGTAGACATTGTGAAGTGTTTGAAGAAGAACAACATGCATGTATTATATAACAAGTAGATATTGTGAAGTGTTTGAAGAAGAACAACATGCATGTATTATATAACAAGTAGACATTGTGGAGTGTTTGAAGAAGAACAACATGCATGTATTATATAACAAGTAGACATTGTGAAGTGTTTGAAGAAGAACAACATGCATGTATTATATAACAAGTAGATATTGTGAAGTGTTTCAAAGAAGAACAACATGCATGTATTATATAACAAGTAGATATTGTGAAGTGTTCAAGAAGAACAACATGCATGTATTATATAACAAGTAGACATTGTGAAGTGTTTGAAGAAGAACAACATGCATGCATTATATAACAAGTAGATATTGTGGAGTGTTTCAAAGAAGAACAACATGCATGTATTATATAACAAGTAGACATTGTGGAGTGTTCAAAGAAGAACAACATGCATGTATTATATAACAAGTAGACATTGTGAAGTGTTTGAAGAAGAACAACATGCATGTATTATATAACAAGTAGACAATGTGAAGTGTTTCAAAGAAGAACAACATGCATGTATTATATAACAAGTAGACATTGTGAAGTGTTTGAAAGAAGAACAACATGCATGTATTATATAACAAGTAGACATTGGGGAGTGTTTCAAAGAAGAACAACATGCATGTATTATATAACAAGTAGACAATGTGAAGTGTTTCAAAGAAGAACAACATGCATGTATTATATAACAAGTAGACATTGTGGAGTGTTTCAAAGAAGAACAACATACATGTATTATATAACAAGTAGACATTGTGGAGTGTTTCAAAGAAGAACAACATACATGTAATATATAACAGGTAGATATTGTGTAGTGTTCAAGAAGAACAACATGCATGTATTATATAACAGGTAGATATTGTGTAGCGTTCAAGACGAACACATACATGTATGATATGTTTGGTATCTGTGGCTAAGTTGTTAAGTCCTTGCCTTGCGAGTCGGTCGTGGTTTCGAATTCGAATATTGTTGTTCTGTTCACGAGTGCATTTATTTCCCAGAGATCCCTAGCATTGTTGCCGGAACTACGTAGTTCATGCTTTGTACAATGCTCTTCGGAGGAGACGTGCCATTTGGGCACAGAGGAATCGAGCCATATGGGTTAAAAAAGTCCGTATATATATATGGAACTGCAGTCAAACTATTTGATTGGCTAAACACGTAATTACAAAGTACTGTAGTTTTACAAATTACAAAAACAATGACAAAATACAGCAACGTTTCGACCAACAAGGCCTTTATCAAGCAAACGAACAAACAGGAGTTGCAGAGGGTTAAAAAAGGGTGCAATGAAGTCAATTCTTTTGCTGCAAAACCTTTACATACTTCATGAATATGATAGTAAGTTCGAGTTTTATCTTCATAGTTGGTGGGGGTGTTTAAAAATAACCTTCAACATAATTCAAAACTACATTATTGAATGTGTTTAAAGGAGTCTCCAACATAATTCAAAACTACATCATTGAATGTGTTTAAAGGAGTCTCCAACATAATTTAAAACTACATCATTGAATGTGCTTAAAGAAACCAACATAATTCAAATCTACATCATTGAATGTATTTAAAGGAACCTCCAACATAATTCAAATCTACATCATTGAATGTATTTAAAGGAAACTCCAACATAATTCAAATCTACATCATTGAATGTATTTAAAGGAAACTCCAACATAATTCAAATCTACATCATTGAATGTGTTAATGATGTCATTCTGTATGAGGTTAAGTCAGAACTTAATAATGCATTTCTTTCTAACAATAATGTTAGATGAAACTATGGACATTGCAAAGCTCTCTCGAAAGAGGTAATCTGTGAACGGTAAAAGTAACCTTTGCTAAATTGTCTGTTTCTTAACCGAATCCCTTTTGATAAAAGTCACCTCACGCGACTGATGAGGATGTGATTAAACATCATAAAATAACAACATGAGTAAGGTAAAAGCTGACGACATGTACACAGTTGCCCCTCGCTTGTGTATAACAATACAAGTTGGAGGACATCATGTAGAAAAAGCAAATATGCAGATAGACTCTTCATGTCTATTGTTTGCACATATCACTCTCTATAAATGCAATTGAAATGTGAAACAATAAGTTCATAGTTCATTACCAGCGGATTGTCCTTTCTGTATATTTCATCTTCGTCAATGTGTTCTTTGCACATTTTATGATTTGTATTCATTTGGATATCAGTGTTGTCCTTTATTTGTGTAGACTGGGGCGTTTTGACTGATGGTTGGGGATGTACGGGTGCAATGTGATTATTGTAATAATAATACAAACAGTAATAATAGTAATACAATAATATTAATATTATTATTAATACAACGTAATAACAGATGAAAACTGAATTTTGAGTTATATTCATAATGCGGAATTAAAACAAAGTGTACCTACATTTTGACATAATGTTTTCTAATGGGAAATGTGACACTGCATATTCGCTGCAAGCTGAAGAAATGATGGTGTGTACATTTGTACAGGCTGCTCGTTGTGTATCATCTAAGTGTGAGTCTGTCTGGCATGATCCGCTTTTATCTTGAATAATGTTCATGGAGAAAAACGAGACTTGACATAGATTATGTTGAACTAAAGCACCAATATATTTGCAGAGTAACGCTACTTATCGCTGTATATTTATTCATGTCCAACCAAGTCCAAACATTGCCATAAGTGTCATGGGATGATTTTAAACATATGTTTTCTTTGCAGATTTAAGATATATAATTCTAAGTCGTCCATATAATATGTTTCTAAAACTGTGCAGACTCTACTGCCAAGTTTACTTGCATCAAAAGTTGCTAATGTGTTATTGATAAACATTTTAATTGGTTCAATGAGTGATTAAAAACTGACTAAATATGTGACCGACATCAGACAGTAAGACGTTCAAGACCCCCGCCCACGGTATAGATTCGGCAATAGATTTCACATTTGAAAGTGAGAAAATATTTTTCTGTGGTTCTATATTACTTTTTGTATCAATAGATAAACTGACATTGTACAATAAACGTACACACACATTTATCTTTATAATCAATGAAATAATAACATAATTTAAAATGTAGTTCCGTTGCCATTCAGTCATATTTTTAAACGGCAAATGATATTGATTAACAAATGTTGTACTTCTTTCATAGCTAGTTTTAGATCAAGTTATAACATCAAATTAAAATAATAAATCAGATTGATTATATAAATAAAACATTGTTTCTACTCTACACGGACACTCACTTCAAACTTAATTCACGAACTGGCAGACATATCAAATACGCGTCTTGGACATGTTAGTTCTTTGAAGATATATGTTTACAAACGCAACACTTTGGTTAGTGTACAAGCAAATGATGGAATTAGTGATAGTAGAATGGTTACACAAGAAAACAAAACTGCATTAGAGAGAAAAGACAGTTTTAATGAGAGGGCTGTAACAGACAATGACACATTCTGTTATTCACAAATGCTTTTTTTCCCTCTTCAAGTTCTTCTTCTTCTTCGCGTTCGTTCTTTAATCAATTTTAATCACTCTTTGTGATATGTTTGATCTTTGCCAAGAACGTGTGTACGTTGCATATTGGTTTGGTAGGCCCCTAAACGCATAGATTTCTACATGTTTAGGAAATGTGCATCCGATTTCAGCCAAACCTCCTTACTCGCCTCTTACGACATGCGTGGCAGGTAACAGTGGTTCTATTCTTTACATCCCAAATTTAGGCCCCGGTAACCACTCGGGCTGCTTCAAGTCTTCATTAATGTTAAAGTCAGGGAATTAGCTTCATAACGAGGTCGCCATGGCGACCGTGGGCACCACGTAGGAAGTTCCGACTTAGATTACTTCTTTCTGCATCATTTAAAAAAAATTGATTTCCATAAATAATCTTAATTATAAATTGTCCAATTCGTATATTCGTTTCATCTAGCCTGCCATTATGCGTTATTACGAGAGAGTCTCTTCTATTTGTTTTGTTACTTAAGTATTATAGTTGGTTCACGCCCGAGTGGTTACCGGGGCCCAAATTTGGGGTGTAAAGAATAGAACCACTGTTACCTGTCACGCATCTCGTAAGAGGCGACTAAAAAGATTCGGCTGAAATCGGGCGCACATGTCCTAAACATGAAGACATTTTCTATAACGAATTTTTAGAGGGTAAAGCTATTCAAAAAAAATGTTGAAGCATTTTTCGGGATCATAAATAAAAACTCTTTGCATAATTTGATTGTAGAGATCCAATACTAACATAATATGATGAATTTGAAAAATCGATATCTATAAGCTATAATAACCCAACTTTTAGTAGCATAACACCTTAATATTTATTCAAAATGTTCTGCCCATCATTCCTCTGCTCGGTATCTGATGTTAAAACTATGCAATCTTTATTTTTGATTCGGCCACCCTTTGAAACTAAAGTTCCAGTAAGTTATTTTAGTGTGTTGTATAGCATTTTACTATTTCCAGTCTTAGCTGCCTTTTCCCTTTCTTCCGCCAGTCTATTGACATACGCTCTTTTATCTCTTCTATCCGCTCTTTTCACTCTCTTGTCTTTTAGTCTATATTCCTCTTTATCTTGGATTTCATCTGTTGCATCCTTAGTATTAAATATTGCTAGTTTCATCTTTCTTCTTTCTTGAATACATTTCCAGGTGTCATCGCTTATCCAGGGTTTTCTGTCTTTCATCTTTAATCCTGCGCTACTATTTGCTGCCCCCAATAGTGTGTCCTTTATCTTAGTCCATTTGTATTCAATGTTCTGTTCATTTTCACCATTGAGTAACTCGAACCTATTCTTAAGTTCAAGCTGATATTCCTCTTTTACTTCTTTATTTTGTAGCCTTTGACTGTCTATTCGCAGTTGTTCTTTTTAGTATGGTGAATTTTCAATTTCAGTTTCAATTTACCTATGCATAAATTATGATCACTTCCTACATCTGCCCCTCTGTTTGCACGGACATCCAGCAATGATGTTCTAAATTGTGTATTTATGCACATATGGTCAATCTGATTCCTGGTCACTCCATCTGGTGAGTGCCAAGTAAGTTTATGAATTTCCTTATGTGCAAAGATGGTACCTCCAATTACTAAGTTTGACAGCATACATAACTCCGCCAGTCTTTCTCCATTCTCATTCATTGTGTTTATTCCTTGTTTTCCTATAGCTCTCTCTACTCCTACATTATCACTTCCAACCTTGGCATTAAAGTTCCTCATTACTACTAACAGATCATGTTTTTGGGTCATGTTAATTTGATCTTGTAGTTGCTCATAAAATGTGTCTTTCTTATCATCGTCAGCCTCGTTGGTTTATACATAACACTGCAGTATTGTTATATTGACATGCCTGGTACTGAATCGGGCTCTAATTATCCGACTCGAGATGGGTTCTCATTCTAACATGCTCTTTGCTACTCTAGGTGTCATCATTATACCCACTCCTTCAAAATGCTTACCATCTTCTCTCCCTGAATATATAAAGGGGTCAAACGCTCATGGCGGCAACATGAGTCAGGGTTAGCGAAGGGGCGCGGTAACCAAGACCATGTCCCCCACCTCCACGTGGTGACCCTGGAAACGTATTCAGGTTACGGTCTGACTAAGGGGGAGGGATCGGGAGATCCACAGGTAGTAGTAGTAGTGCACCCACGGAAAAGGAATTACAGGGGCCGAAAATCCCGGAACAAGCACGCATGTCTTGGCCGATGTCCGAGAAAAAATGTCCAATTACATACAAGTACGAATCAGCAGCGTGCGAGCGTCCGAGAACAAAACAGTCGTGAAAGTGTAAACATGAAAAAAGCAATGCTGAGGCCGGTAATCCCTGAACAACACACACATTTCCAGGCCGAAGTCCGCTAAAATATGCCCAAGATAAAAAGATGCTCGAAACAGTAGAGTACAAGCGTCCGTGAACAAAATAGTGGTTGAAGCGCAAGCACGGAAAACCAGTGGGCCGGAAATCCCTGAACAACACACACATTTCCTTATCGAACACGCTAAAATATGCCCAAAGGTAAAAATGAACTATGAAACAACAGAGTATGAACGTCAGCGAACTGGGGTGTGTGTCTGCAAACTGCGCCTCCTCGTTGTGAAAATAACCGGACAAGCGAACTAGTAAGCGAGGGCGGTTCCCAGTGTCGATAACCAATTGTGGGCATAGTCTCCAACGGCCGAGCGTGCCCTCCGCTTCTTCACGAGACGAAGCAAACGAGGTTCCCAGCGAATAAGGGACAAGGTAGCGTCTGCTATTAAGACTCGCTCGCTCGCGCGATCTTACTGGTGGTGTGTGTGTGTCCGTATATCGAAGATGCTCGCTCGCGATGTGATGCAAAATGGCTCATTAAATCAGTCCGTGAGCAAAACACCAATTTCCCAGGACTAAATGACATAATTTAAGGGAGATGTGCATCCCAAGAAAGCCGAGACATGAAGATAAACTTGGTGCCATTGGCACGAGTAAAACTGAGTGTTGGAGCAGCCCCGATGCAGGGTACATGAAACGGCAGGTGTGTGAACATGTAAGCCTTCCAGCAGATGTGAAAGGTTGTAAGCGAATGGATGAGAAGTACATTCTGAGCGGCGAAACTCGGAGATAAGAGAGCAAAATGGGCAGCGTGCTGGGGCACTCCCGATGCACGGTAATGTGGTACATGAGGTGACGGTGGCACAAGGGAAGATTGCAATAAAACTCCGTATATGTAGCCGAGCGCAGACTATGATACTGGGTAAAGTTGACCCAAAGTTACGTTCTAGCGCTTTACGAAACTGCCCTCCCTGAAACAGCCAGGCAGGGTACGATTATTCACGTAATTAACATCCCCGGAAATATCAGGGCGGGTGATAAACGGCGAGTGCAAAATCCAAAGTTGCGTTGGTAGTTCTGAATGAAACGACCCATACATTACGATGTGCGGGGCCCCATCCCAGGGATTCCCGGATCAAAGGAAACGAAAGAGCCAACACAAATTGCCTAATGCCGACCCGAGCGTCCAGAAAACGTCCCTGGACTCTGTTCTCTTCGTAGGAAACCACTACTGCCTTGTAGTTTTGGTTGGAGACAATCAAAGTCTAGCGGAGTAAACCGTCAACAAAACTGGACGGTAGGCAAACCAAGCAGTCCATTAACAAAACAGGTATTGCTGGGCAGATGACGCTCATTAGTCCGGGAAGGCAGGTCGTCTAAGGGTCGCTGCCCTGAAAGAAAATAGCAACCTGCTGCCTTGTGAGTTTGGCTGGGACAGCCAAAGGCTAACGAAGAGCGAACACAGTAAACGTTGGTTGAAATCGGACACACGACCGAAGGATAAGCAACTGAGCTCCAATTGGCACTGAAAGTTGTGACGTAGCTACCCATGCTAAGGCTGCATGGACCAAATTTGTTCATTAATATGTTTAATTTAGAAAATCGGTATGGTTCTACGCCTGTGGAGATCCGTCGGGCGGGACGAGTGTCGGGCCCCATTCCTCAAAGAAACCGTTTTTTGCTACCGACGGTCCCCGTCCTTCAACTCGGCAAAGCAGTGAGCGAGACCCACGGGAAAAAGCTACTGGTTCAAAACGGCACAGTACTGGCCAGCGACGATTAAACATTGTGCAATGAAATGCCGAAGGTATTCAGCACAAAAAGCAAGCACTCGCCATAATACTTGCAGAAGAAAAAAATTATGTTGCGTGCATACAAGAGACCCAACTAAATACACAGAATAGATTCTGGATCAGGGGTTACCAATTTTCAGACTAGCCAGAGAAGGGCACAAGGGTGGAGTCCTCACTCTAGTACGGAACGGCATTCCAGCAAAGCAAGTGAATGTAACCACAGGAAACGCCGGCGCAGCAGAGATCATAGGCGTCCAAATTACATGTGAAGAAATGCATATTCTTCTGTATAACTTATACTGTCCAAGTGACATCTCGCTGTCACTCGATGCAATGAGTATCTCCCCCGACTTAGCCTTCGCAACTAGTTACCTCTCCATAAAAATAGTACGTACGGTCACAAGGTAAATCGGAGATAGTGACCATAGGCCCGTCAAGCTACAATTAGAACTAAAATGTGTACCTGAGCCCAAAATGTGGTTGCCAAGGTAGAACTACAAAAAGCCAATTGGAAACAGTACAGGGCACTAACAGATGCCAATGTTGAGCGCATCAACATGCATGAAAAAAAAACACGTGATCCGTGGCAAGGGAACTCTCATAAGCAATCGTGAAAGCGGCACGGGAAAAACTTCGTAGAGGCGCACGGAAGGATTAAAAGACATACTGAAAAGAAGAAGTTCATAAGTTTGAAAACGACGAATTGGCAAGGAGTGAGGCAGAACAGGCACAGTCAGAAAGGTCGAAAGTCACCAAACGGATACATTTACCAGTAACGAGTTTGAAGAGGCTTTAAGAGAGCTTAAGCTCAGAAAGTCGCCCGGAAAGAATGGGAACCACAAATGAAATGCTTAAGAAATTGGGTACTAATAATAATAATAGCCGTCCATCGCAAGCGATGATGACAACAATCTCAGACGTGTACTGTTGCACCTCTCTGGTGTGCGCGGATGTGACTGTAGAGTCCAATCCTAGAACAGAATCCCCGACCACAGGTGGAGCATACATGATCAAGGTTAGACATGTGCGTGTTGTGTGCTCTGTCTTTTCGAGATGCTCGTTTTCTCTGTGACTCAACAATACGATGATTCTCAGCTATTCGGGTTCCTCTTTGTTGTTACAGCGCCACATTTGGCGATCTTGCGCAAGGGATTCCCAGCACGTATTGTCTATATCAAAGCATTTCAGAGACACAGCGTTTTTTCTGTCCACCAGCTAAACGTCTGCCCTCTTCAAGCTCGCCATACATCAACTGTTTTGGGATGCGTTTATCAGGCATTCGAGCAACGTGACCGACCCATCTCAGCAAAGGGTACTAGAGCAAAGGTAGCTCTACTGGCCGTCCGAAATATGTCATGGAAAACAGGCATAGTACCACGAGAATGGAAGGAAGCGATCATGGTACGAATCCTTAAACGAGGCAAAAATAAACTCGACCCATCGAGTTACAGACCAATAAGCCTCCTACGCTGCACGGGCAAACTCATGGAATGCTTGGTGAACAAACGGCTATCATGGCACTTGGAAAGCAAAGGGTTTCTCATGACACAACAGGAAGGCTTTCGGAAGCACCGATCTACAGAAAATCAAGTAACCTATATCGCCCAGGAAATCGAGGATGGTTTCCCAACAAAAAAAAAGACATTGGCAGTTTTGGTAGATATGGAGAAGGCGTTTGACACAGTCTGGAAGGAAGGACTAAGACCGAAACTCCTCACCATTGTTATAAAGGGAAGAACAAGAATGCACAAGTGGCTTGATAGATACCTAGAGAACAGAACAGCAAGGGTTTAAGTTCAGGGGTACACAAGTATGAAGGCCACATTAGAGCAAGGTGTCCCCCAAGGAGGAGTGCTCTCATCAACCCTCTTTCTAATCTTTGTCAATGACATAGCAACATGCCTATCAAAGCCTATCGAGTACACTCTGCCATGTATGCCGACAACCTGGCAATATGGGCGAGGGAAGAGTCAATGCCCATTGCAACAAATCGACGGCAAGAAACCTAATAACCTGGAAGTGTGGTCAAAAAAGTGAAATATGAATATAAATCCTTCAAAAAAAAAACCTACACTATGTTCTCCCAGAACAACCAGAATCACAAAATTAAGCTTAAAGTCAATGGATAAGATCTTCCAGGAAGCAAGAACCCAATGTACCTTGGAGTCACATCGACCGAAAACTGACTTGGTGTTCCCAAATCGAAAATTCTACGGCAAAAGCGAGACACAGGCTCACGATGATGCGCAAACTCGCAGTCTCCACGTGGGAGCAAACACCAGAGTCCTCAAATCACTCTACTCTGGAAGAGTACGACCGGTCCTGGAGTAAGGCATTGCAACGTGGAGAAGTGCATCCAACAAGCAATTCGCCAAAGTGAGAAATAGCCAGAACAGTACACTGCGCATTATCACAGAAGCCATGAAGTCCACGACCATCAAGGCAATGGAAATAATCACAGGCATCAAACCAATGGCAGATCGAAGGGACAGAAAAGTCTTGGTGTTGGCGGAAAAACTTAAAAGGCTCGATTCCCACTCTATGTACGAAAGAATGAACGGATTTGTAAGGGGCAGAATACAGAGGACAAGCTTGGAAAAAATGCGAAAGCACTTATCTCAGACCATCCGGTCCTAGCAAACTGCAAAGCCAAATCAATCCCGGCACCGAAACGTGCCCGCTGTGGAAAACCAAAATACTGGAACTAAGAGAATCAATACCAGACATACTGAAAAAAGAACAACAATAAAACTTCGAATGAATAGAGGCCACAGAAAAATAAATAGAGACAGACTACCCTGAAAATAAGTGGTTACACGTCTATACTGACGGATCGGCTAGGAACGCAATCATCGACGGCGGAGGAGGAATAGTGCTTAAACTCTCAAAGAAACTGACAGTCACAAAAGTAATTGCCACAGTCAAATACTCAAATAACTACAGGGCAGAAGCAACAAGAACAGCGGCCGAAATGATTCTAGAGAGAATAGGCACCTCTTGCAACAAAGTCGTGATATACACCGATGCTCTATCTGTCATCACGGCACTCAAAGGCGTAGGCAAAACAGAGCTGAATGAGCTGAAAGCGACCTCGTTGAACTAGCGCTTTCTTCAAACGCACCGTCATTCAGTGGATCACATCACATTGTAATTTAAGCGGAAACGAACAAGCCGACAAACTAGCTAAAGAAGGCTGGCGACTACCTCAAACTGATCTCGAGATCAGTTATGAGGAAGCCAGAACAACCATCGGCTGGCACTATGGAGACAAATGGACAAAAGATCATCCTCACCACGACAACAGCGACGGATACTATGGTCTGTCTCGTAGTGAACAAGTTGCCATACTTCGCCTCCGTACTGGCCACAAAAATTCCGCGCCCACACGTTTCGCAAATTAAAATTGGCACAACTAGCCTGTGCCCCTGCAAAAAAGACAGATATGACGGCAGAGCATGTTCTTTCAAGATTGTCAACTGATATCAGGCATAAGAAAAGAAACCTGGCCTCAAAACACAGAGCTTATCGAGAAGCTGTACGCAGAAATGGAGTCCCTTAAAAACACGGTAAAATTCATGATAAAAGTTGGTTCATCAGTCTAGGCCGGGATGGCAAGAGAGAGAATATATGAAAGTTAATCCACCAACTACTCTTCTATCTGTTCCAGGCCTAGCTTAGTTGATGAAAAAAATAAAAACGTTTTTTGTTATATAACTTTGAATACGGACGACAAAATGATAACCACAGTTTAGAGTTTACAGTACTACACAAAATGGTGGGGAATGTTTGCAAAGGCGTATCCCTACTACATATTATTAAAAGAAAGGTGACATAGTGAACAAATGATACCTTCCACTTCTATAAATGAAAATAAATGTTGCGTTCACACGCCAATGACAGTCGGTAGGAAACATTGTGAGCTGATTAATTCCACTAGATTTCCGATTTTGACTTGCATTGAATTGCAAGTGGAACACGAAAATGCGTAGTTATAGACACACTTGGCAATCGTACTGTAAAACTTCGTCAAGTATACCAAATCAACATCACTGTTATTTTAGTAATAACATATAATAAAAATCTTACAGAACTAAAGGTTTGGGTGGGCAAAAACTACTTTTGGAAGGTCGTCACTGTTACCTATATTAAAATGTAAAATCAAGAATGTATGTCAAGGGGATGATTTTATATCGGTCGGTAAAGATCATCACGAATTTTGGAACAGACTATAGTATTGATATGTATCTTTGTTTCTCTCTTTCACGATCACTGCCTAGACTGATGTACCAGATTTCTTAATAATTTCAAATTCATGTGGAAATCTGATTCATGCAGCCTTAGCATTCGTGTGTTTCCTCACATCTTCAGCACCATTTGGAGCTCTGGTGCTTATCCTTCAGCGATGTGTCCGGTTTTAGCCAGCGTTTACTCGTTTCGCTATCCATCAGTCTAGGGTTGTTCCCAGACGACCTGCAAGGCAGTAGGGTGCTTTTTCTTTTAGGGTAGCTACCCTTAGACAACCTTCCCTGCCGTGTTGTTGAGCGTCGTCTACCCAGGTTACTAGTCTTTTTTTACTGCTTGGTTTGCCCGCCGTCCAATTTGTGTACGGTTCGCTCCGCTAGGCTTTGATTGTCCCCAATTAAACTACAAGACAGTAGTAGTTCTCTTCCATGAAAACACGATTATTCTTCTCTGGATAGAGATCTCTTCGAGGCTTTAATGGATTCAGGCCTCTGCTGGACTTTTCAGTTGTTCTGCACATTTGGGTGGTCTGCTCACCCCTACGCCCGCCACACCACTTTGTCGCTCCACAACCAGCACCGTGCATGTCTGCACCACCAGTTGGCTTACCTGTGTGTCGTCCGTATGAGTCTTCGCTCTACTTTGGTGCCTGCTCACCGTGTTTATCAGCCTTCTCACCGTGCTCACACTCACTGTGCCTCGAGACTGTCAGGCCACGCAGCTCAATTTGGGACCCCACCTCAGAGTTCCGCCCCATGTGAGCCCACGTCTCTTCTCTGGGTGTATCCCTCATCCGTTTATGCTTATTTATTTCGCTTTTCCCATCAGCAGGGAGAGATGTGCAGAGATAGTCACAAAATGATTTTTCTCTTCCGTTAGCGAGTAGACCTCGTTTAATATAACTGTATTTGCATGACTACTTATACCAGAGTAGTATGGATGTATATAAACGTTAGTAACATTAACATTATGATGTCATATACACTGTTGACAATCTCTGTTTTGTTGGAAAGTAATAGTTTATAATTGTTCGTTAACAAAATGTTAATTTATTAAATCTATATATGACGATTATAGCTTTATTTATTTGCTTCTTCAGAAGAAATACTGAATTTTGAGACATCATATGGTAACAACTACTCCTGCTGGATAGAGAGAAAGCTTGTTGTTGATGCCAGGACTGTAGACGTCAAGTGTGAACTATTAATTGTTACAAACAGGATACAAATCGATGGCAACATGGCAGCTAACATATGTTCCATCTTCATCAGCGCAGGTTAGATCTATAACGTTGATTGCTAGAACATACAACATGCAGTTGCATTTATACAATTGATACATACAACACACTTCTACCTTAAATAAACATGATTGCTTGACAACTAGGTCGCACTTGAGTGTGATATTCAGTGTTGGTTAGATTTATAAAATTGACAAACTATAAAAGTCATTCCATGAACACAACTATAGTGCGTTTCAAAACGTTCGGTCAACGATTGACCTTAAATATCTCCATATTCATTGCATGGATGAACGTGATTTTGTGCATGTGGTGTTGTATTTCCGATGTCCCAACGATTTTATAAAATTCAATGTTGCAGGTAGTGTGCTTTTCCTGCAACGGCGAATTCCTTTGATATTTCCAAACCTAGTAAATATTTGGTGCTGGAAGAGAATAATTTACCGTAAATTAAAAAAATCACAAATTTTCGGCATAGGCGTATATACAATTCGAATTTTGTAGGGTGAGATAACTCATATTATATAAATCATATAAAGTGTTTACTCACTTATTCTGAGTCCAATGAGTCTAACATATTGATGACTATTCTTGGCTGCACGAACGACAGTCCATCTTTGTCCCAGTAGTCATTTTCCTCCTTTAAGACATGGTCTTCGCATTTACACCAATAATCTCTGTCTATCTTCGACAGGGCGGCATATGTTAGTTCTTTCATATTGCTTAGCTTGAAAGTTTTATTTTCAGCTGCTACCAGTCCTTTAACTTTGGCCCAAATGAGTTCAATTGGGTTTAAGTGTGAATGATAAGGTGGTAGTCTCAAACACACATGACCATGCTATTGAATCAACTTGTCTGTTTGGAATACCCTGGTCTTATGTGATGTTTTAACAATAGATAGTAATTCAGACTTCAAAAACCCCTCGTTAAATGGAATGTTCTTTCTGAGCCAAAGTTTTATAGCATCTTTTGTACTCGAAGATGTCGGGATTTTGTCTTCTTCTGACACAGTGTTGTGGTATGATGCGTTGTCCATTATCACACAGGATGGTCTGTCTAGGGACGGAAGAAGAGTATGTTCAATCCAATCTCTAAATATGTTACCGTTCATCTCGGTATGATAGTCCCTGTTGTCCGTATAATTGGAAGTGAAAATAAGTTCAGCATCTTTAACCAGCCCATTTTGTCTGCTGCCTGCATGTGCCATTATCAGACGTTGTCCTTTTCCACTAGGTACATATCGTTTAATTGTTCCATCGGATAACTGCCACTCCTTTTCATTAGTGTGATGAACATTGATCCAGGTTTCATCCACATACACAATATCGTAACCTTCATTACGCATTTCCCGCACTTCACGTAAATATTTACTTCTCAGACGTACTAAATGCGGCTTCTCGCAGATGACATTTCTCCCATTAGCGTACTTCCTAAAAGTAAAGCCGATGCTTCTAACAGTTCTCCATAACGTTGAGTTCGATACATCAATGTCATTGTGTATTCTTAACTTAATCTTCAGCTTTCTTAGTGTCACAGTTTCTTTGGAATCGAACATTCTGCAAATTTCTCTTCTAATCACATCCCTGTCAAAATTGTCTACTACTTTCTTTCTGAATTGAGTCAATGTATTGACTGTACTGACACCTCCATTAACATTGAGTAATTTATGTAGATATCTTCTACTTAGGCCCAAAGCATGCATAGTTCTCTGTTCAGGATTTGATATACTCCGATAAAGTTTTCCACGATTAGATTTTCTGATAAAATATGTATACATTTTCACAGCCACTGTATGCAGTGTAAGAAACTTGATTTTCATACCCATTGTATAACAAATCTAGAATACTATACGTTTTGTAATACACCTATGCTCTGAAAACACAAACGGTAAATTGTAACTAAACACACCGGAAGGATCATTATACATTTTTAAAGTACGATAAAGCGATTTAAATAGGACAACTAGTGAAATACGTGCAAGTCGTAGAGCTTGCAACATCTCACAAATATGAAGAGGTAATACTTCTCATTATATGGTTGGCGAAGGAGATGATCACTTTTATATACTTTACATAAAGAACATTTTAAACCATACGTTTGTTATTGAGTAAAAAAATATCAACCTCTGGACATTACGATCATTAGATCATATGCAAAGTTACATCAATTACGTCAAGCGGTTGAGAGATAAAATTTTCCCGGGAAAATCATTTTGAAACGCACTATAGTTATTCTATTTCTGACGCTGAGATGTGTAATCTTATATTTTAACACATCATTATTTTTTCATCTCCTACAAGAAAATATTGATAAACCTAACATAGGGTTCAATGTTCTCTATTACTACTACAATCGCAAAATATGACACATACACGCACACACATATAAGCTGAATTATGTGGTTTCATTACTCAGATATCACTGATTTCAGTTATATTTGTTCTTAGATTTATCTCATCAATTATTAACTATTTCTATTTCTAGATCTATTTTAATGTTTCTTTTTATCGTTTTCTTAGTCTGTGTTGTGATCTTTTCCCAGTCTTGACTTTTGTTAACCCTGTAACGTTTGAGTATTAAGAAAATCTCATTTATAAATCAGATACTACATGACTCGGAACTGCCATATTGGTGCATTATTTATGCGTTTAAATGCATATAATATATGTTACATAATATAAACATATGATATTTATGCAATGCAATATTATCCTATCCTTCTCGCAATTCGTACACAATGGGTATCACATTCTGTTATTACATCTAAGATGTTGCTAATTGATTGTGATTGCAACAATTTATTAATATCCTAAGTTTTTCTCGTTCTCTTGTTACCAATATGAGCATCTTCTTGTTCGGGCAAACATATTACTTTATTGTTTTCTAATGTCCGTGATAAATGTGTCTTCTTGCTTGAGGTTTCGGAACCATAAAGAACAACTTGTCTCATTAATATTTGGTATATTGTATCTAGTGGGTCTATGTGGCTTAGTGGGGACGTCCTTGCCTTGCGAGACGATGATAGTGAGTTCGAAACCGATACAATCGTGAATACACCATGACTAATGTCATCATTACTCAATATAACAAGAAATCCAATACACACGATAACAAACATATAACAAAATAATTAATTATCGTTTGCTGAACGACCTGACCACGAGCATAACAACGTGGACCATCGTTTGTATATATCATTACATTTTTTATGGGCCTTAAGCATTTTCTAATATGAGGTTTGTTCCTACGAATCTGATTGTGTCATACGCGACTTGATCAATATGTGTAGTTCAAATGTTTATCATTTTCTACAGTCACAACAATCTACTTCATATTTATCTCAACATCACTTTACTCATTTATTGCAACATCATTTCTTTCAACATCTACAGTCACACCATTCTACTTCTCATTTCTCTCAACATCTACAATCACAACAATCTACTTCGTATTATCTCAACATCACTTTTCTCATTTATTGTCACATCATTTATCTCAACATCTACAGTCACACCATTCTACTTCTCATTTCTCTCAACATCTACAATCACAACAATCTACTTCATATTTATCTCAACATCACTTTTCTCATTTATTGCAACATCATTTCTCTCAACATCTATAATCCCATGAATGTATATCTATCTTCACAACATATATAATATTACACTAATTTACACAACACACATAGATTTTCATCAAAATCACACATAGATTATCATATTACATCACACAAAACACATATATTTTCATAATACTTCACAACAAATCAATCAATTAAGTGCCATGCCTGCCGGTGTAGGCGATCATGTTTCTCCCCAGCTATCTCTGATTGGTGCATGTAATCAGTTCTGACGTCAATCTTGTATCGAACCATGATGTCAGGCCATCCAACACTTTTCCCTCTGTCTTCCACGATCTCTCCTTCCCTGAAGTTTACCTGTTGTCGCTTTCTCTTCGCATTGTATGCCCGATGAACATTGATTGTCCGATTCTTATTTTTTAATAATGTTTCTTTGTGTGCAGGCCTGATTAAAAACCTACTGATTTGTTTTCTTCGCTGTCCATGAAATTATCATAATTCTTCTGTAAAACCACACCTCTGTGGCTTCTAATGATCGTATTGATTGTTTGTTAATTGTCCATGATTCGATGCCATACATAAGTATTGGATCAATATAGCACTGGAGTATTCGTTTTCACAGTATCATTGGTAGTGAATTCACGCCTAGTGTTTTTCTTCATTCTCATAAATTCTGCTTTTGCTTGAGATATACTGCTCCTATTCTCTGTTGTACATCTTCCATCTGATGTTAGGAATGTTCCCATGTACTTGAATCGATGGACATGTTGCAATGTTCAGTTATTTATTTTGCAATTACAGTTCGCTGCTTCCTGGAGACAACCATAACCTATGTTTTCTGTATACTCATGTTACATTTTGTCTTGTCTCTTTCTTTCACTAATATATATGTCAAGTCTTGCAGGTCTTGTTTATTTGTAGCCATGAGAATTGTGTCGACCAGCGTATCTAGGAATGTTCATGTTTTGTCCGCCAACTGTTATTCCTGTCTTGATACTTGCAGAAGTGAATGTATCATTCAAGTGAATCTATTTTATAATAATAATCTATTAAACATTCCTCTTTATTTCACAATGGTGTATTCAAATCTCAAATTTTGCAAGTAAAAATTGTTGTACACGAGTTTTGTGAACACCGACTGAGATTCTTCGAAGAACATGTCGTTCAGAGTTTTTGATAATCCGAAACTAAGTAGATATCGCTATATTCTACAACCTCTGAGATGACAAAAGTTATGTTACTATGTTTGTTCTATAGACAAGTTGTAGGTGGAGATCAACTGTAGCAGGTGGAGGATGTGGATAGTTTTAAAAATGTGTTTATTGATAACTTGTAAGTGGAGCTCAACTGTAGCTGGTGGACGAAGTGGATAGTTTTAGAAATGTGTTATTTGATAACTTGTAAGTGGACTTCAACTGTAGCAGGTGGAGTTGGCGGATAGTTTTAGAAATGTGTTGATTGATAACTTGTAAATCATTAGACACAAGTTATATAATTTCCATGTCTGGTAATGTCACGACAAGATCAAACAGTAGACACAAGTTATACAATTTCCATGTCTGGTAATGTCAGGATAAGATCAAACAGTAGACACAAGTTATATAATTTCCATGTCTAGTAATATCACGACAAGATCAAACAGTAGACACAAATTATACAAGTTCGATGTCTGGTAATGCCACGACAAGATCAAACAGTAGACACATAATGCCGTATGTTCTAGAACAGATTGTCTGTAGATTAGTCCTGTATTCTGTATCACTTCAACCGTGACCACTCTTGAGAACATATTACACATGCCAGTTTGTAAAACACCGGATATAAATGGGATTGTTAGATAAGTTTAATTTTTCTGTTCATGATAACATTTCTGAATTACATTTCTGGTTGTTTTTGTTCGTTTATTTTCTTCCGCTTCTCTCCATTCGTCAGTCTCTCTTTGTCTCTCTCTCTCTCTTTCTTTCCCGTCATATACTTTCTGCTACTTTCCATCCTTCTATCTCTCACTCTCTCTCTCTCTCTCTCTTTCTTTCTTTCTTTCCCATCATATAATTTCTGCTTCTTTCCATCCTTTTCTCTCTATCTCTCTCTTTCTCTCTTTCTTTCTTTTCCGTCATATACTTTCTGCTTCTTTCAATCCTTCTCTCTCTCTCTCTTTGTCTCTCTCTCTCTCCTTCTTTCCCGTCATATACTTTTCTGCTTCTTTCCATCCTTCACTCTCTCTCTTTCTTTCTCTCTCTCTTTCTTTCTTTTCCGTCATATACTTTCTGCTTCTTTCCATCCTTCTCTCTCTCTCTCTTTGTCTCTCTCTCTCTCCTTCTTTCCCGTCATATACTTTTCTGCTTCTATCCATCCTTCACTCTCTCTCTCTTTCTTTCTCTCTCTTTTTCTTTCCCGTCATATACTCTTCTGCTTCTTTCCATTCTTCTCTCTCTCTCTCTCTTTCTTTCTTTCTTTCCCGTCATATACTTTCTGCTTCTTTCCATCCTTCTCTCTCTCTCTCTCTCTCTCTCTCTTTCTTTCTTTCCCATCATATACTTTTCTGCTTCGTCCATCCTTCACTCTCTCTCTTTCTCTCTCTTTCTCTCTTTCCTTCCCGTCTTATACTCTTCTGTTTCTCTCCATCCTTCACTCTCACTCTTTCTTTCTTTCTTGCTTTCCTGTCATATACTCTTCTTTTTCTCTCCACTTTTTCTCTCTCTCTCTTTCTTGCTTTCCCGTCATATACTTGTCTGCTTCTCTCCATCATTCTCTCTCTCTCTCTCTTTCTTGCTTTCCCGTCATATACTTTTCTGCTTCTCTCCATCCTTCACTCTCTCTCTTTCTCTCTCTGTCTCTCTTTCCTTCCCATCATATACTCTTCTGCTTCTCTCCATCCTTCACTCTCTCTCTCTTTCTTTCTTTCCCATCATATACTCTTCTGTTTCTCTCCATCCTTCACTCTCTCTCTCTCTTTCTTTCCCGGCATATACTTCTCTGTTTCTCTCCATTCTGCACTCTCTCTATCTCTCTCGTTTTTCGATCTTTACTCGCCCCCTAGGTTATCTCAATAAAACGACGTCTCTGTCATGTTATCTGAATAAAACGATGTCTATGTCATGTTATCTCAATAAAACGATGTCTATGTTATGTTATCTCAATAAAACGATGTCTATGTTATGTTATCTCAATAAAACGACGTCTATGTTATGTTATCTCAATAAAACGACGTCTATGTTATGTTATCTCAATAAAACGATGTCTATGTTATGTTATCTCAATAAAACGATGTCTATGTTATGTTATCTCAATAAAACGACGTCTATGTCATGTTATCTCAATAAAATTACGCATATGTTATGTTATCTCATTAAAACGATGCCTATGTCATGTTATCTCAATAAAACGATGTCTATGTCATGTTATCTCAATAAAACGACGTCTATGTTATGTTATCTTAATAAAACGATGTCTATGTCATGTTATCTCAATAAAACGATGTCTATGTCATGTTATCTCAATAAAACGACGTCTATGTTATGTTATCTCAATAAAACGATGTCTATGTCATGTTATCTCAATAAAACGACGTCTATGTTATGTTATCTCAATAAAACGACGTCTATGTCATGTTATCTCAATAAAACGACGCCTATGTCATTTTATCTCAATAAAACGACGTCTATGTTATGTTATCTCAATAAAACGACGTCTATGTTATGTTATCTCAATAAAACGACGTCTATGTTATGTTATCTCAATAAAACGATGTCTATGTTATGTTATCTCAATAAAACGACGTCTATGTCATGTTATCTCAATAAAACGACGTCTATGTCATGTTATCTCAATAAAACGACGTCCATGTTATGTTATCTCAATAAAACGATGTCTATGTCATGTTATCTCAATAAAACGACGTCTATGTCAGGTTATCTCAATAAAACGACGTCTATGTTATGTTATCTCAATAAAACGATGTCTATGTCATGTTATCTCAATAAAACGATGTCTATGTAATGTTATCTCAATAAAACGACGTCTATGTTATGTTATCTCAATAAAACGATGTCTATGTCATGTTATCTCAATAAAACGACGTCTATATTATGTTATCTCAATAAAACGACGTCTATGTCATGTTATCTCAATAAAACGATGTCTATGTTATGTTATCTCAATAAAACGACGTCTATGTCATGTTATCTCAATAAAACGACGTATATGTTATGTTATCTCAATAAAACGATGTCTATGTCATGTTATCTCAATAAAACGACGTCTATGTTATGTTATCTCAATAAAACGATGTCTATGTCATGTTATCTCAATAAAACGACGTCTATGTTATGTTATCTCAATAAAACGATGCCTATGTCATGTTATCTCAATAAAACGACGTCTATGTTATGTTATCTCAATAAAACGACGTCTATGTTATGTTATCTCAATAAAACGACGTCTATGTTATGTTATCTCAATAAAACGACGTCAATGTTATGTTATCTCAATAAAACGACGTCTATGTCATGTTATCTCAATAAAACGACGTCTATGTCATGTTATCTCAATAAAACGATGTCTATGTCATGTTATCTCAATAAAACGATGTCTATGTTATGTTATCTCAATAAAACGACGTCTATGTTATGTTATCTCAATAAAACGACGTCTATGTCATGTTATCTCAATAAAACGATGTATATGTTATGTTATCTCAATAAAACGACGTCTATGTCATGCTATCTCAATAAAACGATGTCTATGTCATGTTATCTCAATAAAACGATGTCTATGTCATGTTATCTCAATAAAACGATGTCTGTGTTATGTTATCTCAATAAAACGATGTCTATGTCATGTTATCTCAATAAAACGACGTCTATGTTATGTTATCTCAATAAAACAACGTCTATGTCATGTTATCTCAATAAAACGACGTCTATGTTATGTTATCTCAATAAAACGATGTCTATGTCATTTTATCTCAATAAAACGACGTCTATGTTATGTTATCTCAATAAAACGACGTCTATGTGATGTTATCTCAATAAAACGACGTCTATGTTATGTTATCTCAATAAAATGACGTCTATGTTATGTTATCTGAATAAAACGATGTCTATGTTATGTTATCTCAATAAAACGATGTCTATGTTATGTTATCTCAATAAAACGACGTCTATGTTATGTCAGCTTGTAGAGGTGAATAATGTATATGTTGATACTAGAGAGTGTTTGTTTCTCTGCATTCTCAAATTGTTAAGATCTAGAATATATCATACAAACCTGGTTGACAAGCACAGATTGTTCAGATCAAGAATGTGTCATACAAAACTGGTTAACAAGCTCATATTGTTCAGATCAAGAATGTGTCATACAAAACTGGTTGACAAGCTCATATTGTTCAGATCAAGAATGTGTCATACAAAACTGGTTGACAAGCTGAGATTGTTCAGATCTAGAATATATCATACAAAACTGGTTGACAAGCTGAAATTATTTTAAAATAAACGATAGCTTCCATTAAAAACATGCAACATATACATTTACATATATATATATATATAATTATGCGTCTTTCAATAATGGCATTGCTTAAAGCAAAGAAATGATATGCTTGATTTAAAAATAGCAGTGAGCTTGTGTAAAATCAGAGTTTATTACTGCGATCTAAACATGTTAATAAAATACGCAATAGCACAATATGTTTTAGAATATTTCTAATAAACAGGTTTAAATGTGGCCCTCAAACAAAACACAAGTCAAACCAGCAATTTGGATGAAAATCTAGTACGTTGCAGATCAGATAATGCTGTTGATGGAGTGGAAGACGGAGATTTTTTTAAAGGACATTGCACACATACTTACCTTGAAGAGAATGGCGCAGAGTGGTATCTCAAGTTTCGTGTACCAGTAAGAATTTATCTGATCAACATATTTAACAGAGACGGTAAATATATGTTTGTAATCAACCTCATCTTATGTCACCTTATTATAATGATCATCTTCTCTACTCAACACTTTGACGAAACATGTCAAAATAAACTGTTGTAGTTTGACAAAGTACACAAACATTAACAATAGACAACGACTTTCACACGACAATGCCGTTATCAAGCAAATGATACACCAGAAGGAATACAATTCACTTCTTAAACTGCAGACAATACAATTAGACCATGAATCTATAACGACAATCGAAATAAAAAATATGTGACTAAAAACGAAATAAATGCGAAAAGCTAGGAATGGACGAAAGAAGAAAACAATAATAATGAAATAAATACATATTATATATACATTTAACATATACACATATACTATGGAGCATGAGAAGAGATAATAGTTAGAAGAATATAAATGTTGCGCGTTGAGACAATGCAGTCGCAAAGTACCATGTAAATATATACAGCGATTTATTAGAACAAATCAAATACGATTATCAGATGAACACGATCGGAGGACTGTGATCTGAATATCGTGAGCTCCAAAATGATTAGTTCCATTGAACTGAGTGGCTACAGAAGTCACACAGTATTTACGTATATCACGTAAGTGCTGGCCGAAACGTCTACTTAGTATTGTGCCATTTTTGCCTATATATGACTTGGCACAATGTTTACAAGTAATGGCGTAGATTATGTTGCGGGACTCGAAAGTAAAATCATCCTCAATAACAAAGGTGACTTTTGGAGAAAAAAATACAGTACAGGTCTGTATCACATAAGCATATGTATAGCATCGTCAATGGTAACACTGGACGATGCCGAAATGACCATATGCATTGGATTTAAAGCGACTGTACCGATACATCCATTAAGATTCAAGTGTTTTATGTAAGCCACAAGCTGATATTTTTGGAAGACTGAACGTGTCGCTGGATACAATTTTAGAATGGATAGATGATATGCATATGTGATACAGACCAGTACTGTATATTTTTCTAAAACAACCTTATTTTATTGAGGACAGTTTTTCTTTCGGGTCCCGCAACATATGCTACACCACCAAGTGTAAACATTGTGACAAGGCATATAAAGACAAAACTGGTACAAAGCTAAGTGACTGTATCGACCAACACTTTCATGAAATACGAAAATGTTATATGTCCCATGAGCTACCCATTTCAATGGAACTGACAATTTGGGAGCTCGCGATAACCAGGTCACAGTCATCCGATCATTTTTCTCTGAAGATCGAAGTGGATTTACAATGTAAAATCGCTTAATATCTTTATATGTTACATTGCCACCTCATATCGTCAACACACTACATATCTATGTTCCTTAGTATAGTCTCTTCTCATTCTCCATAGTAAAAAAACCTATGTGTTATTTTTATGTTTATTTTTAGTTACATATATTCATTTTTTTCATATATTCCCATATAAAAAACAAGAAAGAAAATTCAGTCTTTTGAAATTAAATGCTACAGAAAGATCCTACGAATACCATGGACAGAAAAAAAAGAACACTGATGTCCTAAAAGAACTAAAGGTTAAAGAGAATTGGCTGATAAACAAAATACTGTACAGAAAAATTGCATACTTTGGTCACATCAAGCGTAACGATGGCCTGGAAAGAACAATACTAGAGGGCAGGGTCCCAGGACGCAGAGGCAGACCAAGAAGAATATGGCTATAAGATATTGAAGAAACCATGAATATGACTATCGACGAAGTGGGTGAACTGGCTAGAGACTGAGTTAATTTCAGGTGCGCTGCAAAGAGAGCAACGTCCTATAAAGAATACGCACCTTGATGATGATATTCATTTTGGAACACAGAGAAAGACAATTTTGGATAGCCTGACGTGATGACACGGTAGAGCGTCAACATCTGAGTTGATAGCAAACATCAAAGACAGATATTTATGGAGATCCATGATCGGCTACAACAGCCGGCACGGCACCTAATGATGATGATATTCGTTCTAGGAACGTTAGGGATTTATGGTCTAATTGTATTGTCTGCCTTTTAACTCTTTGAACCCTGGCTACCTGTACCTTAAAAACCCACTCTCCTGAGCTCCTGAGCAAAAAAAACAGCTCACATCAGAGTTATATTAAAACACGATAATTTAGCACACTTTAGTGCTCTATAATTGGTTGTGGACTTATCCCACCATCTCTATTATTCCTGCTTATTATCTATTTCGGAACACTAAATTTTTCTAATTACTTGATATAATATGTGGGAACCTCCGTGAATATTCAACTAAATGTAGACGTTTCTCCAGATTGAACATATATCTTGAATATCAATGGAATAAAATTCTTCTTCATTGTCTAAATCATAGGTTCCCAACATTTTTTGAACGAACGCCCCTTTTTCAATGAATAATTCGTCAGCGCCCCCTAGGTAAACTATGTTGTATATACTATAAATTGAAGAACACAGACACATTTTTCAGTTATTTTATTATAAGCCAATTATTATTAATATCACTATTGATGTAATGCTCACAGTATGACTGAAAACATATATGTTATTAAAAATGAATATAATATTATTAGTGAGAGAGCTGAGCTTGATGTGATGAAACTAATTTGTCGATGATTGGTGTCATTTTTGTCATCAATAATCTTAAATCACCACGTTCCTCTATTGATAATCTGTTTCTTTTCTTTGTTAATAGACCGGTGACCATGCTAAATCCTCTTTCGGGTAAATATGATGATGGTAATGCAATAAAAAACTTCTTTGTTGCAGCTCATAAGGCTGGATATAACATTGGAATTTGACTTTGAAGCCAAAATTCTTGATATCCATTTTTTTAATTTAAATGTCAATTCCTCATTTGTTGACAATTATATCAACTCTTCTTGCAGTGATAATTCTGTTGTTTGTAAGTTTGAACAAGGTTCTAGAATCCAATCAGGAATGGTCATATTCAGTAAATCCTGAAATCTATTTGTAAAATCTTCTTTCAATGCTTCCAAATGCTGGCTATAAACAAGAATGTCGTTATTAGTTGTTTCCATTGAAGAAAGATTTGGAAACTGATAAAATTGTCTTCGACCCAAATTTTGTTTGTACAAAGCAAGCTTTGACACAAACGCAGAAATAATTACCTTTGCTTTGATCAAATTCAACTCATTTCCTTGCAGTTGATGATTCGTTTCATTAAATTTGTTATATAAGTCTGTCAAATATGCAATATCGCTCTTAAATTTCAATATATTCTCTCGTTAATAATCATCTTTGTTTTTCAAAAAGGTTGTAACTGAGTCAAAGAGTTCGAAAAATCGTTTTAGACAGGTACCTTTTGACATCCAACGTACTTCTGTGTGCAATAATAAACGATTGAAGTCTTCATTGTTTTCATCACAAAGCTTTCTAAATAATCTATCAGCAAGTGCATTACTTCTGATCATGTTAACTGCTGTAATTACATACTGTAGCTGAATGATGTTGGTGACTACTGAGATTTTTGCAACCAAATGTTGTTGGTGAATCACACAATGCACGGCGATTAGATTTGGTACCGCTTTTTCAAAATGAAATCAACCAACGGTAGCGTCTAACCATTGCTGGGGCGCCATCGGTAGCAACAAATAAGATATTAGTCAGAGGAATTCCTTTTTCTTTAAAATAATGTTCCAACACGTCAAATATAGATTTTCGTTTAGTGTCAGTTTCTAATGTTCTTCCGAATAATAGTTCCTGACAAATATTTGCATCTTTTATGAAGCAAACGTACGCCAGAAGTAGAGACTCGTTGTTTGGTAAAGTTGATTCATCAAAGAAAACTTGCTAGTCTTCAAAATATCAGAAAACTCTCCACATCCTCAGACATTTCGTTGATTCGTCTCTGCACAGTATTATTACTCAATCGGATATTTATGTAAATAATATCAGACGATAGCTTATGCAACACAGTACGATGAAGCTCACTCACAGCTGGCAGTAGCAATGCTTCGCCAATAGTGTGCGCTTTTCCAGATTTAGCAATGAGTAAGGAAATGTTGTATGAGGCACCTAAACCATCGTTTTCTTGTTTTGATGCTTCCTGAAAGCATACCATCCAAATTTGGACGTCTCAAATGTTGATTGAGCATTTGAAAGTAAGATCCATTTTTATCTTTTCTGTCAGGATGTATTTTGCTGAAATGTTCTTCTAATCGCGAAGGTTTCATAACTTCATTTGAAAACAGCTTGTTGCAAATCAGGCACATTGATAATGTCTTGTTGGTTGGTGATTGAATAAAACCATATTTCAAATATTCAACATTATATTGTCGGCATTTTTTCTTTGGTTTCGACGACATGGGTCTAACTGTAGACATAAACAAAATAATATGAGAATGACGTGAGAAATCCATGTGTACGGAAATGTTGTAATCAATACGATATGTTTCCGTATCACGTATGTAAAAATCGAAGATAGGTGAAAAATTAAATTAATTTTGTCACTAATTTTGCAAATAAAAAGAGTATATGTCGTATAATGAAATAGAAATTAAATGAATTTTTATTTCATTATGCGACAGATACATTTTTTATATTGCAAAATTAGTGACAAATGATTTAGTTTTTCATTTACTTTCGACTTTTACATACCTGATATCTCCGAAATATGTTGCTTACCTCAATGACCCAGAGATCTATACCGACAGGGTTACCCAATCTTGACAAGGTCAAAGGAGAGAGAGAGGTCAGACTAAATGTGGCCTCCTGGTCTTCTAAATTGGAAGTTGTGCGATTGGATAACTATCTGTCCATTTAAAGGAGAACGTAATTACAGAAAGCAAAAACAAATAGTTCAAAACTAATAACTGGAGTCTCGGAGGGACTATTGCTTGATGTCGGAGAAAGATGTCGTGTCGTGTAGCAGCCAAACCTGCATGAAGCTGGTGTACTGACGGCCCTTTTTGGCCGCAGACAACAAAATTAGAGACTGGCAAGTTGATTTCGCAGAAGAGGCCCATACTTGGAGGTATGAGAAATGTGAGACTGCTGCAAGAGACTGGGTGATGTGCACATGTGGAGAAAGAAACTACAACTACAAGCTCATATTTCTTTGACTATCTATGTGAAACAAGATGTCATGCATTTTATAAAACAAAGACTCTTGACGGTAGAAACGTTGATCTATTCGGGAATAGAAAACAAAGATGATACCAATGAAGCTGGTGTGATCATGCTGCTATCCAACAAAGCGGCCATTAGTCTGATGAAATGGAAACCAGTGTATTGATACATTATCAGTGCCAGGTTTTATTCTAGGTTCCAGAAGACCTACATCATTATGTGTTATGCCCAGACGAACATCGCAGAAGAGGAGGAGAAAGACTGTTTATATTCGCAACTGCAGGCAATTATTGACAAAGCAACAAACATGACATGCTGATTCATGAATGGGACATGAATGTCAAGGTGGGCAGCGATAATACTGTCATCTTATGTGGGACATGAATGTCAAGGTGGGCAGCGATAATACTGGCATCTTATGTGGGACATGAATGTCAAGGTGGGCAGCGATAATACTGGCATCTTATGTGGGACATGAATGTCAAGGTGGGCAGCGATAATACTGGCAGGGCGAGAGATGGAAACTAATAGTTTTGGAAGAAGGAATGAAAATGGTTAGCTATTTGCAGAATTATGTGTCTCCAACGAGCTTGTCATTGGGGGTTACACTCTTTCCCCAGCAAAGGTGTCATACGACAACATTAATCTTGCCAGACCATCCAACTGAAAATCAGATTGGGTATGTGTCTATTCGCCAACGACGGATTACATCCCTACACGGCGTGAGAGTGAGAAGAGGAGCAGTCATCTTATTCGCCACCATCTGGTTGTAAAACTGAAGATGAAACTGTCATCAAAGAAGAAACCACCGAGTACGCGTACCAATTTTGATGTCAGGAAACTATAATTACATGCCACAAAGAAAGTCTTCCAGATCCTGCTAGTGTCAGCAGGTGGAACAGACACCAGAGAATTTCATGCAAGACTGTCCTCTCCTGTATGAGCTGAGACGAAACACGTGGTCACACCACGTCGACCAAAAAAACTAAGCTTGGGGAAACGTGACAGACCTAAAGCTGACTGCCCAGTTTGTGATCCACAGTAAATTAAGCGCATGGCCAGATGTAAGAGTTCCACTGTTATTTAGGGGTACATTTGGTTCAACCCACGACTCGTATTTTGCACTTGACGTCCTTTGACCAATATTAGTATTAAATTACTTGTTTACAAATCCAGTGCTGACCCGTAGAGTATTCCAACTCGAGCCAGTGATTTATCCCGGGGTATTCGAAGACTCCCTTTAAGTCAGATATCATGAGACCAGGGGAGGGACAGCTGGTTTTGGAAGGACTTAAGTTAGTTGAGATATTTTTATTGACAGTAAGAGAAAAGAACTCGAAGAGGTAACATACGAGGCTGAGGACCGTTGTGCGAAGAACATTGAGAGAACTCGAAGAGGTAACACACGAGGCTGGGGTCTGTTGTACGAAGAACATTGAGAGAGAGGAACTCGAAGAGGTAACACACGAGGCTGAGGTCCGTTGTGCGAAGAACATTGAGAGAGAGGTACTCGAAGAGGTAACACACGAGGCTGGGGTCTGTTGTACGAAGAACATTGAGAGAGAGGGAACTCGAAGAGGTAACACACGAGGCTGGGGTCTGTTGTACGAAGAACATTGAGAGAGAGGAACTCGAAGAGGTAACACACGAGGCTGAGGTCTGTTGTACGAAGAACATTGAGAGAGGAACTCGAAGAGGTAACACACGAGGCTGGGGTCTGTTGTACGAAGAACATTGAGAGAGAGGAACTCGAAGAGGTAACACACGAGGCTGGGGTCTGTTGTACGAAGAACATTGAGAGAGAGGAACTCGAAGAGGTAACACACGAGGCTGAGGTCTGTTGTACGAAGAACATTGAGAGAGAGGAACTCGAAGAGGTAACACACGAGGCTGGGGTCTGTTGTACGAAGAACATTGAGAGAGAGGAACTCGAAGAGGTAACACACGAGGCTGAGGTCTGTTGTACGAAGAACATTGAGAGAGAGGAACTCGAAGAGGTAACACACGAGGCTGAGGTCTGTTGTACGAAGAACATTGAGAGAGAGAACTCGAAGAGGTAACACACGAGGCTGGGGTCTGTTGTACGAAGAACATTGAGAGAGATGGAACTCGAAGAGGTAACACACGAGGCTGAGGTCTGTTGTACGAAGAACATTGAGAGAGAGGAACTCGAAGAGGTAACACACGAGGCTGGGGTCTGTTGTACGAAGAACATTGAGAGAGAGGAACTCGAAGAGGTAACACACGAGGCTGAGGTCTGTTGTACGAAGAACATTGAGAGAGAGGAACTCGAAGAGGTAACACACGAGGCTGGGGTCTGTTGTACGAAGAACATTGAGAGAACTCGAAGAGGTAACACACGAGGCTGAGGACCGTTGTACGAAGAACATTGAGAGAACTCGAAGAGGTAACACACGAGGCTGGGGTCTGTTGTACGAAGAACATTGAGAGAGAGGAACTCGAAGAGGTAACACACGAGGTTGAGGTCCGTTGTACGAAGAACATTGAGAGAACTCGAAGAGGTAACACACGAGGCTGAGGACTCGAAGAGGTAACACACGAGGCTGAGGACTCGAAGAGGTAACACACGAGGCTGGGGTCTGTTGTACGAAGAACATTGAGAGAGAGGAACTCGAAGAGGTAACACACGAGGCTGAGGTACGTTGTACGAAGAACATTGAGAGAGGAACTCGAAGAGGTAACACACGAGGCTAAGGTCCGTTGTACGAAGAACATTGAGAGAGAGGAAGACTAACTAATAGTCCTATATTTTTTAGCGAAAAAAATTGATCTGACAAAATTTAAGAGACACTAAGCTTTGAACAGTGAGCGAGGCAGTCAGAAGTCAACTAGCGAAGCGAATATGTGAATATATTGTCTTCTTATACGGAGGGACATATAACTTTCCAATCATGTGATGAATATTTGGTGTTGTTGTGAACAAACACCCAGAGACCAGATGACCAGAGACCAGATGACCAGGTTCCAGAGAGGCCACTTCGACGACCTAGGCCGAGACGACGTCCGAAACTTTGTGTGAGGGTCGATAAACACTAACACTCGTAAAATTAACTATTCTCGAGGAACTAGAAAACCCCTGTTCAACGAACTTTTCAGTGACAGGAGCAAATTCAGAGAGCGGCCACGTTTAGACCACTGTATTTGTGAACAGAGTGTTCAATCAACTAGCATACACAGAATTGCTGATGATGACCATGTCAATTCCTTAGGTTGACATGAGCTGATGCTAAGGTAAAGAACAATTTCTGAGCTAAGATATATTTTTTATGTGAAATGAACTAATTACGGTGAACTTATAGAGATAGACAGTTTCCAATTAGAATGAATTAGGTTGATGTGAGTTGATGCTAAGGATTGATTTACTAAGATATACATAACTGGTGTCCAAAGTGACGTTGAGTTAGGAGTGTTACCTGTGAATCAATATTTTTTTGGCTGATATTATAATATGTTTTGGAAAACCGAAGGGTCTACGTATGTGTGTCTATGCTCTTAAAGAGAGAGAGTATTTTCTTTGTATTAAATTGATATAAAAAGTCTTTCAACAGGTGTTTGATGAGTTATTGTAAACGTCATGTTGTGTACTGATCTCTAGACTAGAAGAGATAGATCCCCTGTTCTTGATAATTGTATTAGAGTCGGCAGTAACGAGGAATTTCAATTAGAGCAATTTTGGTGAACCTTCATCTTTCAGATTTAAAGTTATCACGAACCTTTTATTTTGGGATAACCCATTTTTCCTTGGACATATTTCCTTCCAGGGGCCATGTACTAGCTTTAACGAGCTATTACACAGAGATCACTGAAGAAGACGAAGAGACACGACAGGAGAGGAGGATGCAGTGGAGAGTACGTGGAACGCTGCCAAGCAAGCTACTGTAGGGGCGTGTGAGGAGGTACTTGGAAGACCATAGTCAAACAGGAATCCCTGGATCACAGACTAAACATGGAAAAAGGAGAAGAGACTAGACAACTTTTGACTAAAATATATTTTTTTTAAAACCAACTGGGTCGCTGGAAAGAGCATTTCCGAGAAGTCTTGAGTAGACCTTCCTCACAAAGCCCACCATACCTGGATCCAAGAGATATACAAGAGATAATTGTAGGAGAGATCACAAATCAGAAAATCCACAATGCCTTGAAAAACCTGAAAAATGGCAATATGACAGGAGTAGATAACATTTCAGCAGAAGCACTGAGGGAAGGGGGGATGAAGAGATGGTAAATCAGCTCCACATATTATTTAACTTAGTGCAATCAGAGGGAAGATCCCAGCAGACTGGAAGAAAGGCATTCTCGTAAAACTGCCAAAGAGTAGAGGTTGATCCTAATGTGACTAAAGGAGAGGAATTACGCTGATTTCCATTCCTAGCAAAGTCCTCACTAGGGTTATCCTGGACAGGATGGAAGATGCAATTGACCAGAGGATTAGAGAATAACAGGCTGGATTCAGGAAAGATAGATCTTGCAATGATCAGATTTTGAGAATCATTGTAAAACAAACAATTGGGTGGAACACTCCACTCTACATGGGACTTGTTGATTTCCTCATTGTAAAACAAACAATTGGGGTGGAACACTCCACTCTACATGGGACTTGTTGATTTCCTCATTGTAAAACAAACAATTGGGTGGAACACTCCACTCTACATGGGACTTGTTGATTTCCTCATTGTAAAACAAAAAATTGGGTGGAACACTCCACTCTACATGGGACTTGTTGATTTCCAAATGGCAGTTGACAGCATAAATAGGAAATAAATATGGAATATCCTTAAAAACTATAGGGTACTACAGACGACTAATGACATCATCCGGCAACTGCTTGAGTGGTATTTCTGCCAGGTTATCCACGATGAAAGACTGTCTGGGGGTAACTACGAGTGTTAGACAATGTTTCCTGCTAGCCCTCCTCCTCTTCTTGGTGCTTCTTGATTGGGTTACACGTGCGGCATATGCAGTGTCCGGAAAAGGCATTCAGTGGAAACTTATGTCAAATTTAGAGAGCCGCATTAGCGTAGTTGCGACCCAACTTGCTTCTTAGACTAGTGATACGGGGTCAATTCTACAGGAAGCGTGGAACTTTTGCCGACCGTAACGGTTCTCAGGCTGACCCAGCCTCAGTTGGGTGCCAGGAAAAGCTCTGGGAAATAAAGAGAGCCGGCATGATGTTGACCATATCACCCATCATGTTCTACGATCAATGAAAAATACAATTCTCACACCACATTACCCATATACCACGTGGTAGGAAAGATTTATTTTTAACTTACTTTTTTATACGTCAAAATTAAAGTACCTTGACTTGGCGAGTGATCTTGTTTTTCTCTGTGTGACTACAAGACATGCACAAAAAAGTGGATGTTCTTATCAGAAACGCCACATTGGGTCGGTCTTAAAATCGGCTAAGAGAAGACAAAAATACTGCGAAGCAACAACATACAGGAAAACTCGATATTGATTGACGGAAGAGGTATAGAAGATGTTGGGGAATATGTATATATTGGAAGCGAGATCAGCCAATCAGGAGGTACAGATGAAGACATTAAGGGGTCTCTGAACTCACGAATTGACATATTTTCTTTAAAATATCGATTTTCCAAATATGTTATATTCTATTAGTTTTATATCTCTAGAATCGAAATCAGTTATTTTAAAATTAAATGCAAAAATTAAATTTGAAAATGAGTTTTTAAACAGCCCACCTTCTCGGATATTTAACTTATTTTTTTAAGAGACAATGTCTAGAAATACTTTTTGGTTGGTACTTAGTGATGGGTATCTCTATTATATAAGACATATTCAATTACATATCATTGTAAAGTACCAGTGTGAGAAAATTGTGGAGGTTCATCCAATTCTATGAAAGCTGAAGCTGTCAACTTATTTTTGCCAGGTCAGTGAGAAAGAGACAACTTGTTTATTGCCAGTTGCTCTGTGATGAAGATTCCAAAGCTTTTGTAGAGACAAATACATCTTTCAACTATGATATTGAAATTATCAAAGAATATTTTATCAATCGTATAGCTAAAAAAGTTATCTCATTACTCTACGCAATATTTGCCTATATTTAAAAAATGGTAGTTCTCTTATGCTCCACATCAAAAAGCATGAGATAACTGAGAAGGAAGGAGGCACATATAATACAGGTGGATTTAACATATAACCATAAGGGACGGATGTTCTGTCAATCATATAAGCGATTTATGTGAACATTCTTTGGTAAATTAAAGATTTCATATTTCACCAAAAATATTTTTTAAATGCAGTTTTCTCAAAATTGTGATTTTCACTAATTTATGAAGTGTTTAACAGGTTAGTCTCAGTAACCATTCAAGATATCAATATGAAATTTAGCATACATATAGATATATCAATACTCAGGGTAATCAGATATAGAAATACAAGTTTTGAGAAATATATTTTTAAACGCAATATTTTTAGTAACTCTAAATTCTTATTTTTTTGGTAAAAATTGTATATGTCTTATTCGTTGCGCTTCTGTCGGCTTGTTATCTGTCCCAGAACAATTTAAAGTTGCTAGGTGCCTAGAACTTAGACTTATTTAAGTATTTCAATTTTTAAAAAAAGATTAATATGAACTAGTTGTGAGTACTTACCTACTTTACGACATTGTTTATAATCCAACATGGCCGTCATTTCCATGGCAACCCAAGTAATTCATTTAAAAGTTATATAATATTTCATCTCAGACCAACCCTAGTACTAACTGATAAAAATATCTCATTTGACTGTGAAATAAGAAAGTTAGCAACCGTTTGTTCTGTCTCCCCTTAATGTCAGGATTAGGAAAGCCTGACAAGCCTTTGTTATAATGTACACAGTGTGGAAGTCCACTGACATCTCCACTAAAATAAAGCTCAGAATATTCAGCTCAAATGTGAAATCTATGTTGCTGTATGGCTCGGAAACGTGGCGAGTCCCCAAGTTAAATACAAATAAGATTCAGAACTTTGTCAACGGATGTCTTCGGGCGGATTCTCAGACTGAGATGGTATGACAGAGTTGCAGACTGAGATGGTATGACAGAGTTGCAGACTGAGATGGTATGACAGAGTTGCAGACTGAGATGGTATGACAGAGTTGCAGACTGAGATGGTATGACAGAGTTGCAGACTGAGATGGTATGACAGAGTTGCAGACTGAGATGGTATGACAGAGTTGCAGACTGAGATGGTATGACAGAGTTGCAGACTGAGATGGTATGACAGAGTTGCAGACTGAGATGGTATGACAGAGTTGCAGACTGAGATGGTATGACAGAGTTGCAGACTGAGATGGTATGACAGAGTTGCAGACTGAGATGGTATGACAGAGTTGCAGACTGAGATGGTATGACAGAGTTGCAGACTGAGATGGTATGACAGAGTTGCAGACTGAGATGGTATGACAGAGTTGCAGACTGAGATGGTATGACAGAGTTGCAGACTGAGATGGTATGACAGAGTTGCAGACTGAGATGGTATGACAGAGTTGCAGACTGAGATGGTATGACAGAGTTGCAGACTGAGATGGTATGACAGAGTTGCAGACTGAGATGGTATGACAGAGTTGCAGACTGAGATGGTATGACAGAGTTGCAGACTGAGATGGTATGACAGAGTTGCAGACTGAGATGGTATGACAGAGTTGCAGACTGAGATGGTATGACAGAGTTGCAGACTGAGATGGTATGACAGAGTTGCAGACTGAGATGGTATGACAGAGTTGCAGACTGAGATGGTATGACAGAGTTGCAGACTGAGATGGTATGACAGAGTTGCAGACTGAGATGGTATGACAGAGTTGCAGACTGAGATGGTATGACAGAGTTGCAGACTGAGATGGTATGACAGAGTTGCAGACTGAGATGGTATGACAGAGTTGCAGACTGAGATGGTATGACAGAGTTGCAGACTGAGATGGTATGACAGAGTTGCAGACTGAGATGGTATGACAGAGTTGCAGACTGAGATGGTATGACAGAGTTGCAGACTGAGATGGTATGACAGAGTTGCAGACTGAGATGGTATGACAGAGTTGCAGACTGAGATGGTATGACAGAGTTGCAGACTGAGATGGTATGACAGAGTTGCAGACTGAGATGGTATGACAGAGTTGCAGACTGAGATGGTATGACAGAGTTGCAGACTGAGATGGTATGACAGAGTTGCAGACTGAGATGGTATGACAGAGTTGCAGACTGAGATGGTATGACAGAGTTGCAGACTGAGATGGTATGACAGAGTTGCAGACTGAGATGGTATGACAGAGTTGCAGACTGAGATGGTATGACAGAGTTGCAGACTGAGATGGTATGACATAGTTGCAGACTGAGATGGTATGACAGAGTTGCAGACTGAGATGGTATGACAGAGTTGCAGACTGAGATGGTATGACAGAGTTGCAGACTGAGATGGTATGACAGAGTTGCAGACTGAGATGGTATGACAGAGTTGCAGACTGAGATGGTATGACAGAGTTGCAGACTGAGATGGTATGACAGAGTTGCAGACTGAGATGGTATGACAGAGTTGCAGACTGAGATGGTATGACAGAGTTGCAGACTGAGATGGTATGACAGAGTTGCAGACTGAGATGGTATGACAGAGTTGCAGACTGAGATGGTATGACAGAGTTGCAGACTGAGATGGTATGACAGAGTTGCAGACTGAGATGGTATGACAGAGTTGCAGACTGAGATGGTATGACAGAGTTGCAGACTGAGATGGTATGACAGAGTTGCAGACTGAGATGGTATGACAGAGTTGCAGACTGAGATGGTATGACAGAGTTGCAGACTGAGATGGTATGACAGAGTTGCAGACTGAGATGGTATGACAGAGTTGCAGACTGAGATGGTATGACAGAGTTGCAGACTGAGATGGTATGACAGAGTTGCAGACTGAGATGGTATGACAGAGGTGCAGACTGAGATGGTATGACAGAGTTGCAGACTGAGATGGTATGACAGAGTTGCAGACTGAGATGGTATGACAGAGTTGCAGACTGAGATGGTATGACAGAGTTGCAGACTGAGATGGTATGACAGAGTTGCAGACTGAGATGGTATGACAGAGTTGCAGACTGAGATGGTATGACAGAGTTGCAGACTGAGATGGTATGACAGAGTTGCAGACTGATATGGTATGACAGAGTTGCAGACTGAGATGGTATGACAGAGTTGCAGACACGGACCTGTGGGTAAGAACCCATGATGATCCAGGTTAAGAGGAGAAAATGGCGGTGGTTCGGACATACCCTACGGAAGACACAGTCGAGTGTCACTAGACAAGCACTTGATGGGAACCCGCAAGAAAACGAAATGGGGAGATCTAACCAGACCTGTAGACGAAGTTTTGAAGAACTGAAGGGTGTTTGACAATCCTGTGAAGCCATAAGGAAAGCAGCCAAAGACCGGGAAAAATGTTAAACAACTGTTGACGCCCTATGCTCCACACGAAGCAGAGAGGAATAAGTAAGTAGGTAATAGTAAATGAATAATAATAGCAACATGAATATAAATAATAACAGATGAAAACTTAATCTACACTACTATTCCCATTTTTTAAAACAAATGTTGTGCTTACGCAAACAAAACTGAATCCTACGGTTATTTTTGGTTTTCCTCTTGAAATTCTTATTAACGTTTAAACCGGTTGAATAAAATCGAGCGCAATGGATGTATCATCACAGAACCGCGTTAGACACCGCTACTATATGATGTCTTAGTAAATTGCACTAATGCTAATCGTCCTTACCTAATCAAAATGTCTGTCTCCTAGCTTTATCTTCTAGCTTTGTCTCTATGGCTATTATGGCTACTCTCTGGTCTCTTCGAGCTGCTCTGATTATACGCTCTAATGTTATATTTTTATATATATGGTGAGGCAAAGATTTATATTCTCTTTGTCCACCAATCGGTCATTGTCTCCTGTAATTTAATGACCCCATACGTTTGTTGTGATTTGGACCAAAAACAATGTCATTGCTTTTCAATTCTTTTTCTGCCACTCTGCACGTTTACGTCCATATCCTTTGATCAAACTAACCAATATATTGTTTTCATTTATTTTAGTGGGACACTCACCAAGCACTTGGTATAAACATTATTTTGACCTAGGTTTGATATACGGTTAATGTACAGGGAAAAAAAACAACATTAACACTCTGTTTTATTGTAGTTTAAAAAAAAAAAATTAGGTCTGTCAACAATGGAATGGCTTTTAGTTAAACCTAGTTCATAGATATGTTTCCTCATACTTCCAGTATATGTTTGCTCAATGTGCTTTGTCTGTTATCATCAAATTCAAATCTAGTTCATAGATATGTTTCCTCATATTTCCCAGTATATGTTTGCTCAGATGTGTTTTGTCTGTTATCATCAAATTCACGGTTTTGATACACACTTGGAAAAGTTCCAGACTATGTTTTCTCAAGTCCCTATGATAGACTCAACGCTGATAGGAGAGGCGAGAGAATCTGTTACAGTAATGTGTTACAACTGAATTCAAAACAATCATCATCATCATCAAGTGCCGTGCCGGCTGGCGTAGACGATCATGAATTTCCATAAATCTCGGTCTCTGGTGTTTGCTATCATCTCAGATATTGACGCTCTTCCGTGCGATGAAGTCCGGCTATCCAACATTTTCTCTCTCGGCTTTCTCTGTCTCGTTTCCCCTCGATTATACCGGTTGTTACAATGTGCTTTAAACATTTCTTTCTCATCACATGCCCGAAAAATGAGGACTGCCTCTTTCCTATATTGCTGATAATCTTTCTCTGTGTATCTTTCTCTTGGCCTCATTCAACACCTTCACATTAGTCATTTTAGCCGTCCATGGGATTCTCATAACTCCTCTATAAAAGCAATAACAACAATGATTACGTTCTTACCAATGTGGTAACAATTATTGCGCCCATTTACACCTGCTCTGAAGACATTCCGAAACAATTTGATAATTATTAATACACAACTTTTCACGTATTTATAATAAGATTCAGCGAACATGTCACAACATTCATAGATTAGGTCTGCTGCACAATTTAAAATTGCTCGACATGCATGACCTTGAATTTCTAGCTGAAGGGGCGGCGGATGGTCCTCAGCGCCCCCCAAAAAAACAATTTACTTTTCAATCCAGCACCCCCTTCCAACTTCCCACCGCCCCTAGTGGGCGGTACCGTCCCTGTTGTGAACCTATGGTCTAAATGATCATCTATCTCACTGTCTTTATCATTATCGGGATAATCATTATCCTAAGCATAATTTATATTCAGATTCACTAGAACAACAAGTTGAACAACTTGCTCTGTTGTCATACTTTTAGAAGTACCATTTCGGAAATTTTCAGAACATCTTTTCAACATGATAATACTCAATTATTTACATATTTTAATACCATAAAACAATTCCACATCAGCGTTCGCCATCTTGCTAAACCATGCATATTTGCCGTCAACAGATGTGATAGTAAGTTTTACCGCTTTAATATCTACCCCAGTGTGTTTATATGATCCTCTTAACTTTGGAGCTTCACCAACTTATCTTGTTTCTATTTTAGAAAAAACATATTACTGTTTATGCTATCTAGGCATCTTCCTGTCTGTCAATGTTTCACTTCATGTCAACTATTATACTTGTCTATCTCCGTGACCATTGTCTCTATGGCATAGCTCATCTGCCTACCGTTGTACGTGACAAGGTGAAACTCACTGACACTCGACCGGACCGTGAACATTGTCTCTATGACATAGCTCAACTGCCTACCGTCGTACGTGTTAACATATAGGCATTGGCACTCGGCCGCATACCCCAACACTCATCCATGACATACTCCCTGCCGTAGGGAGGAGTGCTAAAACGGCAATCCACCTTGTTCAATGTTACCCTCTAGGCTAGAAGAGGGAAGGATGCGTCCTACATCTCATTTGATAGAGGATTACGACTAACCCGCTACCTGACCAGTCACAACTACATATTACATGACCTGATTTATAATAAACAATACTTTCATCATTATCATCATGTGTGTTTTTATTATCATAATTAGTACTTTCATCATTATCATTATATGTGTTTTTATTATCATAATTAGTACTTTCATCATTATCATCATATGTGTTTTTATTATCATAATTAGTACTTTCATCATTATCATCATATGTGTTTTTATTATCATAATTAGTACTTTCATCATTATCATCATATGTGTTTTTATTATCATAATTGGTACTTTCATCATTATCATCATGTGTGTTTTTATTATCATAATTAGTACTTTCATCATTATCATCATATGTGTTTTTATTATCATAATTAGTACTTTCATACGCCCGAGTGGTTACCGGGGCCTAATTGTGGGATGTAAAGAATAGAACCACTGTTACCTGCCACGCATGTCGTAAGAGACGACCAAGGAGGTTTGACTGAAATCGGATGGTATATACGTTCTTGGCAAAGATCACTCATATCACAAAGAGTGATTAAAATTGGTCGTAAAGAACGAACGCACAGAAGAAGAAGAAGGAGAGTACTTTCATCATTATCATCATGTTTTTTTATTATTATAATAATCAGTACTGGTTGTATTATCAAAACACAGTATATTTTTACATCACTTTCTGTTGCAGACTTTCAGTATCGACTGAAAGGAGGTCAAATAATCCTGTACACTGTCAATGGTGACCTACATTTGACGTACACAACACAGAATATCATGACTAAGTACACTATACCTATTAATTCACTGACTCTAATTGATCGTATGACAATAAAAGCACCTGCATATGGCGCAGTGCATGAACGTTTTCTAACTCTGTGTGAGGTGCAAGTGTTTGGTGGTAAGTTAGTAACTCTTTTGGTATCATATATATATATATATATATATATATATATATATATATATATACACAGAAGATTATATATGCTTTTTTTCGTCCTTACAGACGCTCAATTGGCAAGTGTTTCACTGTGGCAACTTATGAGCTTTTGCTTGTCTCTGTTGTCTTTTAGCTTATCCTTAAGTCTGTCCTCAAAAGATTCTACACCTTTGCGGAATGTTGTTTTCTATATACCTCAATCCTCAGCCATTTGTTCCTATTTGCTGGGACATATACAAAAATGTTATTCATTGAGGCATTGCAGACATCTTTATATCTGAGCACTGGTCATTGCAAACATCTTTATATCTGAGCAGTGGTCATTGCAGACATCTTTATATCTGAGCAGTGGTCATTGCATACATCTTTATATCTGAGCAGTGGTCATTGCAGACATCTGTATATCTGAGCAGTGGTCATTGCAGACATCTTTATATCTGAGCAGTGGTCATTGCAGACATCTTTATATCTGAGCAGTGGTCATTGCAGACATCTTTATATCTGAGCAGTGGTCATTGCAGACATCTTTATATCTGAGCAGTGGTCATTGCAGACATCTTTATATCTGAGCAGTCGTCATTGCAGACATCTTTATATCTGAGCAGTGGTCATTGCAGACATCTTTATATCTGAGCAGTGGTCATTGCAGACATCTTTATATCTGAGCAGTGGTCATTGCAGACATCTTTATATCTGAGCAGTGGTCATTGCAGACATCTTTATATCTGAGCAGTGGTCATTGCAGACATCGTTATATCTGAGCAGTGGTCATTGCAGACATCTTTATATCTGAGTAGTGGTCATTGCAGACATCCTTATATTTGAGCAGTGGTCATTGCAGACATCTTTATATCTGAGCAGTGGTCATTGCAGACATCTTTATATCTGAGCAGTGGTCATTGCAGACATCTTTATATCTGAGCAGTGGTCATTGCAGACATCTTTATATCTGAGCAGTGGTCATTGCAGACATCTTTATATCTGAGCAGTGGTCATTGCAGACATCTTTATATCTGAGCAGTGGTCATTGCAGACATCTTTATATCTGAGCAGTGGTCATTGCAGACATCTTTATATCTGAGCAGTGGTCATTGCAGACATCTTTATATCTGAGCAGTCGTCATTGCAGACATCTTTATATCTGAGCAGTGGTCATTGCAGACATCTTTATATCTGAGCAGTGGTCATTGCAGACATCTTTATATCTGAGTAGTGGTCATTGCAGACATCTTTATATCTGAGCAGTGGTCATTGCAGACATCTTTATATCTGAGCAGTGGTCATTGCAGACATCGTTATATCTGAGTAGTGGTCATTGCAGACATCTTTATATCTGAGTAGTGGTCATTGCAGACATCCTTATATTTGAGCAGTGGTCATTGCAGACATCTTTATATCTGAGCAGTGGTCATTGCAGACATCTTTATATCTGAGCAGTGGTCATTGCAGACATCTTTATATCTGAGCAGTGGTCATTGCAGACATCTTTATATCTGAGCAGTGGTCATTGCAGACATCTTTATATCTGAGCAGTGGTCATTGCAGACATCTTTATATCTGTGTAGTGGTCATTGCAGACATTTTTATATCTGAGTAGTGGTCATTGCAGACATCTTTATATCTGAGCAGTGGTCATTGCAGACATCTTTATATCTGAGCAGTGGTCATTGCAGACATCTTTATATCTGAGCAGTGGTCATTGCAGACATCTTTATATCTGAGCAGTGGTCATTGCAGACATCTTTATATCTGAGCAGTGGTCATTGCAGACATCTTTATATCTGAGTAGTGGTCATTGCAGACATCGTTATATCTGAGCAGTGGTCATTGCAGACATCTTTATATCTGAGCAGTGGTCATTGCAGACATCTTTATATCTGAGCAGTGGTCATTGCAGACATCTTTATATCTGAGCAGTGGTCATTGCAGACATCTTTATATCTGAGCAGTGGTCATTGCAGACATCTTTATATCTGAGCAGTGGTCATTGCAGACATCTGTATATCTGAGTAGTGGTCATTGCAGACATCTTTATATCTGATCAGTGGTCATTGCAGACATCTTTATATCTGAGCAGTGGTCATTGCAGAGATCTTTATATCTGAGTAGTGGTCATTGCAGACATCTTTATATCTGAGCAGTGGTCATTGCAGACATCTTTATATCTGAGCAGTGGTCATTGCAGACATCTTTATATCTGAAGAGTGGTCATTGCAGACATCTTTATATCTGAGTAGTGGTCATTGCATACATCTTTATATCTGAGCAGTGGTCATTACAGACATCTTTATATCTGAGCAGTGGTCATTGCAGACATCTTTATATCTGAGCAGTGGTCATTGCAGACATCTTTATATCTGAGCAGTGGTCATTGCAGACATCTTTATATCTGAGCAGTGGTCTATCTTGGATCCTCTTTCCCGCCTAAGTTCACAGAACAACATTTGTTTTGGAATGAGGTAATTGTACATTCTTCGCACATGTCCTTGCCATCTTAGTTTTCTACTGTTTAGCATACCCATGATGGAAGGCAAGTTGCATGTTGCAGTACTTCAGAGTTGGTTATCTTGTCGTACCACCTGATGTTCATAATCTTGCAGAGACATCGAAGGTGAAAGATGTTAAGTCTTCTCTCGTGTCTTGAGTAGGCAGTCCATGTTTCTGAGCCATATAGTAAAGAACTAATTACACAGGCTCGATATATTTAAATCTTCGTCTGCAATGTTAACGTTTTGTTTTCCCACGCTCTCTTTGATAGTTTGCCGAATGTAGTAGCTGGGCTGCCTATTCGAGCGTTGATTTCTTCATCAAGAGAAAAGCTAGCAGGGGCCCATGGACCCAAGATAGAAACATTTTTAAACTGGTGTTATATGGTTACCATTTAAAGTGATATTTGTTAATGTGTTAGTTTCCTGACATAAAACTAATGTTTTGGTGACACTTCTAGTCAGAGAAAACATGTCGTATACCCTGGCGAAATTATTAATTAGAGATTGCAGTGTAGCTTCACTGTGTGCAACTAAGGCAACATCGTCTACGAAAAGGTGTTCGTTGAGAAGAAATTATGTTGTTTTTGTTTTTGTTCTTTAGAGAGCCAAGTTGAAGAGTGAGCCATCAGATCTAGTGCGGATGAAAACATCGCCATCATCATCTCCAAAGTTGTGGTGTAACAAGACTGTGAAGACGATGCCAATGATAATGAGGAGGGGAGGTCTAGGACACAGCCCTGGTTGACTCCATTCTTAACCTCGAAGCTATTAGATGTGTTACCATCGAACTGTATATTGGCTTTCATGCCCTCATGTAAGGAGACGATCAGTTGGAGCAACTTTGGGGAGCAGCTGATATGTTTTAATATTTTATAAAGTCATGGTCTGCTGGCCGGGGCAAATTTTTCATAAGATTAAAAAAGAAATTTTTTCCTTTTTGTTTCTCGGGGCTTTTTCCGTAAGGTGTAAGAAAAACTGGATCGGTTTCCAAGATAATTGGCCGTTCCCGGTGCTTAAAAATATGGGTGGGGTTTATTGTGGGTTTTAAGATGTAAAAAAATCCAAAACCCAATTTTTTCTTGGCGTTTTCCTCTTAAATGATTAAAAATTTAAAGGTTGCTTAGCTCGGGCAAACTGGTGTTTTTAAAAGGTTCCTTGCCTGGAAATTTCATTTAAAGTCTCTGTTTTCAAAAAAATTCTAAAAGGGAAGGTGTTTTTTCCATTCTTAATTTCCTCTTTTCTTAATGGTCTCTTCTTTGTTTTAAATTTCGGGCTTTCCCTCAAACATCCCCCATTTCGAGGGGAATTTTCCAAAAAAGTTTTTTTGGCATCCCCAAATGTTTGGTTTTCCCTTTACCGTGTTAGTAAAAAGTTTGGGAATTTAAATAATCTGTCTTTTTAAAGTGTAAAAAATATTTTAAAAAGCTGGGTTTCAAAATTGGGGTACTTAATGTAATTTTGGTTGGCTTCGGATTTAATTTTCGACCCTTGGGCCAATTCTCTATAAGATGTAAAAAAGATATTTCCAAGGATTTGAATTCTCTAAACCTGCTTTTTTCGGTTTGGCTTTTAAAGATTTTAATTTTTATGTTCCTCTTAATATTTCAAAAAAAAACTTCTGTTTTTGTAGCCCATCATATTTTGTATTTAAGGAGCTTTTGGAGTAAGTTTATTTTGTTCTTGAAGTTTTCAAAAATTATTTATGGAAAACACGGTCTTTAGCCGGGGCCGTTATTTTGTTGGTCGGGCAGGGAAAGTTTATTATTTTGGTGAATTCCAGGGAATTTTAAAAAAGGGGAAGGGGGAAAAACAATCCTTGCCGTACCCGATTTTCGAAATGTGTAAAAAAAAAATTGGAAAAATTTTGGGGTTGTTGGGGAAATTCTATCTTCTGTGGGTTCGGGTAATTGAATTCTGGGTTTCGGAATGATTAAAAAATCTGAACGGATTTGCTGGGTTTCTCCAACCCAAATAAGATTAGGTAGGGGCCCCCCAAATTTGGGTTTTTTTTCATATCCCAAATTAAAAAGTTGGAAACCTGTTTGGGGCGTCTTACGGGTTAAAAAAGTTTAATCATAAAAATTTAACAGTATTGGGGGCCGTTCTGTGAAAAAAAAAAATATTATAAGACGTTAGGACTTTAGTAATAAAAAAAATTGGAAAAATTTAAAGTTACACTTTCCCAAATTCGTTTCAAAAAAAAGAGGCCATAAAAAATTTAAGGGGGTTTAATTTTTAAATATTTTAAAAAAATATATAAAATTTGTAAGTGCAGTTTATATTTTTTTATTTTTAAAAAATTGAAACAAGATATTAAAAATTTTATTTTCCGGACCTTCAAAAATGATGTTAAAAAAATTTAGGGAAGAAATTAATTTAGTTTTTTGGGATTTGTAAATTGGATAGGAAAAATTTAAAGGGAACCCTTCAATTTTATGAAGGAGCAAAGAAAAAAACTTTAAAAAGTTTAACAACCCGGTGTTCTCAAATTTTTCAAAAAAGAAAACCCCAATAAGTGTTTGGTATTGGGCCCGTTTAAAAACAAAAAAACAAAAATATTTCAAAAAACAAAATGTAATTAGTTCTTAACCATAAATTTGTTGAAAAAAATAACATGGGAAATTTTAAAAATTTGCAAATATTAATATTGGAAATAAGTAAAAAAATTTGGGCAAAAAATTTAATTTAAACAACCAGAAAAAAAAAAGATGGGGCATTTAGGTATTCCCTTTTTGGAAGAAAAAAAACCGGAAAAAAATTAGTAATTCCAAAATTTTCCAAAGAGAAAAAAAGAAAATTCAAAACAAATAGTAAAGGGCCGGGCATTTTAAAATTTGTTTTTAAAAAAATATAAGGGAAGAAAAAAGAGGGGTATCTTCCGAAAAATAGTAAAAAGAAAAGGGTCAAATTTTAATGTTTTCCAATTTTATGAATGAGAAAAGAAAGATGCCTTCAAATTTAAAGGAACCGGGGCTTTATTATTGTGCAAAGGGAAAAATTTTGGAACAAAATGGGGAAAAGGTTTGGGGAGATTGGAAGAAAAGAAAAATATTCATAAAAAGTAGGAAATTGGGGGGGTTTTTAAATATGAAAAAACCATCAAAGTTTGTTTGGGTTCCCGAACATTTTTTCAAGAAAAGAATGGCAATACTTAAATTAACTGTAAAATCTTAATGATTTCAAAAAAAAATTTTCTGGCATGCAAAAGATATCTAAAAACCCTTTAAGTCTGGGGGCCGATATCTCGTGAATGATGTCAAAAAAAGATCTATACGGTTAAGTGTAGTCTCGTGACGATATCTCTGAATGATGCCCAAAGGAATCTGGATACGAAGATTTAAAGGTGAGTCTCGGGCCCGATATCCCCCTTGAATGATGTCAAGAAAAAAAACTGGCATACGAAGATTTAAGGGTGTAGTCCCCCGGGCCGATATCTATGAATGATGTCAAGAAAAAGATCGGGCATAAAAGTGAAAATGTAGTCTCTTGGCGATACCCCATGAATGATGTAAAGAAAAAAATCTGGCATACAAAGATGTAAATGTAGCCCGTGGCGATACCCATGAATGATTAAAAAGAAAAAAGTTTACGGGGCCCCTTTCGAAGATTTAAAAAAACCAAAAAGGGGGTGTAGTCTGGGGCCGTATCTCGTGAATGATGTCAAAAAAAGATATTTTAATCCCGAAGATGAAAGTTGTCTGGGGGCCGATATCTGTGAATAATGCCCAAGAAAAAATGCTTTTTAGGGGAATTCTACAAAACGTGTAGTCTGGGCCGATTCTCGTGAATGATGTCAAGAAAAGAAATTTTTTGGCTTTTTACCGAAGATGTCGAAAGTACAACAAAATTAAAGTCTCGGGCCCGTTCTGTAAAAAATTATGTAAAGAAAAATACTGGATCAGATTTTCCCCAAAACCCGGTAGTCGGGGGCCGATTCTCGTGAATGATGCCCAAAAAAAAGATACTGGCATAAAAGATTTAATTTAAATCTCGTGACGATACCCAGGGTAAAGTAAAGAAAGAACTGGAAACCAAGTGTACGTGTAGTCTGGGCCCGATTCTGCCAATGATGTCAAAAAAAAGGGATACTTGGGGCATTCCGTGGGGAAAAATTTCTAAAAAAAAGTCCCCGTGGGGTCTGGGGGCCGATATCTAAGAATGATGTAAAAAAAGATACGGGTCGAAGTGAAAATTAGTCCGGGGCGATATCTCATGAAGGGAGTAAAATTGGAAAAAAGGAATTCCGGGGATACGAAGATGTCAAAACCAAGGGTTAGTTTGGTCTCGGGCCGATTTTTCAAAATGATGTAAAAAAGATACTGGCATAGAAGATGAAAGTGTAGTCTGGGGGCCCGATATCTCTTGAATGAGGGAAAGAAAAGGTTAAACGAAGATAAAAGGTGGTCTGGTGGCGTTTTTCTGAATTTAATGTCAAGAAAAAGATACTGGTATCAAAGAGGGTTGGGGTTTTCTCGGGGTATTTAAATGATGTAAAGAAAGATCGGGCATACGAAAAAGTAGTTGGTCTGGGGATATCTCGGGGAATGATGTCAAAAAAAAAGATCGGGTTAAAAATGGTGGTCTGGTGGCGATATCTCTAAAAAAAAATGTAAAAAAAGATACGGCATCAAGTATCTGCAAGGGTGTGGTTTTGGCCGATATCGTGAATGATGAAAAAAGAAAAAAATATTGGGTTTTTTGCAGAAGATGTCTGCAAGTTTTGTTTAAAGTCTGGGGGCCCGATATCTCGGGGATTTGTAAAAAAAAGTCCTGGTTTAAAAAGATTTAAGGGGTTTTAATCTGGAGTATTCCTTAAAATAATGCCCAAAAAAAAGATACTGGTTAAAAGATTTAAAGGGGTTTTTTGTTGGCCCGATATTTCGGGTGATGCCCAAAAAAAGATCTGGCATGGAAGATGTGCTTGTAGTCTCTTTTGGGATTTTCGGGGGAAGATGTCAAAAAAGGGTTTTTGGAATACGAAAATGTAAATTTGGTCTGGTTGATACCCATGAATAATGTAAGAAAAGTTTGGCATGAAGATTTAAGGTGTCTGGGCCGATATCTCTGAATGATGTCAAAAAAAAAAATACTGGTACAAGATACCAAACGGGGGTTAGCTGGGGCCCGTTCTGGTGCATAAAAAGATCGGGGCAAACCCGAAAGGTGTGAAATTTGGGCCCGATATCTCGGAAATGCCCAAAGAAAAAAAATCTGGCATGGAAAATTTAAGTGTGGTCTCGGGGCGATATCTTGAATGATGTCAAAAAAAAAGTAATGCAAAAGATTCTTGTCTGGGGCCCCGTTCTCGTGAATGATTTCAAAAAAGTTTTGGCATGGAAGATGAAAGTGTGGTCGGGGGGCCTTTATCTCGTGAATGATGTCAGAAAAAATGGAAATCCCAAAAGAGTGGTCTGGTTCCCGTTCTCATAAGTGCCCAAAAAAAGATCTGGCAGAAGGTAAGTGAGTCTTTTTCAATCTGTAAAATGATGTCAAAAAAATGCTTTAGAAATGTACAAGACTTAGTCTCGGGAAAAATATCTCTAATATTAAAAAAAGATCTGGCATCAAGATGTAAGTGATCTTTTTGCGATATCTCATGAATGATGTCAAGAAAAAATACGGGTTTTGAAGATTTAAAGGGCGGGTTTTGGGCCCTTATCCCCTTGAATGATTAAAAGAAAAAATCTGGCATACGAAGTTTAAATTTTTTAAACAAAGAAAAAATTGGGGTAGTTGGGGCTTGGGGATTCTCTGAATGATGTAAAGAAAAAAATACGGCATCAAGATGAAAGGGGGTCTTGGCGTTATTTTGCAGATGATGCCCAAAGGAAAAATGCTGGTCGGGATTGGTGTAGTCTCGTGGCGATATCTCTAAAATGATGTCGAAAAAAAATGGCATACGAAGATGTACGTGGTTTTGGGGCCCGTTCCGTGAATGATTTCGAAAGATATCCCATAAGAGATGTTGGGGTGTGGTTTTGGGGAAATATCTAAAATGATTAAAAGATACTGGCATACAAAGTGTAAGTGTAGTCTCGTTGCCGATATCTCATGAATGATGTAAAAGAAAAAGATCTGGATAAAAATTTGCAAGTGGGTTTCCCCGATATCTCTGAATGCCCCCCCAAAAAAATTTTGGCAAACGAAGATGAGTGTAGCCCTTTTGGCGATATCTCATGAATAATGTCAGAAAAAATATTTTTCCGGGGGTGAAAAGTGAGTCTCGTGGCGATATCTCGTGAATGATGTCAGAAAAATATACGGGCCCAACGAAGATATCTACAGGCGGTAGGTCCCCGGGCCGATATCCGGAATGATGTCCGTAACAAGGGAAGGGGTTTTTGGGTACCGAAGATGGGGCCAAGGTGGGGTTTTCTCGGGGCGATATCTCTTGAATGATGTAAAAAAAAGATCTGGCTTTGAAGATGAAAGTGTAGTCTCAAAGGCGATATCTTTAAAAGATGTAAAGAAAAGATCCCCGGCATCGAAGTTTAAGTGAGTCTCTTTGGCATATCTGAATGATGCCCAAAAAAAAATATCTAATAAAAAGATATCCCCAAGAGGGTTTTAGTCTCGGGCCCCGATATCTCGTAAAATGATGTCAAAAAAGATCTGGATACGAAGTTTAAAAGTGAAAGTCTCGTCCCCGATATCTCTGAATAAATTTTAAGAAAAAAATACTGGATACGAAGATGAAATTTTAGTCTCGTGGGATTTTTGGGGAATGATGTCAGAAAAAAATTGGATAAAAGATGAAAGGTGTGGTCTGTGGCGTGTCTAATGAAGTGTCGAAAGATTGGCATCCCCAAGTGTAAGTGTGGTCTCGTCGATATCTCATAAAAGTGTCAGAAAGATACTGGCATACGAAGTGAAAATTTAGTCTGGGGGCCCGATACTCATGAATGATGTCAAAAAAAGATTTTTGGATGCGGATGAAATTAATCTCTTGGCCCAATACCCGTGAATGTTTCCAAAGAAAAAAATCTGGCATACGAAGATGAAAGTGTAGTTTTGGGGGCGATATCCGGGAATAAAGTCGAAAAGATACGGCACCCCGAAGTTTAAAGTGTAGTCTCGTGGCGATATTTTGGAATGATGTAAAAAAATGCTGGCATACGAAATTAAGGTGTTTGAATTATCTCTGAAGGGAAGTCAAAAAAGATCGGGGAATACGGAAAAGTAGTGTAGTCTCGGGGCCCGATATCTGTGAATGATGTCAAAAAGAAAAGGGGGTCTTTTCAGCGCAATAGGAAAAATTTTACAAGTTCGTGTAGTCTCGGGGCCGATATCCCCTTGAATGATGTCAAAAAAAGATGCTGGCATACGGAAGGAAAGTGAAAGTTTTGGGGCCCGATATCCTGAATAATGTCAAAAAAATCTGGATCAGAATGTTTTAAAAGGGCGTTGGTCGGGGCCGATTTTTCTAAATGATGTCAAAAAAAGATCTGACTTTTGAAAAAGGGTGGTCCCCCGGGGAAAAATTCTCATGAATGATGTAAAAAAGTTTTGGATCAAGATGTAAGTGTGGTCTGGTGGCGTTTCCCATTAATGCCCAAAAAATACTGGCATCAAGTTTAAAAATTAGTCTGGGGGCCCGATACCCTTGAAGTGTAAAAAAAAAAATACTGGATCAAAGATTTTTTGTCGTTGATCTGGGGCCCGATATCTCTAAATTTATGTCAAAAAAGATCCGGTACGAAGATTTAAAAGTGTAGCCCAAAGGCCCGATATCTCTGAATGATGTCAAAAAAAGTACTGGCATGGAAGTTTTAAAAGTTTAGCCCGGGGCGATTCTCATGAATGATGTAAAGAAAAAATCTGGAATACGAAAATGTGTGTGTTCGGGCGATATTTTATGAATGATGCCCAAAAAAAAAGATTGGCATACGAAGATAAAAATTTTGGTCTCTTTTGGGATATCCGGGAATGTTTCCCAGAAAAAAAACTGGCATACAAAATATCTACAAGACGTGTAGTCTCGGGCCGATATCTCGGGAATGATGTCAAAAAAAAGATCTGGTATCAAAGATGTCGGTAGGTCTCTTCCCCGATATCTCGTGAATGATTTTAAGAAAAAGATCTGGATACAAAGTTTCGTGTAGTTTTGGGGCCGATATCCCGTGAATGATGTAAAGAAAAAAATATTGGTGCGAAGATTTGCGTGTAGTTTTGGGCCCATTTCTCGGAATGATGTCAAAAAAGAAAATGGCATCAAAGATGTAAATTTTAGTCTCGGGGCCGTTCTCATGAATGATGTCAAAAAAAGATCTGGCATACGAAAAATGTAAGTGTAGTCTCGGGCCGATTCTCATGAATAATGCCCAAAAAAGAACTGGCATGCGAAAAAGAGTAAGTGTAGTCTCTTTGGCGATATCTCTGAAAGGGCCCAAAAAATCTGGCATACAAGATGAAAATTGTAGTCTCGGGGCGATATCTCGTAAGAGTCAAAAAAATCTGGCATACGAAGATTTGAGTGTAGTCTCGGGCCCGATATCTCTTGAATGATGTCAAAAAAAAATCCCCGGCATCGAAAAAAGAGTAAGTTTGACCCGATACCCCTTGAATGATGTCAAAAAAGATATTTTGCATACGAAGATGCCAAAAATTTAAATCTCGGGCCCGATACCCTTAAATTTATTAAAGAAAAATGCTGGATCGAAATTTGAAAAGGTAGTCTGGGGGCCGATATCCTGAATGATGTAAAAAGAAAAAGATCCGGCATAGGAAGTTTTAAAGGTGTGTCTCTTTGCGATTCAGAATGATGTCAAAAAAAGATACTGTTAAGAATTGGGGTGAAATTCTCGGGATACCCGTGAAGGATGTCAAGAAAAAGATACTGGATATGCAAGAGTCGTGTAGTCTGGGGGCCCGATATCTCGGGGAATGATTTTAGAAAAAATGAAAACGAAGATGGTGTGGTCCGGGGCCCATTCCCCCTTGAATGATGTCAGAAAAAAAATGGGTATCGAAGATTTTCCGGGGTTTAGTCTCGGGCGATTTTTCATAAATGATGTCGAAAGATATTGGCATAAAAGATGTAAGTGTGGTCTCGGGGCCGATATCTAAATAATGATGTAAAAAAGATACTGGATACGAAGATTGGTAGTCTTGGCGATTTTCTGAATAATGTCAAAAAAGATACTGGATACGAAGATTTTGAAGGGGTTTAGTCTCGGGCCGATATTTCTAAATGATGTCAAGAAAATGCGGGCATCGGGAATTGTAAATTTAGTCTCGGGCCCGATATCTCTGAATAATTCGAAAAAGATCTGGTATGCAAAATGAAAGGGTGGTCGGTGGCGTATCGGAATAATGTGAAAAGATTTTGGCTACGAAGATTTCCCCGTGAGTTTTGGGGCCCCGATATCCGTGAATGATGTAAAGAAAAAATGCGGGAAACGAAGACAAAAGATTAGCCCCGGGCCGATATCTCGTAAATTTATGCCCAAAAAAATGCTGGATCAAAAATTTTAAAAAGGTAGTCTGGGGCCCAAATATCTCTGAATGATGCCCAAGAAAAGATACTGGCATAGGAAAAAGAAAGGTGTAGTCCCCCGGGGCCCGATATCTCATGAATAATTTTTGGCCGAAAAGGGGTTATTTATACGAAGGGGGGATTTTAGGAAGGTTTTTTAGTCTGGGGGATATCCCCTTGAAAAATTTGTCAAAAAAAGATACTGGCATACAAAAAGTTTAAAAAAGTGTAGTCCCCCAACCCGATATCTCGGAATAATGCCCAAAAAAAATCGGGTATCAAGTTTTAAAAGTTTTAGCCCGGGCCCGATATCTCGTAAATTTATGTCAAAAAAAATTTGGCAAAGTATCTCAAAACGTGTGGTCTGGGCCGATATCTCTGAATGATGTCAAAAAAGATACTGGCATAAAAAATTTTGGTGTGGTCGGGGGGGCCCGATATCTCATGAATGATGTCAAAAAAAAGATACGGGGTTACGAAGATGTATTTTGGTATCGGTGGCGATATCTCCCCCAAAATAATGTCAAAAAATACGGGCCCTCGAAAGTTTTAAAAATTGTAGTCTCGGCCGATATCTTTAAATTTATGTAAAAAAAAGATTTTTGGATACGAAGATTTTAAATTGTTAGTCTGGGGCCCGATACCCGGGAATTTATGTCAAAAAAAAATGCTGGCACGAAGATATCTCAAAACGTGTTGGTCTGGGCCGGTACCCGGGGAATTTTTCAAAAAAAAGATACGGGTAGGAAGTTTTTGGTGGTCTCGGGGCCCGTATCTCTGAATGATTTTAAGAAAAAAAATCGGGAAATACAAAAATTGGTGGTCTCGTGGCGATATCCTGAATGATGTCAAAAAAAAATTGGGGTTGAAGATGAAAGTGGCCCGTGGCGATATCCCCTTGAATGATGTCGAAAAAAAAGGGACGAAGATTTTAAAAAGTGTAGTCGGGGGGCCGATATCTCATGAATGATGTCAAAAAAGATCGGAATGCGAAGATGAAAGGGTAGTCTGGGGGCCCCGATTCTGGGAATGATGTCAAAAAAGATCCCCGGCATCGAAGATGAAAGGGGTCTTTGGGGCCCGATATCCTGAATGATGTCAAAAAAATTTGCTGGCTCGAAGTAATTACGGGCTCGGGGGGGCCGATATCTCGTGAATAAAGTCAAAAAAGATTTTTGGCATACGAAGAGGGTGGGTCTCTTTCCCGATATCTAAATGATGTCAAAAAAAAGATACTGGCATACAAAATGTAAGTGTAGTCTCGGGGCGATATCTCATGAATAAGCCCACAAAAATCTGGCATACAAAGGGAGGAAGTGTAGTCTCTTGGCCGTTCCCTTGAATGTGCCCAAAAAAATACTGGCATCAAAGATGGGGGTTTGGGTCTCGTGGCGATATCTTTGAATGATGTCAGAAAAAATGCTGGTTTTCGAAGATTTAACGTTTTTAGTCTGGCCGATATCTCTGAATGATGCCCAAAAAAGATTTTTGGCATGCGAAGATGTGGGGTGTAGTCAACCCAAAATTGTTCCTGAATGATGTAAAGAAAAAATTTTGGCTTTTGAAGATTCTCAAAAAGGTTAGTTTTGGGCCCGATATCTCGTGAATTTTTCCAAGAAAAGATTTTTGGATGGGGAATTAAAGGTTTGTAGTCTCGGCCGATATCTCTGAATGATGTCAAAAAAAGGGAATTTTGGCATGGAAAAAGATTTAAGTGTAGTCTCGGGGCGATATCTCATGAATAATGCCCAAAAAAATCTGGCATGCGAAGATGTAGTGTAGTCTCGTGGCGATATCTCTGGAATGATGTCAAAAAAATACGGCATACGAAGATATCTCAATCTTAGTCTGGGGCCCCGATATCTCATGAATGATGTCAAAAAGATACTGGCATAGGGGAAAAATGAAAAGTGTAGCCCGTGGCGATATCTCCGGAATGATGTCAAAAAAAAGATGCTGGATCGAAGATTTTAAGGTAGATCTCGGGGCCAATATTTTGGTTTTGTAAAGAAAGTGCTGGCATAGAAGATGTAAGTGAAATCTGGGGGCCCGATATCTGGGGAATGATGTCAAAAAAATATTTTGGAATCGAAATTTTAAAAGGTGGGGTTTTGGGGCCCGATTTTTCTGAATAATGTCAAAAAAAAATGCTGGTATGGAAGAATTCCCCGTTTTGGTCTGGGCCGATATTTCTAAATGATTTTGAAAAAAATGCGGGAAAATACGAAAAAAATTGTGGTCTGGGGCCGATTCTGAATGTTTGTAAAGAAAAAAAAAAGGGAATACGAAGATGGTGAGTCTGGTGGCGATATCTCATGAATAATGTCAAGAGAAAAAGATTTGGCATACAAGATTTAAAAGTGATCTCGGGCCGATACCCTTGAATGATGTAAAGAAAAAGATCTGGATGCGGCCAAGAGTTAGTCTCGGGCCCGATATCTCTAAATTTATGCCCGAAAAGATCTGGATACAAGAGTGGGGGAAGTCTCCCGATATCATGAATGATGTCAAAGAAAAAATCTGGCATAGGAAGATTTAAGTGTAGTCTCGTGACGATATCTCATGAATAAAGCCCGGAAAAAGATACCATACGAAGATGTGGTGTAGTCTCGGGGCCCGATTTTCGGAATGATGTCAAAAAAAAATCTGAATAGAAAATTGCGTGGTCGGGGGCGATTCCCCTGAATGATGTAAAAAAAAAGAAAATGGCATACAAAGAGGGAAGGTGGTCTCTGGCGATATCTCATGAATGATGTCAAGAAAAATACTGGCATACGAAGAAAAAGGTTAGTCTCGGGGCCGTTCTCGGGGAAGATGTCAAAAAAAGATACTGGCATACGAAATGTAAGTGTAGTCTCGGGCGATATCATGAATGATGTAAAAAGTTTGGCACCCCGAAGATGAAAAGTGGGTCTCTTTTGGCGATTCTAGAATGATGTCAGAAAAAAATTGGCATCAAATTACGGTGTAGTCGGGGGGCCGATACCCGTGAATGATTTAAAAGAAAAGATCCAATGGGGGTGTACGTTAAAAGTCTGGGGCCATTTCCCCGTGAATGATTTTAAAAAAAAAGATGCTGGATCGAAGAGAAAAAATTGTGGTCTCTTTCCCCGATATCCCCTTGAATGATGTAAAGAAAAAAAAATTTACAAAGATGGGGAATGCAGTCTCTGGCGATTCTGAATGATGTCGAAAAAATATTGGCATCGAAGTTGGAAGTGTAGTCTCGGGGCCCCGATATCTCTGAATGATGTCAAAAAAAGATCGGGCATCGAAGTTTAAGTGTAGTCTCGTGACGTTCGTGAATGATGTAAGGTTCGGCATCAAGATGTAAGTGGGTTCGGAAACGGTTCTCTTAAAAGGTCAAAAAAAAATACTGGAAACAAGATTTAAAAATTGTGTTCCCGGGCCGATACCCTTGAATGTGAAAGAAAAGATGCTGGCATCGAAGATGAAAGGTTGGGTCTCGGCGATATCTCTGAATGATGTAAAGAAAAAATCTGGATCGAAAGATGTAATTGTAGTCTCGTCCGATATCCTTGAATGATGTCGAAAAGATTGGCATACAAAGATGTACGTGTGGTTTTGGGAGATATCCGAATGATTTCAAAAAAGGAAAAAATTTTGGCTTTCAAGATATTTAAAAGAAGTTGGGGCCCGGGTTATCTCGTGAATGATGTCAAAAAAGATCTGGCAACAAGATGAAAGTGTAGTCTCTTTTACTTTCAGAAATTCAAAAAAGATGTCAAGAAAGAATTACTGGGGTTTTAAAGAACAATCTACAAGAAAGTGTGGTCTCGGGCCCAATACCCGTGAATGATGCCCAAAGAAAAAATACTGGCATGGGAAGATTTAAATTTTAGTCTCGGCCGATATCTCGAATGATGTCAAAAAAAGTTTACGGGCCCATCGAAGATGGCGGGTGGTCTGGGCCGTTTTTCGGAATGATGTCAAAAAATCTGGCGAAAAAAAAGTGTAGTCTCGGGCGATATTTTGAATGATGTCAAAAAAAAGAAAATGGCATCAAGATGTAAGTGTAGTCTCTTTTGGCGATACCCGGGAATGATGTCAAAAAAAATGCTGGAGAAAAATATCTCAAGACGTTTAGTCTCGTGGATATCTCATGAATGATGTCATAAAAAGATCCATACAAAATGTAAAGTGTAGTCTCGTGGCGATATCATGAATGATGTAAGAAAAGATACCTTACAAGATGAAAGGGGTGTAGTCTCGTGGGCGATATCTCATGAATGATGTCAAGAAAAAGATAATGGCAAAAACGAAGATGTACGTTAGTTGGGGGCCCGATATCTCGTGAATGATTTCAAAAAAATTTTGGCAAAAGAAGATGTCGTTGGTCTGGGGAAAAATTTTCCCGTGAATGATGCCCAAGAAAAGATACTGGCATCGAAGATGTAAGTGTAATTCGTTCCCGATTCTCATGAATGATGTCAAGAAAAAGAACTGGCATACAAAGGGGGGGTTTTTTTGTAGGAAAAGTTAAGGGTTTTCTTTGGGCGATATCTCGTAAAAATGATGTCAAAAAAAATGCTGGCATCAAAGGTATCTACAAGACGGGTAGTCTGGGGCCCCGATATCTCGTGAATGATGTCAAAAAAAAGATACTGGCATCAAAAGATGAAAAGTGGTCTCGTGACGATATCTCGTGAATGATGTCAAAAAAAAGATCGGGATACGAAGATGAAAGTGCGGTCTCGTGGCGATATCTCCAAAATGATGTAAAGGGAAAAAAATACTGGCATACGAAGTATCTACAAGACGTGTTAGTCTCGGGGCCGATACCCATGAATGATGTCATGAAAAGATCTGGCAAAACGAAGATGTAAGTGTGGTCTTTGGCGATATCTCGAATGATGTCAAGAAAAGATATTTTGGCATCGAAGATGTAAGTGTAGTCTCGTGGCGATATCTCGAAGATGTGTCAAAAAAAGGGAAATGGGCATACGAAGATGAAAATTGTGGTCTCGGGGCCGATACCCTCGTGAATGATTTCAAAAAAAAGATCTTCATAAGATGATGTTCGTGGTCTGGGGGCCCCGTTCTCGTGAATGATGTAAAGGGAAAAAGATCGGCACGAAGATGTAAGTGTAGTCTGTTGCCGATACCCCATGAATGATGTCAAGAAAAAGATCTGGTATAGGAACATATCTCGTACGGGGAGTCTTTTGGGCCCCGATTCTCGTGAATGATGTCAAAAAAAAGATGCTGGCATACGAAGATGTACTTTAGTCTCGTTGCGATATCTCTGAATGATGTCGAGAAAAAAGATCTGGCATACAAAGATGAGTGCAGCCCGTGGCGATACCCTTGAATGTTCCAAAAAAATTACTGGCATACGGTATCTCAAGACTTGGTCTAAAGGCCCGTATCTCGTGAATGATATAATAAAAGATACGGGTTTTTGAAGATGAAAAAGTGTGGTCTGGGTGACGATATCCCCATGAATGAAGTCATAAAAAAGATCTGGCATCAAGTGTACGTGAGTTTTGGGCCGATACCCTCGTGAATGATGTCAAGAAAAGATACTGGCATACGAAGATGAAAAGGTCAGTCTGTGGCTATACCCGTGAATATTTTAAAAGAAAAATATACGGCATACAAAGATATCAGGGGGCCGTGGTCTCGGGCCGATACCCGTGAATGATGTCAAAAAAAGGTCTGGCATACGAAGATGAAAGTTAGTCTCGTGACGATATCCCCGGAATGAAGTCACAAAAAGATCTGGCATACAAAGATGTAAGTGGCTTTTGGCGATTCTCTTGAATGATGTCAAAAAAAAGATCTGGCATCAAAGATGAAAGGTGTAGTCTCGTGGCGATACCCATGAATGATGTAAAGAAAAAGGGAAACTGGGAGGGGGAAAAAATGTTAAAAGTTGAAAGGTCTTTCTGGCGATATCTCGAATGATGTCAAAAAAGATCGGGTATGCGAAGATGTCTTAGTCTCGGGGCCCCTTCCTGAATGATGTCAAAAAAAAGATCTGGCATACGAAGATGTACGTGTAGTCTTGGGTGATTCTCGGGGAATGATGTAAAGAAAAAGATCTTGCATTCAAAGATGTAAGTGTAGTCTCGGGGCGATACCCGTAAATTTGATGTCAAAAAAATATGCTGGCATCAGTATCTCAAGCCCTTTAGTCTTGGGCCGATATCGGGGAATGATGTCAAAAAAAGATACTGGAATACAAAGGGTATGTGTTAGTCTCTGGCGTTTCCCGTGAATGATGTCGAAAAGATCTGGCATGCGTAGATTCTACAAGTCCCGGTAGTCTCGGGCCGATTCCCATGAATGATGTAAAGGAAGATACTGGCATACAAGTGTAAGTGGTCTGGTGGCGATATCCAGAAAAATTTAAAAAAAGATACTGGTATACGAAGATGTCTAAAAGTGCGTTTAGTCCCCGGGGCCGATTTTTCCCCAAAATGATGTCAAAAAAAAAAGGTACTGACATACAAGTAGGGGTGGTCTCGGGGCCGATATCTCGAATGATGTCAAAAAAAAGATGCTGGTATCGAAATTTTTGTAGTCTGGTGGCGATATCTCAGAATAATTCAAAAAAAGATGCTGGCATCGAAGATATCTACAAAACGTGTGTCTGGGGAACCGATATCTCGTGAATGATGTCAAGAAAAAGATCTGGTATACGAAGATGTCTAAAAAGTCCCGATTAGTCTCGGGCCGATATCTCGAAAGTTTGTAAAAGAAAAAGTTTGGGGTTTTAGGTATCTACAAAACGTGTAGTCTCCGGGCCGATATCTCGTGAATGATGTAAAGAAAAATTTTTGGGGCATAGGAAGATTTAAAGTGTAGTCTCGTGACGATACCCTTGAATGATGTCAAGAAAAAAAATGCTGGAATGAAATGTGCTTTAGTCTCTTGGCGTTTCCCTTTGAATGATGTCAAGAAAAGATAATGGCATACGAAGATGAAAGGGGTGTAGTCTCGTGGCGATACCCGTGAATGATGTCAAAAAAATTTTTTTGGCATACGAAGATATCTCCCAAGACGTGTAGTCTCAGGCCGATATCTCATGAATGATGTCAAGAAAAAGATCTGGCATACGAAGATGAAAGTGTAGTCTCGTTGCCGATATCTCAGGGAAGGGTGTCAAAAAGATCGGGGTATGGAACATATCTCAAGTACTTAGTTTTGGGCCGATATCCCAAATGATGTAAAGAAAAAGATCTGGCATACGAAGATGTCTTTAGTCTCGTTGCGATATCTCATGAATGATGTCAAAAAATTATACTGGCATCGAAGATATCTGGGGGCGTGGTCTTGGGCCGATATCTCCTGAATGATGTCAATAAAAAAAATTTAAACTGGCCCCATACCGAAGATGTAAAAGTTGGGTAAGTTAATTACCCCAATATTTTAAACTTGGGAAAAATTTTAAAGAGGGCTGGAAATTCCAAAAGAGGAAAGTTTGGTAGGGGGTTAGTCTCGTGGCCGTTTCCCGTGAATGATGTCAAAAAAAGATCTGGCATCAAAGATGAAGGTCAGTCTCGTGGCGATATCTCTTGAATGATGCCCAAAAAAGATCTGGTATGCGAAGATGTGCGTGAGTCTCGTGGCCGATATCTCGTGAATGATGTCAAAAAAAGATACGGGCCCAACGAAGATGTAGGGTGGGGTCTTGGGCCGTTTCCCGGGAATGATGTCAAGAAAAATATGCGGGACGAAGATATCCCCCAAGACGTGTGGTTTTGGGGCCCCGATTCTCGGGGAAGGGAATGTCAAAAAAAGATACTGGCATACGAAGATGTAAGTGTAGTCTCTTGCCGATACCCTCATGAATGATTCAAGAAAAAAGATCTGGCATACAAAGTTTAAATTGTAGCCCGTGGCGATATCTCATGAATAATGTCCACAAAAAAATACTGGCATCAAGATGTAAGTGTAGTCTCTTGGCGATATCTCGGGAAAAAATTTCCCACACAAAAAATATTTGGCTACGAAGATGTAAGGTGGTCTCGTGGCGATACCCGTGAATGATGTAAAGAAAATATTTTAATACGAAGATATCTTCCCCGTTAGTCTCAGGCCGATACCCATGAATGTGTCAAAAAAAAAGATCTGGCATACGAAATAAAAGTGTAGTCTCTTGGCGATATCTCATGAAATGATGTCAAGAAAGATCTGGCATAAAAAGGTTTAAGGTTTAGTCTCGTGGCTTTACCCATGAATTTTCCCAAAGAAAGATCTGGCATGAAGATGAAAGTGTAGTCTCGGGGACGATATCTTATGAATGATGTCAAGAAAGATACTGGCTTTACGAAGATTAAGTGTGGTCTCTTCCCCGATATCTGAATGATGTCAAGAAAAAAAAAAATTTACTGGGCATACCGAAAGGGGGCTACAAGAGTGTAGGCCCCCGGGCCGATATCTCTGAATGATGTAAAGAAAAATCTGGATCGAAGATTGCGTGTAGTTTTGGGCCCGATATCTCGTGAATGATTTTAAAAAAATGGGTCGAAGTTAAGTGTAGTCTCTTTTCCGTATCTCTGAATGATGTCAAAAAAAAAGAAAATGGATACGAAGATGAAGGTGTAGTCTCGTGGCGATATCCCCATGAATTTTTCCCAAAAAAAAAAGGCATCAAAATTTTAGAAGTCTGGGGGCCCGATACCCTTAAATGATGTCAAGAAAAAATATTTTGGCATGAAGATTTAAAAGTGTGGTCTCGAGGCGATACCCATGAATATGTAAAAAAGAAAAGAGGGGTTTTTTTGGCTTTTGAAGATGTAAAAAAGTTGGGTTAAGTTTCGTGGCGATATCTCTGAATGATGTCAAGAAAAATACGGCATGCGAAGATGTGGTGTAGTCTCGGGACGATATCTTGTGAAGTAACAAAAAAGATGCTGGCATCAAAGATGTAAGTGTGGTCTCTTTGGCGATTCCCAAAATGATGTCAAAAAAATCGGGTTGCAAGAATTTAAAATTGTAGTCTCGGGCCCGTATCTCTGAATAAAGTCCAGAAAAGATCTGGTACAAAAGATGAAAGTGTTCGGGGCCCGATATCTCGTAATGATTTTAAAAAAGTTTTTGCAAAACAAAGATGAAAGGGGCAGTCTCGGGGCCCGATTCTCTGAATGATGTAAAGAAAAATTGGTATCAAAGATGTCGTGTAGTCTCGTCCCGATTCTGAATGATGTCAAAAAAGAAAATGGCATCGAAGATGTAGGTGGTTTTGGGGCCGATTCCCTGAATGATGTCAGAAAAAATACTGGCATGCGAAGAAATCTTTAAAGCCCGTTTTTGGCCTTGTAAAAAATCTTCGGGAGGGTAATTATTTTTTTCTTGACATCATTCACGGGTATGGGGATTTAAACCACCCGCATCCAGCCCCAATTTTCCCCAGCTGCCCCTTTTCCGAAACCATCTTTTTTTCCCTAAATTCTTCACCCAAAATTCCCCGTTTCGGGGCCTTCTTCAAATGCCGGTTTTTTTCCTTGACGTCACGGAATAACAATTCCCCACATCTTCGTATCCAAAACTCTTTTTTTTCCATTCAAAAATTCGTCTGGGTTTCCCTTGTTTTTGTATCCCGGTTCTTTTTCTTGACACCCGGGCGTTGCCCAAAACCCTTGTTTTCGTATTTCTTTCTTGACTTCATTCATGAACCTTAAAGAGCCCATCTTCATGCCAGCTATTTTTTGACATCATTCACGAAATTGGGCCAGGTTTCCCCCTTTTGAAATGCCCCCCCTTTTTCTTGACATCTGCAAAAATTCGACCCGTATAAGCAACCCCTTTTTGGGGAAAAACCATTCTAATTTGGGCCAAAACTCCACCCCAAAAAACCCCGTATTAACTTTTCTTGAAATGGGCCAAAGATCCCCACCGGAGCTACATTGATCTTCCGACATCCCCGAAAAAATCGAAAAGACCATCCCATTTTTCCCCCCTTTCTTCATCTTTCCCCCAGATATTCGCCTACTCTTGACATCATTCAAAATATCGGTTTCCGGGCTTTCCCTTTTAGGGCCGTTTTTTCGGCTGGGGTTTGTTCTGCGAACTACGCCCCGTCTTCGATCCCGGGTATTTTTTTCTTGACACCCAATAATTCGTCTCAACCCCGGCTATCTTTTTTTTAATTTCATTCTAAAACCAAAAAAAGGTAATTTTTCCATATTTTTTTCGGCATCAATTATCGCCGTAACCGCCCCCATTTTGTATCCCAAATATCTTTTTGGAAAAATCATTCATGAATTGGGCCTGAAAACACCATTATAGTTATTTCGAAATTAACAAATTTTTTCGCATTTTCGCCCGAACCCCCTTATTTTTCGTAGCCCCCCTGAGGATTTTCCCAGGGTTTCCCGCTACATCTTCGCATCCCCATTTTGTGGGGGCTATTCGAATTCCCCAAAAATTTTTAACTGCCCACCCAATTTTTTTGACATCATTCAGGGAATGCGGCGAAGACTTTTCCAATCCGTAAAACTTTATTGACATCATTGGGGTTGGGCAAGGTTTCTTTTTGTGGGTATTTTTCGTTGTGTATATTTTCTTGACCTTCACGGGGAAAAATTATTCAATCTTTAGGCTACCCCATCCCCCAAATAAATTTTTTTTTTGGCATCTTCAGATACCCCTTTTACAAAACAAACGCATGCCCTTCTTTTTCTTTCTTGACATCTTCCGGAATTCCAGGGAACTGCCCATCTTCGAAATGCTCTTTTTTTCTTGTTTGCACCGAAACAATCTTCTTATGCCAGTTTTTTTCTTGACATCTTTCCCAAAAGCCCTCTCCCCCGAAAAAGCGGCCCATTTTTTTCCCGTAATGGGGGGGACGGTCTTCAGAAATTTTTTACCCCGGGGCCGAACCCGCCCGGTTTTTCCTATGCAGCTGAACGCTATTCATAAAACAACGAAAACTGGGGTTTTTCGTTTTCATCCCAAATGCTTTTTTTCGACATCTTACAATTCGGCAGAAAATTTGATGCTACCAGTTCTTTGTGACACCCATTCATGAATATCGGAAACAACTCCCCATCTTTAAAATGCCAGTATCTTTCTTGACATCGTTGAATATCGGCTCGGGGCACACGTCTTGAAGACTTCGAATCCAGCTGGGGCAAATTCACAACAAAAGTCTTCGAAAATGCCTTATTTTTTTCTTGACTCATTCTAATTCGCCCCCTTTCACTTTTAATTTTTAATTATCTTTTTGACTCATTCATGAATTCTCCCCGGACTAAAATTTTTTCTTTTCCAGAACCCTTTCTTTTTGTCCTTTCCATTGCTTTTTTTGAATATCACAGATTCCCCCGCTTTTATTTCGTTTTTCTTATCTTTTTGGACATCATTCCCCAAAATTCCCCCTTTCCCCAAATTTTTGAGTTCTTTTTTCCTTGGGGCATTATTATGAATATCCCCGGGAAAACCCACCCATCTTCTTCCATTATCTTTCTTGACATCAAAACAAATATTCCTTTTTTGAACTTAAAACGGCAAAAACCCCTTTTTTGTTTTTCCTGGCTTTCTTGACATTATTCATGAATTTTAACCAATCCGTAAAAAATTACCAGTCTTGAATCTTGCAGCTGCCGTTTTTTTCTTGACATCTTGCTATCCCCCATAACATACTTTTTAAATTTTATTTTTTATTGACTATTCACGAATATGGGCCCCTTGGGAACCCCGATTTTTTTTAAAAAAAGGGTATTTATTTTTTGCATTCACAAAGATTCCCCCTTTCTTCGAGTCAACTCTTTCTTGCATCGTCACGGACATCGGCGTTTTAGGGTACCCCTTCCCAAAATCCTTTCTTTCTTTTTCCCCTAAAAATTCTTCCCCAGCTTTTGCGCCCCTTTATCTTTTTGACATCGTCATGAATATCCCGGTTTACGCAACAAAGGCCCGTTCTTTGACATCATTCAAAAAACCCCCAAAACCCTTTCTTCATCCCATTTTTTGACTTCATTCAATTCTTTTTTCCCCCATTTTTAAGTAAAAAATATCTTTTTGACATCTTAATTCGGCAAACTCCCACTCTTCGTTTTTGGCCAATTTTTTCTTGACACCAGAATCCCCGGTCGTTTAATATCCCAAAACCTTTTTTGGGCATCATTCGGGGGCCTTTTGGCTTACCCGTTTCCCAAACCCAAGTATTTTTTGACTTCGTCCGAAATTCCACGGGAACCGCACAATTTTAACCCTTTAAACCTTTTTGACATCATTCAGGGAAATATCCGGCGCGTCCACCAATCTTCGTATCCCAAACGCTTTTCTTGACTTCATTTATGAACTAAAAAAACTGCGGATTTGCCTTTCTTTTTAAGCAGATTGGGCCAATTTTCCCCTTTTGTCTTTCAAATCCATTATTTTTCTTGACTCATTCAAATATCCCCCAACCCGACACTTCTACCTATTTTCTTAATCTTAGAATACAAATACACTCATAAAAACCCTTTTTTTCTCATTCAGAGATATCGCCCCAACTAAACCCATCTTTAAAAACAAATATTTTTCTTAATCATTGGATACGCAACTACACCCTTTTCGTTGGGTAATTTTTTTTGACATCTTCGAAAAATTGCCCCGGCTAACTTCCTCTTCCCCTATCTTTCTTGCTTTTCCGAAAGCCAAATCCAAATGCCTATCTTTTTTTACAAAAATATCGCCCAAGCAAAATCTTCACCATTATTTTTTTTGCATCTCCGGATATCCCAAACTCCCTTTTTACATTTTTTCCCGATTTTTTTTACATGAGATATCCACCAGTTTTTTCATCCGTATTTTTTTACATCATTCCAAAAGAACCTTGGCCCCACATTTTGGGCCAAAAAATTTTTTGACTTATTCGGAAACCCTTGGGTACCCCCGTGCGGCTTTTTTTTTTGACATCATTCAGGATATAACGAATTTACACTACATTTTCAATGCCCGCATCTTGAAATACCCGAGTTAAACCCCGAAACGTTCCTTAATTTCCCGTATTTCATTTTTCTTCTTTTTGATTTTCGGAACGCCCCTTTGAGAGGCCACGGCCAAATATCTTCTATCCCTTTTTGACATCTTCAGAATGCCCAATTTTCCACCCTATATTTTTTTGACTTCTTGAATATCCAGAAACATCTTCTATCCCCGATTTTTTTGACTCTCATGAATATCGCGGGCTCCCCATTTGTATCTTTTTTTTACTTTTTGGACTCGGTTTTTTGGCTAACACATCTTCTACCCATTTTTTTTATTTTTTTGACTTATTCTGAAATCTTCACCAACCACCCTGTAACGGGAAAACAGGAAATTCAGAACACATACATCTTCGTATCGTTCTTTTTAATCACTAATTTCCCCCCAATCCCTTTAATCTTCGTATGCCAGTATTTTTTCTTGACATTTTCGAAATCGGCCCCCTAACATCCTTTTTTTTCTCTTTTGGGAACATTCCCATCCTCACCTTTTTTCTTGACTCATTCACGGTTCGGACGGCTCTAACCGCACCATCTTTTTAACATTCACGTATCGCCCACCCCGGCACCACATCCGTATCTTTTTGAATCATTCACGAAATCCCCGAAATTTTTAATACTTTCGTACCCAATACTTAAACATTCTGAATACCCACCCCTTTTCCCTTGGGCTGATATCTTTTTCCTTACATCTTCTGAAGCCCTTTGAACTACCCCAATTTTTCCCCATTTTTTCTTGAACTTTCAAATATCGGCCCAAAAGGCCCATTTTCAATTTCCTATATTTTTCTTGAATCATTCAGGAGATATCACGACTACACGCACATCTTGTATGCCAGATTTTCTTGACATCATTAGATATCGCGGGGCACACACCGTCATTTTGTAATCATATTCGGTCCAGCCAACTGATATTTTTCTTGACATCATTACGAATATCGCACGAGACTACACCATCTTCGTATGCCAGTTTTTTTTTTCTTGACATCATTCATGAATATCGCCGAGACTACACTTACATCTTCGATGCCAATTCTGGACATCATTCATGAATATCGCCGAGACTACTTACACTTGCCTATCTTTTCTGACTCATTATGAACGTACAACCCATCGTATCCGTATTTTTCTTGAATCTTTCAGATTGGGCCCGACTCAATCTTGTAAAGGGATTCATTCAGTATGCCAGAAAATCTCTTGAAGCATTGTTTTAAGACAGACGTTCTAACCGTACCGCATCTTTTGGAATCATTCAAATATCGCCTGGCTCTTCTAATTTTCGTATGCCTATCTTTCTTGACATCATTCAATATGCCAATACACTAATCTTCGTATGCCGATTTTCAAATCATTAAAGATATCCCCGAACTACCTTCATCTTCGTAGCCAGTATCTTTTTTGACATCATTCATGAATATCGGCAGTACTTCTTTGTATGCCAGTTCTTTTTTGAATCATTCGTGAGGGTATCGGCCAGATTCCCTTTCTTTAAACGTATGCCGTATTTTTTGACATCATTCATGAATGCCGCTAGTCTACATTCGTAGCCGTATTTTCTTGACATCATTCAGAAACGCCGAACTACCCCTTACATCTTCGTATGCCAGCTATCTTTCTTAATCATTCAGAATATCGCAACGAGCTACACTTACATCTTCGTATGCCAGCATTTTTTCTTGACATCATTCAGAATATGCCAGCTAATCTTGGTATCTTCGTATGCCGATTTTTTTGACATCATTCATGAATATCGGCACATTACATCTTCACCCATACTTTGACATCTTCTGATATCGCCAGGCTACGCATCCGTACCTACTTTTTCTGACTCATTCATGAAATCGCCCGGCTACACATCTTCGTATGCCAGCATCTTTCTTACATCATTCACGAACTATGGGCCACGAGACTAACTTACATCTTCGTATGCCAGCTTTTTCTTGACATATTCATGAATCATCCGTAATATCGCTGTCATAACTTGCCAGTATCTTTCTTTGACATCATTCATGAATATCGCGAACTTCTTGTCAGCATCTCGTGGCTTCAATGGATTCGCAAGACTCCCTTTACATCTTCGTATCGATTTTTTTTGACATCATTCATGATATGCAGAACAAACAATCTTCTGTCAGCCAGCATTTTTCTGACTCATTAGGATATCGCCGAGACTACGCTTACATCTTCGTATCCCGATATTTTTTTGGACTTTATTCATGAGAATCGCCACAGACTCCTTACATCTTCGCTATTGCCGCTATCTTTTATTGACATCATTCAGATATCGGCCCAGACTACACGTCTGTAGATACTTCGTATGCCAGTATTTTTCTTGACATCATTCATGAGATATCGCCCTGAACTACGCTACATCTTCGTTGCCATCTCTTTTCTTGACATCATTCACGGATATCGGCCTGAGCTCACGCTCATCTTCGCACGAAGATCTTTCTTGACATCATTGCAGAATATCGCCACGAGACCTGCATACATCCAACATGGTATCTTTCTTGACATCATTCACGATATCGCACGCAGACTTACTCTTCATATCCTGTATCTTTTTCTGACATCATTCCATGATATCGCCGCGAGACTGCCATCTTCGTATGCGTATTTTTCTTGACTCATTCATGAGATATCGCAGAACTACACCATCTTCGTATGCCGTATCTTTTCGTGACTTCATTCATGACTATCGTCACGAGACTTACGCACCTACTCTTCGTATGCCATATCTTTTTCTTGACATCATTCATAGATGTCTCTGGCCGAGACTACACTCATCTTCTGTATGCCAGTATTTTCTTGACATCATTCACGAATATCGCAGGAACCTATCTTCATGCCAGTATCTTTCTTGACATCATTCATGAACAGACTACACTGTACATCTTCATGCCGTATCTTTCTGACGATCATTCATGAATATCGTCGAGACTACACTTACATCTTCGTATGCCAGCTATTTTTTGACATCATTCACGAGATATCGCCCAACTACACTTGAATCTTCGTATGCCAGCTTTTCTTGAACGTTGATTCGCGAGACGTACATGCTCCACTATCTGTGCCAGTATCTTTTCTTGACATCATTCATGAGATATCGGCGAACACTCACATCTTCGTATGCCAGCTATCTTTGCTGACATCATTCATGAGATATCGCAACGATACTGGTATCTTCGTATACCAGTATTTTCTTTGACATCATTCAGATATCGGCCAGACTCACACGTCATCTCGCTATGCCAGTATCTTTTCTTGACATCATTCAGGGATATCGGCCGCAACATTTGCTACAGTATCTTTTCTTGACATCATTCACGAATATCGCCGACTACACTTCGTATACATATCTTCTTGACATCATTCATGATATCGACGAGACCACTACATCTTCGTATGCCAGATCTTTTCTTGACATCATTCATAGATATCGCCGCGTACACTTCATCTTAGCCAATCTTTCTGACATCATTCATGAATATCGCCACCAGACTACATCGTCTTCGTATGCCAGTATCTTTTGACATCATTCATGAGATATCGCGACTGAACTACCTTACATCTTCGTATGCCATATCTTTTCTGACATCATTCGATATCGCCCGAGCCACTGTCATATCAGATTGGCATCTCTTTTGATACACTACATTCTGTATGCCGAGACAACACATATTTCGTATGACCAGTCATCTTCGGACTATCGACATCCCGAGACTACACCTCATCTTCGTATGCCAATATCTTTTCTGACATCATTCATGAGATATCGCCCGAGACGTACTACAGATTCTCTATGCCATGTATCTTTTCTTGACATCATTCACGAATATCGCTACGAACCACACTACATCTTCGTATGCCAGTATCTTTCTTGACATCGTCAAGATATCGCTACGTTTGGTAGATATCTTCGATGCCGTATCTTTTTCTTGACATCGTCAGAGATATCGCCAGCTAATCATCTTCGTATGCCGCTATCTTTTCTTGACATCATTCAGAGACTATGTCGAGACTACACTTACATCTTCGTATGCCAGTATCTTTTCTTGACATCATTCATGAATATCGCACGAGACTCCTCATCTTCATGCCAGTATCTTTTCTTGACATCATTCATGAATATCGCCCGAGACTACACTTACATCTTCGTATGCCAGTTTTCTTGACATCATTCATGAATGCCGAGACACACTTACATCTTCGTATGCCATATCTTTTCTTGACATCATTCATGAATATCGCCACGAAACTACACGCATCTTCGTATAGCCATTATTTTTCTTGACATCATTCACGAATATCACGACTTGGCTACACGACCATCTTCGTATGCAGCTATCTTTCTTACATCATCCGATTGAGCCATCTCTTCGTATACCAGTATCTTTCTGACATCATTCACGATCGGCATCATGAGATATCTTCGAGCGATATTTTCTTGACGATCATTCTGAATATCGCAACGAACTACCTCTCTTTATGCCGTATCTTTTTCTGACATCATTCAAGCGTCTCGAACACATCTTCGTATGAATATCTTTTGCTCATCATGAGATATCGCAGAGCTAACTTCATCTGTATGCCAGCTGCACACTATGAGCATCATTGCAGATAACTTCTCTTCGTATGCCAGTATCTTTTATTGACATCATTCATGAATATCGCTAGACCAGTATTGCAGTCTTGTATGCCATATCACGGACATCTCATAACGCCACGGCTACACTTCATCTTGTATACTTTTGCTGTGACATATTCATGAATATCGCCACAGACTCCTTACATCTTCGTATGCCAGCACTTTTTCTTGACATCATTCATGAATATCGGCAACGACTACACTACATCTTCGTTTTTTTTTTTTTTTTTTTTTTTTTTTTTTTTTTTTTTTTTTTTTTTTTTTTTTTTTTTTTTTTTTTTTTTTTTTTTTTTTTTTTTTTTTTTTTTTTTTTTTTTTTTTTTTTTTTTTTTTTTTTTTTTTTTTTTTTTTTTTTTTTTTTTTTTTTTTTTTTTTTTTTTTTTTTTTTTTTTTTTTTTTTTTTTTTTTTTTTTTTTTTTTTTTTTTTTTTTTTTTTTTTTTTTTTTTTTTTTTTTTTTTTTTTTTTTTTTTTTTTTTTTTTTTTTTTTTTTTTTTTTTTTTTTTTTTTTTTTTTTTTTTTTTTTTTTTTTTGCCACATCCTATGTATCTTCAGGGTTTTGGGCCCAGTACTCTTGATATCTTCATGCCAGATATTTTCTTGCTCATTAGGATATCCCCCAAACCAGTACATTTCGTATGCGATCTTTTCTTGACATCATTCACGAATCGGCCACAGACACTACATCTTCGCTACGTATCTTTTTTTGCACTTCACAAATATCGCCGAACTCATTTTTTCGATCACATTTTTTCTTTGAATCTTCTAGATATCGGCAGAATACATCACCGTACCATATCTTTGTATTATCCATAGATATCGTCCAGACTACACTAAAACTTCGACCAGTCTTTTTTTGAATCATTCTGATATCAGAGACTACACTTATCTCTTGATCCATATTTTTTTCGTACTTATTCTGAGATATTAAAATAATTCATCCCTTAAAATCTTTTCGTCTTTTTTTAAAATTTTTAAAAAACCCCCATTTTTGTTAAAAAATTTTTGGCCCAAATCTTGTTCCGATTTCTTTTTCGTATCCCGAAACACTTTTCCCGATCCCCAGCTTTTTTGCCATTTAATTTTAAACCCCCAAAAAATTTTTTTTTCCCATTTTTAAAACCCCCCTCAAATTTCCCCCCCTTTTCTTCACTTTTCTTGAATCCAAATTTCCCGGGTTCCTTATTTCTATCTTCTTTTTGCACATTCCCAATCCAAACCCACTTTTTTTTAAAAATTCCCAAACCCAAATTTTAAACCCCATTTTTTTTGTTTTTAAATTCGGAAAATTTCTTGAGTTTTTCAAATCTTCATTCCCGAATACACCTTTCCATTACCAATATCTTTTTTTGAATCTTCAAAAAAACTTGGCCCTTTACTTTTCCCCCTTTTTTTTCTAAAACCCCCCCAACCCTTTTTTTTTTTCTTTTAAAATTTTCCCGGAACTCATTCTTCGATTTTTTAACATCATTCATGAAATCGCCAACTCCCGTTTTTTCTTTTCCAATTTTTTTTTAAAACCCCCAAAACCCCTTTAATTCCAATTTTCCCTTTTCTTTAGAATCCAGAATACCACATCTTGAGATTTTCTTCTTATATTTAAAATAAACCCCGGCAACTTTACCTTTTCCCATTTTCGGGGTATCCCCCGGGCTCTCTTCGATCCTTTTTTTTCTTGACTTTCAAAAATTGTCCGCCCCTTTTGATCCTATTTTTTCTTGACATCATTCAAAACCGCCCTCCCCCATTTTCGCCAGTATCTTTCTTGACTCATTCAGAATACCGGCTTCATCTTTCGAATCCAACCCGACATCATTCGGATGCCGAATAATTAATCTGTATTTGACATCATTCGTTCCCGAACTTACATCTTCTTTGAATTTTTTCTTGACTTTCATGAATATCGCGAACTCGCCTTTTCTTCTTTTTTTGACATCATTGGGTTCCGAACACGCTTTTTCTTCACGTATTTTTCGCATCTAAATAGGGGGTCGCTGCAAATTTGTCTATTTTTTACATCATTCCCCCGGACACCGCACTGGTTTTCTTTTCCGTCTTTTCTTGACATCTTTCCCGGAAAAATAAAAGTTTATCTTCACCAATATTTTTTTCCCCGTATCCCAGCCAAAATTTTGCAATCTTTTCTTGAATTTCGCAAGGGTTTTGAATCTTCATGCCATATTTTTTTGACTTTCTAGATATCGCACCAACACACTTTTTTAAAATTCCGGCTTCTTTTCTTGACATCATTCATGTACCCGCACAAAATTTTTTTTTAAAATTTCTATCCCCGTTTTTTCTTGATTTTCATTCAATTCCCTACATTTTTTGTAATGCCAGAAAATCCCTTTTTTTGACTATTCAGAAAGGGCCGAACTCACCTTTTTTTTTCGTTTTTTGGGCATATTCGAATATCGCCGCCCCTTAAATTCTTCTATTTTGTGCTTTCTTGTATCCCCAATTTTACCCACTTTTGAGCTATCTTTTTGACATCTATAAACCCCGTTTTAAATAAAAAACTTATTTTTTTTTAAATTAAAATTTTTCTTCATTCATGTTTCGCCCGCCCCCCCAACAAGTGTCCCGTATCTTCTTGACATCATTCATGAATATCGGCCCCAACCTCTTTCTGCCAGTATCTTTTTTTGCATCTGAATATCGGAAAACAAGTTTTTTTAAAATTCTTCGTTGGCCCCAATTTATTTTCTTAAGCGTCACGATTCGGCCTTGCCGAAATCTTTGAGCTTCCTTTTTGGCATCATTCACGAATATCGGACGGAAACATCTTCTTGCCGTATCTTTTCGAATATTAGAACATTCATCTTCCTACCTATCTTTTTGACTCATTAAACCCCCATCCCCCCCGACTTTTTACATCCGAATTCGGTATCTTAGAATGCCACAGATTTTTCCCAAAGGGAATCTAATTTTTAAAACCAATTTTCTTTTTCATCATTCATGAATTCAAAACCATCTTCATGCCAAATTTTTTTGACATCACGAATACCTTTTCCATTTTCATCCTTTTTCTTGACATCATTCAGAATATCCCCCGAACCCAACCCTCTTCGTATAAAACTTTCGCCTCTTTTCCGGGGCATCTTCATGGTGAACTTCGGGATACCCACCAATATCTTCTTGACATCGCCACAATATGGTTACCACGCTTTAATTTTTGCCATTTTTTCTTGCATCTTCGGGAAATCGCCGAATTTCCCCTTTGCCCTTTTTTTCTTGACTAAATATCCCAACTACGCCATCTTTCATGCCAGTTTTTGACTCATTCGGGATTCGCGGGAAACTCGCTTCAATCCATTCTTTTTGACATCATTCAAAGATATCGCGGGTACTTGTTTCAGCCGGTATTTTCGACATCATTCAGTTCCTACTAAACCTCTTGTTCCTTTTCTTGACTGCATAACCGGAACTACCACATCTTCGCATGCCGTATCTTTTCTTGACATCATTCACGATATCACCCCTTAGATTCTTCATCTGGCTTCTTTTTTGACATCATTCATGGATTCGGCCCGAACTTCGTACCATGCTTATGCTGTGACATCATTCATGAATATCGCAGACTCTTCATCTTCGTATGCCAGTATTTTTTCTTGAATCATTCATGAATATCCCCCGGGCTAACGCCCCTCTTCCTATGCCAGTATTTTTCTTGACATCATTCACGAATATCGGCCAGGCAACCTTCTTCTTGTGCTTTTTTTCTGACATCATTCAGGTTTATCGGCTAGTGTCTTCTTTGCCGATATTTTCTTGACATCATTCACGAATATCGCTGAGACTACTAGTTTGTAGATATCTTCGTGCCAGATATTTTCTGACTCATGAATATCGCAACGAGACTGCACTTCCATCTTCTCATGCCAGTATCTTTCTTGACATCATTCATGATATCGTCCTCGAACTCCACTTCATCTTCGTATACCAGTATCTTTCTTGACATCATTCATGAGATATATCGCCGAGACTAAACTTACATCTTCATATACCAGTAACATCTTTTCTTGACATCATTCAAGAATGTCGCCATGAGACTACACTTGCATCTTCGTATACCAGTATCTTTTATTGACATGTTCTTTGGGATATCATTGGACTACACATCTTGTAGATATCTTCGTATGCCATTATATTTTCTTGACATCATTCTGAGATTATCAACCACGGGACCCTTACATTATGTGCAGTATTTTTGTGTGGACATTATTCGCAGAATATCTTACGAGACTGCCCATGCCGTATGCAGTATCTTTCTTGACATCATTCATGAGATATCGGCAACGAGACTACCCATCTTCATGCCAGTATCTTTTTATTGTGTATTCTGAGATATCAGCCCAAGACTACGTCTTGTAGATATCTTCGTATGCCAATATATTTTCTTGACATCATTCACGGAATGCTCAGCCCCCAGACTACACGTACATCTTATTGTACCAGTATCTTTTCATGACATCATTCTGAGATATCAGCCACGGACTACATTTTTATCTTCGCATACCAGTATCTTTTTTCTTGACATCATTCACGAGATATCGCACGGACTGCGCCCACATCTTGTATGCCCAGTATCTTTTTCTGCCGACATTCATTCACGAGATATCGGCCTGAGACTACGCCCACATCTTCGTATGCAGTATCTTTCGTGACTTCATTCATGAAATATCGTCACGAGACTACCTTACATCTTCATGTGCAGTATCTTTTCTTGGCTTATCATTCATGAGATATCCTTACGAGACTCTGCCCATCTTCTTATGCCAGTATCTTTTCGGCCGGTGTTCCTTGAGATATCGTCACGAGACTGCCCATCTTCATGTGCCAGTATATTTTCTTGACATCGTTAAGAGATATCATACGAACTACCTTTATCTTCATATATACAAGTGTCTTCTTGACATCATTCGTGAGATCTCCCATTGAGTTCATACATCACTTCGTATGTCGTATCACTCTTGACATCGATTCATGAATATATTTGAGACTACACTTACATCTTAAGTACATAAGTATCTTTTCATGACATAATTCATAGAATGTACTTGAACTACACATGCATCTTGAACATACCATTAACACTGTAGCATCATTCACGAGATATCATCAGCCCACGAGACCCTACACGGCCATCTTCTTTCTGAAAGTATCTTTTCTGCCTTTATTTACGAATATCGGCACGAGACTACGTACATCTTCAGCCACAGTATCACTGCCGACATACCATTCCCGGATATCGGCTTGGAACTACTGCATCCCATAAATATCCTTCCCGTATGCCAATCTCCACTACTTGACATCATTCGTGAATATCTGCTGGGACTACCCTCTTCGTACCTCTGCACAGTCTGTCTTTTTCTTGACACTCCCATTATAGATATCGTCCTCGAGACTTCACTTGCATCTTCAATATGCCGGTATCTTTTTGCCACGACATCATTCGTGCGGAGATATCACCCACGGGACTAAACACATCTTCAGCGTGCCGATATCTTCGCCGACATCATTTTCATGAATATCGCCGCGGGAACCTACGCCCACGTATTCGTAATACCAGTATCTTTTAATGACATCGACCATGAGAATATCAGCCCCGAGAACCACGTATTGTGAATATCTTCGTATGCCAGTATATTTTTGCAACATCATTCGCGAATATCTGCGAAGGACTACACACCCACGTCTTCGTATGCAGTATTTTGTATGGAACATTATTCATGAAACATCCTTACGAGACTACACGCCACATCTTCAATATACAGTATCTTTCTTGACATCATTCATGAGATATCGGCAACAGACTACGCCCATCTTCGTATGCCCGGTATCTTTTAATGACATCATTCACGAGATATCGGCCCCAGACTACACGTCTTGTAGAATATCTTCGAATACCAATCTCTTTTCTTGACATCATTCACAGGAATCTCATTTAAGACACACATCTATCTTCATTATTCCTCAGTATCTTTCTTGACATCATTCACGAGATATCAGTCACAGGACACGACCACATCTTACTTCAGTATCTTTTCTTGACATCATTCTGAATATCTTTATTCTAAGACACCCATCTTCGTATGCCAGTATCTTTTTCTTGACATCATTCACGAGATATCAGCCACGAGACTACACCACATCTTAAGCTGCAGTATCTTTTTCGTGACTTCATTCGCGAGATATCGTCACGATTCCACCCATCTTCATACAGTATCTTTTTCTTGACATCATTCTGAGATATCGCCACGAGACTACACTTGTCTTGTGTGCAGTATCTTTCAATGGCTTGTTCATGAATATCGTCACGAGACTACACTTACATCTTCTGCAGTATATTTTTAGCAGTATCATTCTGAATATCACCTTTGAGACCACCCATCTTCTATTCTGATATCTTTTTGTGACATCATTCACTTGAGATATATTTGAGACTACACTTACATCTTCGTATGCAGTATCTTTTTCTTGACATCGATATGAGATATCGGCTTCGAGACTACACCCCCATCTTCGTATGCCATTATCTTTTTCTTGGCATCATTCATGAGATATCACACGAGACTACGTACATCTTCGTATGCATTATTTTCTTGACATCATTCACGAGATATCATGCAGGCTACTCATCATCTTCTTACTCTGTATCACTACTAACATCATTCACGAGATATTCGTACGAGACTACGTACATCTTCGTATACCAGTATCTTTCTTGACATCATTCACGAGATATCGGCCCGGACTACACGTCTTGTAAATATATCTTCGTATGCAATATATTTTTGACATCATTCGTGAGATATCACTGAGACTACACCCATCTTCGTATCTCAGTATCACTGTATTATCATTCACCAAAATATCGTCCTCGAGACTGCCCATCTTGTATGCCAGTATCTTTCTTGACATCGTGCAGATATCACTACGAGACTAAACTTGTCTTCGTATGCAGTATCTTTCTTGACATCATTCTTGAGATATCACTTAGTGAGACTACACTTACATCTTCGTATGTAAGTATCTTTTATTTGTCATTCATGAGATATCGGCCTGGACTACACGTGTGTAGATATCTTTAAATGCCAGTATATTTTTCTTTGACATCATTCACGAGATATCATACGAGACTACGCTTTGTCTTCGTATGCGAGTATTTTTGTGTGGACATTATTCGCGAGATATCGCCACGAGACTACACCATCTTCGTATGCAGTATTTTGTATGGACATTATTCATGAGATATCGCCACGAGACTTCTTACATCTTCGTATGCTAGTATCTTTTTCTTGACATCCATTCGCGAGATATCAGCAACGAGACTACATGTCTTCGTGTGCCAGTATCTTTTATTGTATCATTCTGAATATATTTAAGACTACACGTCTTGTAAGATATCTTCGTATGCCATTATATTTTTCTTGACATCATTCACGAGATATCATACAAGACTGCACTTACATCTTCGAGCATGCCAGTATCTTTTTCTTGACATCATTCACGAGATATCGGCCACGAGACTACACTTACATCTTGTATGCCAGTATCTTTTTCTTGACATCATTCTGAATATACCGCGAGACTACGCGTCTTGGCGTATGCCCGGTATTTTTTCTTGGCATCATTCGCGGAATATCGCCAAAGACACACTTGCATCTTGTTGTGCCCAGTATGCGCTGCCGACGCCATTCGCGGAATATGGCATGCGAGGTAGAGATAACGTTCGATGATCTCTACGCGGAATAATGTCAGCGCATCTGGCGCCACAGGCTCTCAATGTAGTCTCAGTGGCAATATCTCGCGGGCAATATCAAGCGCTCTGCACTCCCGAATCATCTGTCATAACCAGCATATCTCATAGATAATGTCAACGCGCGGCTCACTAGCATACTAACTCTGTCTAATCGTAACGTATCACCGTAGTGATATCCAGCTATGCTGGCAGTGGCGATATCTGGTCTTGGGCGATATCTCGTGAGCGATGTCACGACAAAAGATGCGCGCCCGCGAAGTATAATGCTGGTGCCGACAGATGATGTCGCAAATTGCTAACCACGAATATAATCTAGTGCGTGGCGACTATCTCGCGAGCAGTCCGCGCGAAAATACTGGCGCTGCGAAGGCGTAACAGTCTAATCTCGTGGCGATATATGCAGACGTTACAAATACTGGCGGCCGGCGAAATATAGTGTAATCTCCCGTGGCATCAATAGAACGATGTCAAGCGTCTGCAACATGCAGGCGCCTCTACTGACGCGTGATCTCGTATCTCGCAGACAGTGTCCTTAAAATCTAGCATACAACGATAACGAAAATGTGAGTCTCGCGCGTGCTCTGGGTAATGTCACCTAACATACTGAAGATGAACTAATCTCGTGGCGTGTCTCGTAGACGTGTCAGAAAAAATAACGCATGCAAAGATGTAATGTCTCGAACGATATCTTATAGATATTAATAAGAAAAAATATGGCATACGAAAGTGTGAATGTCGTTACATTCTGCAGTGTCAGAGCAAAATACTCTGACGCTGCGAAATATCTAAAACAATGTAGTCTCCGGCGATATCTCCTGAGTAATGTGGCGCGCGACTCTGTTCTATCGTAACTAAGTATCTCGAAATGATATTGAAAAGACTGGTATGAATGCCGTAACGATATAGTAATAAACAGATATTGTCGAAAAAATAATGAGCATGCGGCTGGCATTAATAGCTCGTGGCGACATTGTCTCATGAATATTCTCGAAGACCAGCCAGCCTCACGAAAGAATAGTGTGATCTCGGCGTATCTCATGGATGATATCGAAAAAGACTACTGGCATGCGAAAGATATAATCAGCGTATCACAAGATCAAATATCTCATGAATGTATCAAAAGATGCTACGGCATACGAATGTAGTCTCGTGAATGATGTCAGAAAATATACTGGCGCCAAGAGCGAAGTGTAGTCTCATCGACGATATCTCATGAATAATCACGAAAGACTGCTGGCGCTACAGATGTGAAATTGTAATCTTTCGTGGCGATATCTTTCATGAACTGATGTCGAAAAAGACTGCTGGCATACAAAATGTGCTACGATAACAAGCGACGTGTCTCATGAATGAAGTCACGAGATAGTAACGTCGAAGATAGCAAGTGTAGTCTCGTGGCCGATGCTCTCGTGAATGATATCAGAAAAAGACTGTTTGTGCGAATAATGCGATCTCGTGGCGAATCTCGTGATGATATCAGCACGATGCTATTCACGTGCTCTCGTGACAAATATCTCATGGAATGATGTCGGCGATACACTAACATGCAGCGTCTTGGCTCTAGAACCGTCCCGTAGACAATGTCGCATCTTACTGGCACATTCGAAAGACATGCAGGCATTGGTCTTGGGCGATATCTCGTGAATGATGTCGGTAGATGCTGCTGCAGGTAGTATAATCTCGTTACTCTCGCGAGCCAATGTCGAAAAAGATACTGGCATGCAGTGGCGGTCTCGTGGCGATGTCTGCATGAATAATGTCACACAAAAGCCACACGGCATGCGAAGATGTGAGAGGTAGCGATCTTTCTCAATGCGACTCTCAGTGAATGAAATCGAAAAATATGCTGGCATGCGGGTATCGGCTACGTGTGAACCGGGCCGTGCTCTCATGAATGATGTCGTAGGCTGCGGCATCCGAGATGTGAAAGTGTGTCTCATGGCGACTCTGCATGAATGTCGAAAAAGATGCTGGCATGCGAGCCAATCTCGTGGCGATGCATGAATGATGTCGAAAAAGTTACTGACGCTGCAACAGCTGTCTCGAGGACATGTCTTGTGAATGATGTCAGATCTTTGACATACGACCTCGTGATGCAGCTCTCGTGCGATATCTGCGAATGTCGAGAAAAACCTGCTGGCATACAGTATCTACAAGATGCCGGGCGATGTCTCGTGGTGTCCGAAAGGATGGCACGAGTATACGGGCTGTACGTCTGTCTCGTATTGTCGTGGATGTTGAAAAGACCTGACGCCGAAGAAAGATGCTCGTAGCGATGCGTGAATGTCGAAAAAAGCAATAGTATACGAAGATATACATCTTGTCTCATGCTTGATGTCTCGCGAACGATGTCGAAAAAGACGGCATGCAGATGGCAGGTGTAGTCTCGGACCGTATCTCATGGTGATGTCGAGAAAGATATGGCATGCGAAAGATAACGAAAATGTGATCTCGGGCCGTATCTCATGGTGATAATCGAACTACTTGCATGCGAAGATCTAAATCATCAGTCGTTGGCGCGATATCCACTCGTGTGATAAATCAAAGAAAAATATGCGGCATGCGAAGAATGTGAGTAGTGATCTCGCGACGTGCGGTGGAAATCGCGAAAAGATGCTGGCATGCGGGTGAATGTGATCGCAACCGCTCTCATGAATGATATTCCGAAAAAGACTACTGGCATACGGGCTCTTCGAAATTGTGATCGTGACGATATCTCATGAATGATGCAGATAACACTGGCATAGATATGTAATCTCTCGCCAATATATCGTGAATGATGTCAAGAAAAAACTGCGGCATACGAATGTGATGCGTGGCGTGTCTCGTGAATGATGTCCGAAAAGGATACTATTATGCGAATGTACATGTAATCTCGTATGTCGTGATTCGATGTCGAAGAAAAAGATACTGGCTTTGAGTACATATCTTGGGGCCGACTATCCCGTGAATGATGTCAGGAAATACTACTGGCATCCTGAACTATCTACAGAACGTGTAGTCTTGGGCCGATATCTCGTGAATAATGTCAACAGTACTGTGCTACAGATGAAAATCCTTAATCTCGTTGCCAATATCTCATGAATGATGTCGAAAAGATGCACAGCACCGAATAAGAATGTGATCGTGGCGTATCTCATGAATATCACACAAAATACTGGCATGCGAGAGATGGCAGTGCTGTCTCGTAACTAGAATGATGTCGAAAAAATACTGGCATGCGAAGATATCTGTACGTGTGGTGCCGGGCCGTTATCTCATGGTGACTGTCGTAAAAGACCTTTATCACGAAGATGGCTCTGATCTATGGCGACTATCGTGGTGATGTCGAAAGATCTTTGCATGCAGATGTGGTTGGTCTCGTGGCGACGATAATCGAGAAAAAGATACAGCGCACGAAAGATGTAAATATAGGACGATAACTCTTGTGAGATGATGTCCGAAGATGCTGAAAGATAAGTCTTCGTCTCGACGATACGAATAATGTCGGAAAAACCTATACTGACATGCAGCGATATCCTGAACGTGTGGTCTCGGGCGTTATGGCCGGACCAGGTGTCGAAAAGATGCTGGCCTCTAAAAAATATTGCGTATATGATATAAGTAATGATATAAGTGGTAATATTGAAAAAACTATTATACGAAGGCTCTACATCTGATCTCGTGGCAATATATAAATGAATGTGTCCAAGAAAAACAATAGTATGCGAAGATAACACGTGGCGACTACTCCGTGGCATTAATATTACGTGAACAATGATAAGAAAAAGAATAATGACACATACGAAGAATATGAGGTATAATCTCGGGCAAATATCATGAATGTCAGAAAATACACGGCATACAGGCTCTAAATGTGATCTCAGTAAATATCCTGATGTGTCAGCGACTGCAACAGTGCAATATGAAATGTAATCTCGTAGTAATCTCTCGTAGACAAATATCATATGCAGCATGCCAGCGATATAGTACAATCTCGTGACAACATCTCGTGAATGAATACAAAAATTAAAACATTAAAATAATGCAAATGCGACAACGGCTATGCGAATGATATCAAAAAGATATGCATGCGAAAATATAGTGTCTCGACGTTGTCTCTCGCAGGTAAGTGCAAAATGCTGGCAACAGCGATAATGTAGTGCTCGTGGCGTCTCATAGATAATCGCTTTGGCATCACGAAATGTGAAGTGCAATGTAACGGCAATATCTCGTGAATAGTGCAAAATATGCGCGAAAAAATAGTGTAGTGCGTAGCTAAATATCTCGTGGAATAATAAGAAAAGAGCTTTAACACTCACAAGATAGTAAAATCTAAATGGCGATATCTCGTGAATGATAATAAAAAAAATATGCGAAAAACTCTTGCTGAAATAACAGCTCTGTCTCAGGTGATAATCGAAAAAATCTTTAACATACGAGGCAATATCGAATATTATCGCGCTCTGCAACATATGCGGACGTCTACAAGACATTGTGGTCTTGATGATATCTGCGTGAATAATGTCGTAAAAGATGCTGGCATGCGAAAGTGCGAGTGCAATGCTCGTTGCCGGTATCTCATGGTGATGTCGGGCGATGCGGCATGCGAGATGTAAGTGCTGTCTCGTAACGTCTGCTCTCGTGAATAATATCACACAATCTTTGGCATGCGAGAGATGTAGTGTAGTCGTGGCGTGTGCAAATGAGATGATGATAAAGAAGAATATCTTGGCATGCGAATGCTCTGACCTGTGGTGCTCACGATGCGATGTCTCAGTGAATGATGTCGTAAAAAGATGCTGGCGCTACAGATAGTGTAGTCTCGCGATATCTCATGAATGATAAAAAAAGATCTTATCGTGTGATATCTCGCGAATGATGTCGAAAAGATGCTGGCATACGAAAGATAGTATGTCTCGGAGACGATAACTCTTTATGAATGATAATCGAAAAAGATACTGGCATGCGAAGATAGTGTAGTCTCGTTGCGTTGTCACGGTGTCCAGGAAATATGCAGCATGCGAAGTATCTACAAGGTGTGGTCTCGGGCGTTATCTCGTGGTGTCACTTTGTATACGAAGATGTAACTCAGTCTCGTGTGTCTCGTGGTGTTAGAAAAAGACGCGGCTATACGAATATTGCGTGTGGCTCTCGTAGCTCTCGTGATGATGTCGAGAAAAAACCGTGGTATGCGAGATGGCGATAACAGTCTCGTGGCGATATCTGAATGACAATGAAAAAAAGATGTGTGCACGGGCTGTGAATAACAATCTCCCGAGGCCGTATCTCATGAATGACCTGTCAGCGCGGGTGCACGGCGCTACGGAGCTGTAAAGAAATGTGATCTCCGAACCTGCTCACGCTGGATGATGATAAGATGCTGGCGCCCGGGCTCGAAGATTAACGATCTCATTCTCTGTGAATAGTCAGAAAAAAAACCTGCTGGCATACGCGTCGTACTGTCTCTCGAACAACCTATCATGCGGTGAGAATGCGAAGATGCTGGCATGCAGCAACAGTCTCGTGGCGACTATCATGAACGGTGTCAAATCTTCTTGGCATGCGAATATCTGCAAGGCGTATCAGTGGTCTTGGGCCGATATCTCTGAATGTCGTAGATGCTGGCATCGAAAGATAACGAATGTGCGTGGCCGATATCTCGTGAGCTGATGTCGAAAAAAATGTGGTATACGAGATGTGTGTGGATACGTGGCGATCATGAATGACGCAACAACTACATGTGGCTCGCACTCTGAAGTACTAAGTGTAATCTCGAGGCCGTGTCTCATGAATGATGTCGAAAAAGATACTGACTTTGCTCCCGAGTGCAGCAGTCCAGGGCCGATAAGATGACTGTCGAAAGATACGGCATGCGGGATAACAGTGTCTCATGGCGATATAAATAGAATGATGTCAGAAATATGCTGTGCGGAAAACAACGAACCAGTCTCGTGACGATGTCTCCTTGGACGTCACGAAAGATACTGGCATGCAGCGACTGTAATGTGGTCTCGTGGCGATATCTAAGTAAAATACTGGCATGCAGATGAGTGTAATCTCGTATTCTCATGAATGAAATGCGAGAATCTGCGGCATATACAGATGTAGTACAATCATAAATGACGACCATCTCGTGAATGATGTCGAGAAAAAGATGCTGGCGCTCCCCAGATGTGAAGAATACGATCTCGTGGCGATATCTGTGAATATCAAAACGATCTGACATGCGAAGATAACACATTAAGCAGTCTCGTGGCCGTGCGTGAATGATGTCGAAAAAGATAACGGCGCCGAGTGGCGATATTGGTCTTTGAACCGACTATCCCATGAATGATGTCGAAAAAAGCTGCTGGCATGCGAATATCTACAGACGTGTGGTCTTGGTGACTCAATAAATAAAGATACTGGCATGCGAGATGGCAGAATGTAATCTCGCGTTGCAGTCTCTCGCGAATGATGTCGAAAGCTGGCATACGAAGAAAATGCAGTACGTCTCATAACGACTATCTGCGCCAGTCTTTATCCACTACCAAAACCTTTTGGCGAAGATAACAATGTATTGTAACGTCTATAGCAGACCAACTGGCAAAAATACTAAGCTCGAAGATGATATATCATCGCGTAATGATAAAACCTTTGTACCGAATATCTGGCTGCGTGTGATCTCGGCCGTGTCTCTGTGAATGATGTCGTAAGATACTGGCATACGAAGATAAGATATAAACAGCGTATCTGTGAATGATGCTGGCATACAGATGTAGTTTAGTCTCGTGGCGTCTCATGGTGATGTCGAAAAGATGCTGGCACTGAAGATAGTGTAGTCTCGAGAACAATATCTTATGAATGATGTCCGAAAAAAGTACCATACGAATATTGATCATTAACTCTGCGGTGTCAAGAAAAATATGCTGGCATACGAAAATCTCTAAGGCGGCGTAGTGCCGGGCCCGTGTCTCGTGAATGTGTCAGAAAAGATGCTGAAGCGAGATATTGCGTGTAATCTCGTATTATCGTGAATGATGTTGAAAAGATGCTGGCTATACAATATTAAATGGTGTCCCATAGTATACGAGGTAGTGCGTGTAGTCTCGTGGCGATGTCTCATGAATGATGTCGAAAGACAACATACGAAGATAAGATGCTCCGGGCCAGTCTCTCGCGGATGATGTCGAAGCGCCTGCAACGAAGATATAAAGTCTGAGCCGATATCTCATGGGTTAATCTGAAAAGATATTTGGCATGCAGCGAATAAATGACGTGATGTCAGGGAAATATCCTGCTGGCATGCAATAACGAATGTGGTCTCGTGATATCTCATGAATGAGAGTCACGAATGGCGGCATGCGAAAGATAACGGTGGTCTCGATGACGTATCTCGCGGACAATCGAAAAAGATGCGGCATGCGAGATGAGATGATCGTTCATGAATGGTCTGCGAAGACTGCGGCGCTCACAGACTCTAATGTGATCTCGCGGCGTCGCTCGTGAATGATGTCGAAAAGATATACAGATGTAGTAACAGTCTCGTGATATCTCATGAATGAGTGCGAAAGATAACGGCGAAGATGTGAAGTGTGGTCTCGTGGCCGTCTGTCTGTGAACGATGTAAAAACTTTGGCAGCTGCACGGTGTAGTGCAGTCGTGGCGATATCTCTCGTGGTGTGAAAATAATGTATGGTGTGCGTAGCGTGACAATATCTCGTGAATCGATGTCAAGATATGGCATGCGAAGATACGATAGTCTTAAATTTACGACTATCCGTGAATAATGTCAAAAGCATCTGCAACATGCGAAGAATGTCTTACAGAACGTATGGTCTTGGGCGATATCTCGTGAATCAGTGTCATGCGCGTCGCTGCAGATAAGTGTCTCATTACTTATATCTCATGGTGATACAAAAAAATACGCATACAACTAATCAGCAAACAAACGATATCTCATGAAATAATGTCACACAAAAAACAAAAAACATGTACGAAAATATGAAATCGTCTCGTGGCGATATGTGAATGATGTCGCATATACTGGCAATGCAAATATCTGACACGTGAGCATTCTCAGGCGCAAATAGCCTGCATGAATATTGTCAATATGCAGCATGCAGATGTAAGTCTTGTCTCGCGCGTATCAAATGATAAAAAAATACAACATCTTGCGAAAATATTAATTTGAATATAAATGACGATATCGCAGGTAATGTCAAAAAACACTGGCATCACAAAACTGTGAAATGTAATCTCGAGACGATATGCTGAGTGATATCGCGCATGCAACATCTGGAGAAATATAAAGAATATAGTACGTATCTAAGATGTGTCTGCAGCACTATACTAACATACGAAATCTAGACGTGTGTCTCGAGCCGTCTCATGAATAATAATCAACAATATAAAGAAAATCTAACACATGTAATCTCATGTAATATCTCGCAGGTGTGATAGCGTACTAATACTAAAATGGCAAATATATTCTGTGGCAATATCGTGAGTGTATCATAATAATGCTGCAAAGATATTGTGCTAATCTCGTGGCGACTCTCATGAATAATGTCAGCATACAGCGACAAGCAGTATAAGACGACTCTCTCATGAATGACTGTCTGAAAAAAGATGCTGACCTGAATGTAGCTCTCAAAGCCCATCTCATGGTGTGTCAACACAGATAACAGTGCTCAATGTAATAACGTATATAAATGAATAATAAAAAATCTTTAACATACAGATATGGTAGCTCTCGTGTTGAAATATCTCATAAATAAATCTCGCATCTTAATATACATCAAAGTGTAATCTAAATGACGACTACTCTCATAGTGTGTCCGAAAAAAATATACCACAACGTACAGGTACAAGACGTGTGGTCTTGGGCGTCTCTGAATGATGTCAGCATGCGGCATGCAGGCTGTGAATAATCTCCGGGACATTATCTTGTAGACTCGATCTCGAGGCACTATGCTGGCATACAGATATAAGTGGCGTCTCGTGCGATATCTCTGGATGATGGTCGAAAAGATACTGAGCATCGAAGAGTATCTAAGACAATGTCTCAGGCGATATCTCGTGAATGATGTCAAGAAAAATACTGGTATGCGAAAAGACAACACGTGCGTCTCGTGGCCCGTATCTCGTGAGATGATGTCGGAAAAAATAATGTATGCGAGATGCGATAACAGTGTAAGTGACGTGCGCGGTGATGTCGAAAGATGAACACAGTCTGGTATGATCTCGGGCCGGTAATCTCGTGAGAATGATATGTCGAAAAAGACTACTGGCATGCAATCAACAAAATGCTGTCTCGAGACACAATATCTCTGTGAATGTATCCGCGAGCATGGCATACGAATGTCTCGTGTCTCGTGAATGATGATAAAATATGCGGCATGCGAAGATGTAGTGTGGTCTCGTGGCGATGTCTCATGAATGAAGTCACGAAAAGATGCTGGCATGCGAAAAGATCTTAGTCTTCAGTCCTATTGGCGATACTAGAGATGATGTCGAAAGATACTGGCATGCAGGCTAATGTGATCTCTTGACACGATATCATGAATGGTCACGGCGAAGACAACGGCGCTGCAGATGTGACCGTGACCCGTCTCTCGTGGTGATGTCAGAAAAAAGATACTGACTTGCTCTGAAAGATGTGAAGTGCGATCTGTGGCGTGTCTCGTGAATAATGTCGAAAAGATGCTGTATGCGAATGTACGTGTGATAAGCCTATAAACAGATGATGTGTCCGAAAAAGATACGGCATACGAATGTGCGGTCTTTGAGGCCGACTGTCCCCGCCAGTGATGTCGAAAAAAACTACTAACGGCATGCGGTGTGCCGCAGACGTGTGGTCTTCGGGCGTGTCTCGTGAATCGTGTCGGCAAAAGATGCTGGCATGCGGAAGATAACGAGTGTGGAGATATAGACAGCGATGTCATGAATGATGTCCGCACTACAAGCAATGAAGTCGTAGTCTCGTAACGTCTTCTCGCCGAATGTCGCACGAAACCCTTTTGGCCCGCGGAAGGGTCAAGGTAACAGTGCAAACGGCGACATCTCGTGGTGTCGAAAAACAGGCAATACACAACAAGTAGCTGATGTCGGGTGATGTCTCGTGGTGACTGTCGTAAAGATACAGCTACGAATGTGGTCTCATAGCGACTATCTGCATAGTGTCAGGAAAAAATACTGGCGAGATGTGAGTTTAGTCTCCGTAAATGTATCGTGGCAGATGTATCAGCGGCGCTCTAACAATCAGACTCTTAATCGATATCGGAACGACGCGCGAATGATGTCGAGGAAAAGATACTGGCAAGATATCACCACAAGACGTGTAATCTTGGGCGATATCTCCTGAATGTCGTAAGATGCTGGCATACGGGCTGAGTGTTCTCAGTCTCATGGCGTATATAGCCAGATGATCGAAAAGATTACTGGCATGCGAGATGTAGTTTGTCGTGGCGATATCTGCAGATGTCGAAAGATGCTGTGCGAATAATGTAGTCTCGAGGACGACTGTCTTGCGGACGTGTCGAAAAAAGATACTGACATGCAGATGTAGTGTGGTCGTTGCGTTATGCGAGATGATTAATCGAGAAAGACTGCGGCGCTACAGCGACATCTAGACGTGTGGTCTCGGCCGTGTCTCGTGAATGACTGTCGAAAAAGATACTGACGTGCGAACCGTGTGGCTCGTGGCGATATCGTGAATGATGTTAGATACGCTATACGAAAATGCGGCTCGTAATCGTGTATGTCTCGTGAATGATGTCAGAAAAAAAAATAATGGTATGCGAAGATAACGTGCTGAATTTCGTGGCGATGCCTCATGAATGATGTCGAAAAAGATAACATGCGAAGGCTCTTAATGCTCGCCGTTGTCTCATAGATGATGTCGAGAAAAGACTGCTGGCATACGAAAGATAGCTCTCGAGAGCCCTTCGCTCTCGCGAATGTCGAAAAACATACAGATGTAGGTGTAGTCGCAAATGACGACTATCTCGTGGTATTAATCATACTAACATGCGAGCTAAGAGTGTAGTCTCGTGACGATATCTCGCGAATGAAGTGCGAGATGCGCTGAAGATGTAGTGTAGTCGACCGTGAATGACTGTCGAAAAAGATAACGGCATGCGAAAAGATGTAGTGCGGTCTCGTGGCGTATGAAGAGATGTCCGAAAAGACCTCTGTTGTGCGGATGTACGGTAATCTCGTGACCTATCGTGAGATGATGTGAAAAGACGCTGGCAGCAGGATGGAAGCAAATAAAGTGAAGATGATGTCCAAAAGCTTCTTTGGCATGCAGATGTCGGCGTAGTCTTGGGGCGATATCTCGTGAATGATAATCAGAAAATATTTAACGCCTGAAGATCTACAAAATCTTGTCGACCAAATCCTCTCATGGTGTGCAACAAACTCTTAGCATCTTTAATAAAATATAATCGTATACGTAATATGCGCAAAATATGGCATACGAAGAATATAAAATATGATCCGTGGCGATATCTGTGAAGATGATGTCATCTGCTGCAACATACAGCGTATCTTTAATACATTGTCTCGAACCGTATCTACATAGATGAATAATAAGCGTCTTTGGCATACGAAAGGCTGTGAAATATAATCTCACATAACAGTATAAATGAACAATGGCATTTTAACATACAAGCGATATATTTAATCTGTGAGCGTATATCATGAATGATAATAGTTGTTTAACCTAAAGATATAAAATGTGGCTCTCAAAAAGGACGATATCTTATAGGCATCAATGTCAAAAAAAATCTAACGCTGCAAAAAAAATGTGTGTAATACTGTTTATCTTTCACGAGGCAATAAAAATACTGCAACATACAAATATCTAAAACGTGTCTCAAAATAAATATAAGATGTGTCAAACACAACGCTGCAAATGAATCTTTAATCTATGCGATATATCGTGAATATCGACTCACTGACAGCTGCATGTAATCTCGTAACTGATATCGAATGATATCGGCATTAACGTACAACGAATATGCGTGTGATGCGAGCGATATCATAGTGATGTCGCGATCACACGATCGAATGTCGGCAGCGTGTCTCGTAAATAATGTCAGCGCTATCTTTGGCATACAGTACAAGACATTAGGTCTTGGGCCGATATCTCGTGAATGACTATCGTAAAGATACTGGCATGCGAAAATACAGTGTAGTATAGGTGCCGATGCTCCTCATAATTTCAATGTCCCGAAAAAGACTACTGGCGCTACAAACCGCGAGGCTCTCGCGGCGATATCTCATGGTGATGTCAGAAAAAATACTGGCGGCGCAGCTCTTAGTGTGTCTCGTGGCAATATCTCATGGTGATGTCGAAAAAAGATGCTGGCATGCAAGCGTATCAAGTAAGTCATTGCTCAAATATCTGTGGTGTCAGCAGACTGCTGGCATGCAATAAATTAGCGGTCGCCGATGGCGTTGTCTCATGGTCGATAATAAGAAAAAAATCGCGTGCGGGCCTTGGTGAAGTCTGTAACTATCTCATGAATGTCGAAAAAGACTGCGGCAGCACGAGCTGTAGTGTGTCTCGTAACGTCATCTCGTGGTAATGTCACTCCTGCGGCATGCGAATATCTACAGACGTAGCGGTCTTGGGCCGATGTCTCTGAATGATGTCGTAAAGATGCTGGCATACAGACTAAAATCGTCTTCGTTGGCGACTAATAAGCGGATGATGTCCCGAGAAAACGAATACTGGCATGCACGAAAAAATAACTGGTCTTCAACAACAGTATCTCGCAGAATGTGTCGAAAAAATAACGGCATGCGAAGAATGATGTAATCTCGTAACGCTCATGAATGATGTCCGAAAAAGATACTGGAATACGAATGTAGTTGGTCTCGTTGTGAGTGTGGCGGACGGTGTCAGGAAGGCTGCTGGCATCACAGGCCTGTGAGTGTGATCTCGCAACGACCTCTGTGAATGACTGTCGAAAAAATGCTGGGTACGAAGTATGTCTCGTGACGTCGTAGTGTCGAAAAAGACTGCTGGCATGCGAAAAGATGGTCAACCAATGCCGTGGCGTGTCTCGCGGATGATCAATCGAGCGAATCGCGTACCTAACAGTGCCTGAATCAGTCTCGACGTGTCTCGTGGTGATGATAAGAAAAACCTGCTGACATGCGAACATCTACAAGACGTGTAGTCTTTGGTGCGATGTCGTGAATGGTGTCAGCCATGCCTGGCATGCGAAGATAATAATAATCTGGTGCCGGCTATCTCATAGATGATGTAAAGTGCGGCATGCAGATGAATCTCGTGGCATTATCTCGTGAATGATGTCAAGCCTGCACGGCATACCTTATCTACAGACGTGTAGTCTTGGGCGATGTCTCGTGGTGTCAGCATAAAATGCGGCGCCGCGAAAAATGTAAAATGTAATCTCGTTGCCGTATCTCGCCAGACGTGTCAAGCATACGGAAAACTGAATAACAATCTCGTCAACATATCATGAAGATGTGTCACACAAAATACTGGCATACGAGATAGTAAAGTCTTAGTCTCGTGGCATCTCTACATGAATGATGTCGAAAAAGATACTGGCATACAGCGTAGTCTCGTGACGACCTCGTGATAATGTCGAAAAAAGCATGCGAAGTATCTGAACGTGGTCGCGGGCCGATATCTCTGAATGATTAGTCGATAAAAAGATACTGGCATACGAAAGATAATTAACGGCTCTCATTGCCGATATCATGAATGATGTCCGAAAGCCGAATACTGGCATGCGAGGCTGTAAATTGTAGTCTCGTGACGTCTTCTCATGAATGATGTCGAAAAATACGGCATGCGAAGATAACAGGTGTAATCTCGTGGCAGCTGTCGCCAGATGATGTCAGGAAAAGATACTGGCATACGAAGATGTGAATTAACAGTCTCGTGGCGACAATGTCGAAAAGATACTGGCGCTGCGAATGAGTACGATCTCAATGTGAATGACTCACGAAAGACACGGCATACCGAATGCGAGTGTAGTCTCGTGGCGACCTTTCATGGTGTATAGAGAAAAAAGAATGCTGGCATATACGAAAATGTAGTAACATTGATGACGATGTGCGTGGATGATAATCGAAAATATGCTGGCATGCGAAGATATCTTACAAGACGTGTGATCTTGGTGGATGTCTTATTGGTGATTGTCAAGTGAGATGGCGTACCGAAGATGTGAAAATTGTAGTCTCGTTGCCGATATCTCGCGGAATGATGTCAGAAGATGCACGGCATACGAAGTGTAAGTCTGTAACAGTAATCCAAAGAAAAAATATGCTAACATGGCATATCTGGGCGACAGTGTGGGCCGATATCTCATAGATGATGTCATGAATACTGGCATCAAATGTAGATGTAATCATAAACTACCATAACTCATAGATAATGTTTTTAACATACGAAGAATGTAAGTAGTCTCATGGCGATATCTCATAGAATAATGTCACTGCAAAATAACAACATCTGAAGATGTGGTGTAAGAATATCGAATGGCGTCTATCTCATAGATGATGTCGAGAAAATATACAGCATACGAAGATATCTACAATGCAGTCTCAGGCGATATCTCATAGACCAGTATCAATAAAAAGAATGCTGGCATACCTGCGAAAGAGATGTAAGTGTAATCTCATGACGTATCTGCATGAATGATGTCAAGAAAGATGCTGGCATACGAAGATGTAGTTTAGTCTCGTGGCGATGTCATGGAATGATGTCAAGAAAAAGATACTGACATACAAAGATGTAAGTGTGAGCTCGGACGATATCTTATGAATGATCAGAAAAAGATACTGGCATACGAAGATCTAGTGTAATCTCGTTGCAATGTCTCACGAGTAGTGTCGAAAAATATGCTGGCATACGAGATATCTACAAGGCCGTATATGTGACCATTATCTGCCGTGAATGATGTCGAAAAAAAAAGATGCTGGTGCTCGAGATGTACGATATAATCTCGTGCTTCGATATCTCGTGAATGATATCAAAAAAAAGATACTGGTATGAAAAGATGTACGTATGAATCTCGTAGCCGATATCTCGTGAATGATATCAAAAAAAACAATAGTATACGAAGATAACCGCAGTAACTAGTCTCGCGCTGATATCATGAATGATGTCAGAAAGATACTGGCATGCCGAGATGTAGAGGTGCGGTCATTGGCGATATCTCGTGAGATGATGTCGAGAAAGATACTGGTAGTCGAAGAGATGTACGTGTGGTCTCGTGGCCGATGTCTCGTGAATGATGTCGAGAAAAGATGCTGGCATACGAGATGTACGTGTGGTCTTGGGGCCGATGTCCGTGAGATGATGTCGAAAGAAAAAGTCTCCTTTGCATTCAGTCTCAGTGCAGTCTCGTGGCGATATCGTGAATGATGTCAAGAAAAAGATGCTGGCATACGAAGATGTAAGTGCAGTCGTGGCGATATCGTGAATGATGTCAGAAAAAGATGCTGGTATGCGAAGATGTGCGTGTAGTCGTGGCCGATATCTCGTGAGATGATGTCAAGAAAAAGATACTGGCATACGGATGTGCGTGTCTTAGGGCCGATATCCCGTGAATGATGTCAAGAAAAAGATGCTTGCATTCGAAGTGTAAGGTGTAGTCTCGTAGCCGATATCTCGTGAATGATGTCAGAAAAGATACTGGCATACAGAGATGTGCGTGTAGTCTTGGGGCCGATATCTCATGAATGATGTCAGAAAGATACTGGCATACGAAGATGTAAGTGCTTCTTTAGTCTCGTGGCGATGTCTCATGAGATGATTGTCGAGAAGAAGATCTTTTGTGCAAAAGATGAGGTGATCTCACGTGGCAAATATCTTTCTATGAATAATATCCACAAAAATATTTGCTTATACAAAGAATATAAAGTGTAATCTCATGCATAAATATCTCATGAATGATGTCAAGAAAATGAATGTGTAGACACGAGAGCACAAACCCAGAGAAAACCTACTGGGCCTCTCGGCTATTGAACTACGAACTCGTAGAGAGAAAGCCTACTGAGCCCTACTCGGCTAATGTGTGAGACACAGGAGCACAGGCAGAGACCTGCACAGGCCCTGCTCGGCTGTGTGGCAGGCCACGAACACAGGCAGAGACCTCTGGGCGCCTCACTCAGTGGCGCGTCGTGGGCACGGGCACCAGCAGGGCCTACTGGGCCCTACTCGGCTAATGTATGAACCCACGGGCACAGGCAAGAGGGCCCTGCATTTTCACTCGGCTAATGTGCAGACACGAACCTAGACAGAGACCTGCTGGGCCCTATAAGCTGAAGTACGGGGCCACGAGACACAGGCAGAGAAAGCCTGCTGGGCCTACTCGGCTGGTACAGACACAGACATGACAGAGAGACCTACTGGGCTGCTCGAGAAGTAGTGTGGAGCAGACACTGGGCAGAGACCCTGCATTACTCTCAGCTAATGTGAACACAGGCACAAACAAGCCCTCACTAAGGCCCTACTCGGCTGATGCCAGACACAGACACAGGCAGAGAATACTGGGCCCTGCTCGGCACAGTGTGTGAACTGCGAGAACACAGGCAGAGAGCCTGCTGGGCTATATCAGTGTGTGGCGGGCACGAACCTGGGCGGAGATACTGGGCCTACTCGGCTGTGTATGAGACACGAGCACGACAGAGCCTGCTGAGCCCTGCTCGGCTGTGCCCAGACACGGAACATGCAGCCTACTGGGCCCACCTCCTACCAGCGCCTGTCAGACTCCATGAACTACAGGCAGAGGCCTGCTGGTCTGCTCGGCTGGTAGCGCAGACACAGGGCACAGGCAGGGCCTACTGGGCCCTGCTCGGCTGTGTATGGAGCACAGGCCTAAGGCAGAGACCTGCTGGGCCCTGCTCGGCTGTGTGAGACACGACTCAGACAGAGACCTGCTGGGTCCTACTCGGCTAATGTATGAACTGGACACAGGCAGACCGCCCTGCTCGGCTGATAACCAGACACGAACACCGACAGAGACCTGCTGGGCCCTGCTCGGCTGATAGCGCCAGACACGAACACAGGCAGAGGGCCTGCTGGGTCGCATGAAACATTAGTATGAACCACAGACACAAACAGAGACCTGCTGGGCCCTACTCGGCTAGTAACTGAGCTTGAACACAGGCAGAAGCCTGCTGAGCCTACTCTGGCTAATGTATGGGCGAACACAAACAGAGACTACTGGGCCCTGCTCGGCTAATGTATGGGCACAGACCTGACAGAAGGCCACTACTGGGTCCTACTCGTGTGTATGGGTGCGAGCACAGGCAGAGACCTGCAGGTCTACTCATTTAATGTATGAACACGAACTAGACAGACCTACAGGCCCTACTCGTGTGTATGAACACGAACCTGAGCAGAGACCTGCTGAGCCTACTCGGCTAATATGGAATGTATACACTCCGAGCATAGGTGAATATATAGTCATTGTCATCAGGGTGTGGCAAGTGACCAGCTGTGCTCGGTAAGTGTCACATATATGCATAGCCAGACGATTAAGGGGCGGAAGGAATTGTTGTAAATGTCCTGTACATGGCACTGGGCATGTCCAAGTAACTCAGCTTGGAGGTACTCAGGCCCGTTCTTCCCAGGCCAGCCAGGCTCTGCCAGCTAATGCACATCTGTGTGTATGCAGGAACAGTTTTATACAGTTTCCAGTGTCAAATGTAGAACAGAGGGGACGTGGTGTAAGAGTAATATTCTAAGTTTTGCCATTATGACGGTGAAAGTGATGATAGTGCCATGTGAGGATGCTGTAGGTATAACTAAAAAAGCAAAATACTGGGCGAGAAGTTGTGAAACACATGTACATAAGTTAGTTAGGAAAATGAAGCAAGAAAAAGTCAATGTATAATAATATAAATTAGTGAAGAGAGCAGAAATGATGTAATCAGTCAGTTTGTGGTTAGGTGAGCAGAACAGAGAGAATAGAAAATGAGACAAAAAAGAGACAAGAAGGACCAGTAGGATAGACACACGTGTAATTTATTACATTAGATAACACCCAAACAATTGGTGGATCAATCGACATTCAAAATAAACTGCTGCGATCATCGGAGAGGCACGACACTAGACCATTGATGGAGAGCATGTGCACTTCTACCGCAGTTATCTTGGTTTAAATTAGAATGAGACCTTACACCAAGGAGATGCTGCAAGTAGTCTCAAGTCTTTGTAATCCCACCCCATATATAACATCTTTACATCACAGCGATGCGAAGAATGTCATAAACCGATTACCCAGAGATAGAAGCCACCTATGGATCATGAAAAAGTCTTCAGAAGGACATAATGCGTAACCTGAAGGAACAACAGGAACATATTTGATAACGGGTCTAGAGCACGATGACAGTATCGTGTCCCAGATGTGCGTAATACATTTTTGAATAAAAGGTCAAGAGAAGTAAGGTGTCAAGTAGCGGTTTGCAACATGTATTCGAACATGACGAAGTCGTAGTGATGAATATAACAGATAATAAACTTACATGATCAAAATGGCTAGAAAGTGACAATACAACTGTCAATAAGTTAGCGCATTTTAGTGTATATATATCATCATATATGTGGCTAGCACTCAGATACGCAATAACATCTGTTGTAAACGCTATCGTTGAAAGCTAGAAGGCAAGGCTACACAGAAGAACTGAATATAATTAAATAAACATCAGGAAGTGGACAGGATAACATCGATGATTATTTTTATATTTGACGCAAAACAGTTTGAGCGAACTGTTATATAATCAACTGTCGATGCTGAGACCATTAATAAGTGATTGAATAGACAAAATCATCCACCAATGCACATTAGGCATTCGATTGTTTCAGTATATTCAACTTATATCAACACAGACAGGCTGAACCACTTTCACCTGATCTGACAAAGAAAAATATTAGACATCAGATGGCAGGTTGATCTCAATTTTCAGCGATCCTAGCTGAAACTCACTCTCCTAAGCATCCTGTTCAATCGCCAGTGCAGTCCCGGGCGATGGGCAGGACATGTGACTCAGGCACAGGAATACAGAATACCCAAAAATGACTCTTGCCATGGTGAGCTACACAGCAGCAACACTCAAAGGGTGGTAAAACACAAAGTAGTTGAGAACACACTCCAAGAAATCGATTCGTCCTTTACAATAGATATGAAACCTTTGAGAGAATGTTATCAGACATATCAGCTAGCACACACTTCTTCGGCCCGGTTCATCTGACCTACAGGTCAGGTGAACTGCACTTTAGCTTAATGCTGCATCAAATAGAAAGTGATAAAACTCCCCACAAGTGCAGTATACCTTGCCATACTGTACAAGACCATTTCAAAAGCCCCATCGGGCTCATTTACTCATCTGTACAGGCAAACATGAGCCACATTCTCCTGGATTAAAATTGTTGGCATCATCATCTGATCTCGATGGACAGAGCGTCAGATACACTAGATTTACTTTAATGTGTACAAACAAGAGCAAATTGTAAATTTTTCTCATTCCATAAATTGTACACATGTGACCACCTAGAAAGCATTTAGAACAATGCAGTGTGCATTGCCTTATGATTTAAGATTATAACTATACCAGCAAGCATATGGAATGTTTATCAGGTGAATTATAAAACTTTCACTGTTACCAGTACGAACATGGTTTGTATAAATAGGGAGGTGCGAGGGAAAAAGGGCAATGCTCAACGCAGGAAAGTACTGTAACATGGAAAAATCCTCCTGGGATATCCTGTATTGTCTTTACTCAACACCAAAAATGCCCGTATGGATCCCATTCTTAATTTACTGAGCACAGAAACAGTAGGAGTAGCTAGTCTGGCCTTTGGCTGATAAAATATACATACCTTTCCATTCATTTCTAAAGACACATTACTTACGTCTGTTATTATCTCTCTTCTGGGCTAAAGCAGTAGTAACTCACATTATTCCACTCTATCTACCTCCGTGCATTCATGTTTTGTGACCTGAAACAAGTAGCTATTTTTTAGCTCAGCCTTCTGGAAAGTGTGTTTTTATGCTTGAAAGGGCTAGAGAGGCAATGTGTAAGTTGAATATTGTCAGTAAATTGTTTGCAGTGATACTTAATATATATTATATTGTTTTCTTGTGAGGATGCCGGTAACTTTGCTGTACCATTCTTTCAAGTGTAATTCGCTGAATCCTCAATATGGAATTTAGTACAATGTCTCCTGCCTTACTCAGTTCTATTCAAGATTTCCGTAGAACATCCTCACAACGTTTGAAACGTTTGACAGGTCTAGGAAAGAAAACATCAGAACGAATGTGAGTACACTATCACTATATAACTTCATCAAGAAACAAACAGCAAATTACACGATTAGCAACAGACAGTGCATTCAAAGTGTGATGCTACTTAGAAACAGTTGATACAAAGATAAACAACATGTACGAAGTGTACACTTGAAAGTTTGTATTAGAAATATATTCATATCAAGTTGTTGTTATATTAATTCCAAACATAGACTATGACAATAGTGTAGACAAGAAGTCTCACAAAATGGGACAAGAGAATGGTTGAACAAAAATATTAACAACATCAGAGGAGATTATAAAAACTGAGGACAAGATGAACATTGTAAGAACAATATATATCAGCAAAATCGTGGAGGAAAAGTTACATTATTTTCTCATGACATCATAAGTATAAGACCAGATTAGTAACGTAAACGTGCATACCATATTAGATAATGTGACGTCAGAGTAAGTATAAGATCCGATTAGTAACCTATATGTGCATAACATATTAGACAATGTGACGTCAGAGTAAGTATAAGATCCGATTAGTAACCTATATGTGCATAACATATTAGACAATGTGACGTCAGAGTAAGTATAAGATCCGATTAGTAACCTATATGTGCATAACATATTAGACAATGTGGCGTCAGAGTAAGTATAATCCACAATTTGTAACGTATACCTGCACACAATATTAGACAATGTGGCGTCAGAGTAAGTATAAGACCAACAAGAATATGCATAGAAAAACACATAAAGATATTAGAGCAACATGTGGGTAAAGGGCGCATGGGAACAACGCCGCTCCAAGATTAGTGAGCTGGTACTAATCAATATCCTACCCCACCTCCTCGTGGTGACCCTTGTAACATACACTGGTTCCGGTCTGGCTAAGCGGGTAGGAATCGAGGTAGAGCTACAGGTAGTGGTAATATTGCACGAACGGAACAACAATACTGGGCTCCAAAACTCCGAACAAAATGCAAGTACCTCCTGTCCGATGTCCGAAGAAAAAATTGCCCGAATTGTGCACGGAAGAGTAAACTTCTAAAGTAACGTGTACATGTATGGAAGAATAAACTTCTAAAGTAACGTGTACATGTATGGAAGAGTAAAATAGTAAAGCAATGTGTACATGTATGGAAGAATTAACGTCTCAAATGTCAGGTACATTTATGTAAACACTGAATCTTCCAACAACTCTAACATATAATAGTTTCAATATAACATGATGATTAACGACTGATGTATTTATACTATTGTATATTTGACAGATAACGTATGTCCAGACAATAGATACGGACTTTTCTGTGACGGAATATGTGCATGTCAAGAAACTGACTATTGTGACTCCGTTACTGGTCTATGTCTTCATGGATGTCCACCTGGATCATATGGATTTAACTGCTCAATTCAGTGTAGTGAGAACTGTCTGTTTAGTGTATGTAATTTCTACTCTGGAAGTTGCTTACACTGTTTCCCTGGCTACATTGGACAACTGTGTAATAGTAGTAAGTAATTATTGCAAAAATATGTTTTGCTGTTGATTTTTTAAATTTTATCTTTGAAATAATTACACATGATATATCCATTTCAGAGGCGTATACAGTTGTTTTGGTACCTTAGTATCTCGATTTCCCGAAAGTTTCAGGGCACACACTAAATAACATTAAACGTAATGTGCTTACTTTGTCTTGTATGTGTTGTTCAGACAGTCTCACGGCTCACAATACATAAACTGAAACGTGTGGAGCGTGAGTAATACTATCAACGGTTCACGTATTAAATGTACTCAAACGTATGGAGCGTGAGTTATACTGTCTACCGTTCACATATTAACTGAACAGAACCGTATGGAACGTGAGTTATACTGTCTACCGTTCACATATTAACTGAACAGAACCGTATGGAACGTGAGTTATACTGTCTACCGTTCACATATTAACTGAACAGAAACGTATGAAGCGTGAGTTATACTGTCTACTGTTTCACCTATTAACTGAACAGACACGTGTGGAGCGTGAGTTATACTGTCTACCGTTCACATATTAACTGAACAGAAACGTATGGAACGTGAGTTATACTGTCTACCGTTCACATATTAACTGAACAGAAACGTAGAGGGCGTGAGTTATACTGTCTACCGTTCACATATTAACTGAACAGAACCGTATGGAGCGTGAGTTATACTGTCTACCGTTCACATATTAACTGAACAGAACCGTATGGAGCGTGAGTTATACTGTCTACCGTTCACATATTAACTGAACAGAAACGTATGGAACGGGAGTTATACTGTCTACCGTTCACATATTAACTGAACAGAAACGTATGGAACGTGAGTTATAATGTCTACCGTTCACATATTAACTGAACAGAAACGTAGAGGGCGTGAGTTATACTGTCTACCGTTCACATATTAACTGAACAGAAACGTATGGAACGTGAGTTATAATGTCTACCGTTCACATATTAACTGAACAGAAACGTAGAGGGCGTGAGTTATACTGTCTACCGTTCACATATTAACTGAACTGAAACGTATGGGGCGTGCGCTATACAGTCTATGGTTGACGTATTAAATGAACTGAAACATGTTGAACTTGAATACAAAGTTACGTTTTATAAACTCAATAAGAAAATGTAATACAATATATATATCTATCAGAACAGAATGCCAACATCTGGAACATTGTACATGTATAGATTATTAAAGATATGTTACTGCTAATATTTTGTTAGAGAATCTACTAGTTTACTGTCTGCTGAACCAACAAACCAGCACTTTAGACAGACATAACAAAAATGTGTACTGAATCTGCTCAACCCAATGTGAAATGGTGTACACGATAAGGGTTCCTGTCTTGCAATATTTACCCACACTTAGTATTCTGAGCAACCACTTCTCCACACACTTTCCCCACTCCACATACAGACGTTTATTTACGTTAATATCACGTTTCACCCTACAATTATGAAAGAACAGCGAATTATTAACGTTTATATCAGTTTCATCTTACAATTATAAAAGAATAGCGAATTATTAACGTTAATATCATTTTTCATCAACAAAAAAAACGAAATTTTAACGATTATTCGTTTCATCTTACAATTAAAAAAACAGCAAATTTAAACTTTAATACCGCACTTCAATATAAAAGAACAGCAAAATTTTTAACGTTAATATCACGTTTCATATTACAATTATAAAGAATAGAGAATTATTAATTTTAATATCATTTTTATCCTACAATTATGAAATAAAACGAATTATTAACTTTAAATTCAGTTTCATCCAAATTATACAAGAATAGAAATTATTAATGTTAATATCACTTTTTATCCTACAATTATGAAATAAAACGAATTATTAACTTTAAATATCACGTTTATCCTAAATTAAAAAAGAACAACGAATTATTAATGTTAATATTACGTTTCATCCTGAAATTATAAAAGAACAGCGAATTATTAATTTTAAATATCACGTTTCATCATAAAATTTTCACGAATAGAGAATTATTCACGTTAATATCACGTTTCATCATACAATTATACAAGAACAACGAATTATTAATGTTAACATCGCGTTTCATTTTAAATTAAAAAAGAACAACGAATTATTAATTTTAAATATACGTTTCATCATAAATTATAAAAGAAAAAGAATTATTAATGTTAATATACGTTTCATTTTACAATTATAAAAAAAAGGAATTATTAATGTTAATATCACGTTTCATCTTACAATTATAAAAACAAGAATTATTAATGTTAATATCAGTTTCATCATAAAATTTATAAAAGAAAACGAATTAAATGTTAATATACGTATCATTTTTACAATTATAAAAGAACAGGAATTATTCATGTTAATATCAGTTTCATCTAAATTATACAAGAATAGAAATTATTAATGTTAATATACGTTTCATCCAAAATTATAAAAGTAGAGAATTATTAATGTTAATATCACGTTTCATCCTTCAATTATACAAGAATAGACAATTTTAAATTTTTAATATCATTTTTTACCCTACAATTATAAAATAAAACGAATTATTAACGTTAAATTTCAGTTTAACGTAAAATTAAAAAGAACGAGAATTATTAATTTTAAATATACGTTTCATCCTGTAATTATAAAAGAACAGTGAATTATTAATGTTAATATCACGTTTCATCATACAATTATACAAGAATAGAGAATTATTCACGTTAATATCACGTTTCATCATACAATTATACAAGAACACGAATTATTAATGTTAATATACGTTTCATCTTACAATTATAAAAGAACAAGAATTAAAGAATTATTTCATCATACAATTAAAAAAAGAACAACGAATTTTTAAAGAATATCATTTCATCTTACAATTAAAAAAAAGAACAACGAATTATTAATGTTAATATCGGTTTATTTTACAATTAAAAAAGAACAACGAATTATTAATGTTAATACCGTTTCATCATACAATTATAAAAGAACAACGAATTATTAATTTAATAATTTTCATCTTACAATTATAAAAGAATAGCGAATTATTAATGTTAATATCACGTTTCATCTTACATTTATAAAAGAACAACGAATTATTAATGTTAATATCACGTTTCATCATAAATTAAAAAAGAACAACAAATTATTAATGTTAATATCACGTTTCATCTTACAATTATAAAAGAACAACTAATTATTAATGTTAATATCACGTTTCATCATACAATTATAAAAGAACAAGAATTATTAATTTTAAATTATCATTTTTCATCATACAATTAAAAAAAGAACAACGAATTATTAATGTTAATATCACGTTTCATCTTACAATTATAAAAGAACAGGAATTTTTCATGTTAATATTACGTTTCATCTTACAATTATACAAGAATAGAGAATTATTAATGTTAATATCACGTTTCATCCTACAATTATACAAGAATAGACAATTTTAATTTTAATATCAGTTTTATCCTACAATTATAAAAAACAAAGAATTATTAACGTTAATATCACTTTCATCCAAATTATAAAAGAACGACGAATTATTAATGTTAATATCACGTTTCATCAAAAATTTATACAAGAATAGAAAATTTATTCACTTAATACCGCACAAAATTTATAAAAAAAAGAGAATTATTAATGTTAAATACGTTTCATCATACAATTATAAAAGAACATCGAATTATTAATGTTAATATCACGTTTCATCAAAAAATTTAAACAAGAACATCGAATTATTAATGTTAATACGTTTCATCTTAAAATTATAAAAGAACAACGAATTATTAATGTTAATATCGTTCATCTTAAATTATAAAAGAACAACGAATTATTAATTTTAAATTCACGTTTCATCATAAATTATAAAAGAACAACGAATTATTAATGTAATATACGTTTCATTTTTAAATTTATGAATAGGAATTATTAATGTTAATATACGTTTCATTTTTACAATTAAAAAAGAAAACGAATTTTTAATGTTAATATATTTTTCATCATACAATTAAAAAAGAACAACGAATTATTAATGTTATTATCACGTTTTATTTTACAATTATAAAAGAAAGCAAATTTATTAATGTTAATATCAGTTTCATCTAAAATTATAAAAGAACAACGAATTATTAATGTTAATATCATTTTTATCATAAAATTATAAAAGAACAACAAATTATTAATTAATACCCTTTTTATCTTCAATTATAAAAAAAAAGAATTATTAATGTTATTATGCGTTTCATTTTAAATTATAAAAGAACAACGAATTAAATGAAATACAGTTTCATCATACAATTATAAAAGAAAGCAAATTTATTAATTTTAAATATACGTTTCATCTTACAATTAAAAAGAACAACAAATTTATTAAGTTAATATCACGTTTCATCATACAATTAAAAAAAAGAACAACGAATTATTAATGTTAATATCAGTTTTATTTTTCAATTATAAAAGAATAGGAATTATTAATGTTAATACCGTTTCATCTTAAATTATAAAAGAACAGCGAATTATTCATGTTAATATCACGTTTCATCCTACAATTATACAAGAATAGACAATTATTAATTTAATATCAGTTTTATCCTAATTATGAAATAACAACGAATTATTAACGTTAATATCATTTCATGTACAATTAAAAAAGAACGAAATTATTAATGTTAATATCACGTTTCATCCTGTAATTATAAAAGAACAGCGAATTATTAATTTTAAATACACGTTTCATCATACAATTATAAAGAATAGAGAATTATTCACGTTAATATCAGCCATCATACAATTATAAAAAAAAATAGAGAATTATTAATTTTAAATCAGCATCATACAAATAAAAGAACATCGAATTATTAATTTTAAATTATTTCATCATACAATTATACAAGAACATCGAATTATTAATTTTAAATATCAGTTTCATCTTAAATTAAAAAAAGAATAGCGAATTATTAATGTTATTTCACGTTTCATTTTTACAATTATAAAGAACAGCGAATTATTCATGTTAATATCATTTCATTTTAAATTATAAAGAATAGAGAATTATTAATGTTAATATCACGTTTCATCCTACAATTATACAAGAAAGATAATTATTAATGTTAAATAGTTTACCTTCAATTATACAAGAATAGACAATTTTTAAATTTTTAAATACCGTTTTATCCTACAATTATGAAATAACAACAAATTTAAACTTTAAATATCACGTTTCAACGTACAATTGTAAAAGAACGACGAATTATTAATGTTAATATCAGTTTCACCCTTTAATTTTTAAAAAAGAAAGCGAATTATTAATTTTAAATATCACGTTTCATCATACAATTTAAAGAATAGAGAATTTTTCACGTTAATACCGTTTCATCATAAAATTTAAACAAGAACATCGAATTATTAATGTTAATATCACGTTTCATTTTACAATTAAAAAAAGAACAACGAATTATTAATGTTAATATCACGTTTCATCATACAATTAAAAAAAGAACAACGAATTTTTAAATTTTAATATCACGTTTCATCTTACAATTAAAAAAGAATAGCGAATTATTAATGTTATTATCAGTTTCATTTTTACAATTATAAAAGAACAACGAATTATTAATGTTAATATCACGTTTCATCATACAATTATGAACAAGAATTATTAATGTTAATACACTTTTTATTTTTACAATTATAAAAGAATAGCAATTATTAATGTTTAAATCATTTTTTAAAAATTACAATTATGAACAACGAATTATTAATTTTAAATATCAGTTTCATCATACAATTATAAAAGAACAACGAATTATTAATGTTAATATCACGTTTCATCTTACAATTATAAAAGAATAGCAAATTTATTAATGTTAATATCACGTTTATTTTTTACATTTATAAAAGAACAACGAATTATTAATGTTAATATCACGTTTCATCATAAAATTTATAAAAGAACAAATTATTAATGTTAATATCACGTTTTATTTTACAATTATAAAAGAATACGAATTATTAATGTTAATATCACGTTTCATTTTAAAATAAAGAACGCGAATTATTCATGTTAATATTAGTTTCATTTTAAAATTATACAAGAATAGAGAATTAAATTTTAAAATTAGTTTCATCCTACAATTATACAAGAATAGACAATTATTAATTGAATATCACGTTTTATCCTACAATTATGAAAAAAACGAATTATTAACGTTAATATCACTCGTACAATTAAAAAAAGAACAAATTATTAATGTTAATATCACGTTTCATCCAATTATAAAAGAAAGTGAATTATTAATGTTAATATCATTTCATATACAATTATACAAGAATAGAGAATTTTTCACGTTAATATTCGTTTCATCATACACTTATAAAAAAAATAGAGAATTATTAAGGGAAATCACGTTTCATCATACAATTATACAAGAATAGAGATTTATTCACGTTAATATCACGTTTCATCATAAAAATTATATAAAAAAGAGAATTAAATGAATATCACGTTTCATCATACAATTATAAAAGAACATCGAATTATTAATTTTAAATATCATTTCATCATAAATTATACAAGAAATCGAATTATTAATGTTAATATCAAGTTTCATTTTTACAATTAAAAAATAATACGAATTATTAATGTTAATATCACGTTTCATCTACAAAAAAAAAGAACAGCGAATTATTCATGTAATATCAGTTTCATTTTACAATAATACAAGAATAGAGAATTATTAATGTTAATATCACGTTTCATCCTACAAATACAAGAATAGATAATTATTAATGAAATCCGTTTCATCCTTCAATTATACAAGAATAGACAATTATTAATTTTAATATCACGTTTTATCCTACAATTATGAAATAACAACGAATTATTAACGTTAATATCACGTTTCAACGTACAATTATAAAAGAACGACGAATTATTAATGCTAATACGTGTTATCCTGTCAATTATAAAAGAACAGCGAATTATTAATGTTAATATCACGTTTCACTCATACAATTATACAAGAATAGATAATTATTCACATTAATATCACGTTCTCGATCATCAATTATAAAGAACATGAATTATTAATGTTAATATCACGTTTCATCTTACAATTATAAAAGAACAATGAATTATTAATGTTATAACAGTCCATCATGACATTATAAAAGAACAAGATATTATCTAATGTTAATATCACGTTTCATCTTACAATTATAAAAGAATAGCGAATTATTAATGTTAATATCACGTTTCATCTTACAATTATAAAAGAACAACGAATTATTAATGCTAATATCACGTTTTATCTACAATTCCATAAAAGAATAGCGAATTATTAATTAATATCACGTTTCATCTACAATTATAAAAGAACACGAATTATTAACGTTATATCGTTTCATCTACAATTATAAAAGAACAACGAATTATTAATGTTAATATCACGTTTCATCATACAATTATAAAAGAACAACGAATTATTAACTGTTATTATCCGTTTCATCTTACAATTATAAAAGAATAGCGAATTATTAATGTTAATATCACGTTTCATCTTACATTTATAAAAGAACAACGAATTATTAATGTTAATATCACGTTTCATCATACAATTATAAAGAATAACGCATTATTGATGTTAATATCACGTTTCATCATACAATTATAAAGAACAGCGAATTATTCATGTTAATATTAGTTTCATCCTTACAATTATACAAGAATAGAGAATTATTAATGTTAATATCAGCTTTCATCCTACAATTATACAAGAATAGACAATTATTAATTTTAATATCACGTTTTATCCTACAATTATGAAATAACAACGAATTATTAATGTTAATATCATGTTCATCGTATAATTATAAAAGAACGACGAATTATTAATGTTAATATCACGTTTCATCCTGTAATTATAAAAGAACAGTGAATTATTAATGTTAATATCACGTTTCATCATACAATTATACAAGAATAGAGAATTATTCACGTTAATATCTCGTTTCATCATACACTTATATAAAAAAATAGAGAATTATTAATGTTAATATCACGTTTCATCATACAATTATAAAAGAACATCGAATTATTAATGTTAATATCACGTTTCATCATACAATTATACAAGAACATCGAATTATTAATGTTAATATCACGTTTCATCTTACAATTATAAAAGAACAACGAATTATTAATGTTAATATCGCGTTTCATCTTACAATTATAAAAGAACAACGAATTATTAATGTTAATATCACGTTTCATCATACAATTATAAAAGAACAACGAATTATTAATGTTAATATCACGTTTCATCTTACAATTATAAAAGAATAGCGAATTATTAATGTTAATATCACGTTTCATCTACAATTATAAAGAACAAGAATTATTAATGTTAATATCACGTTTCATCATCAATTATAAAGAACAACGAATTATTAATGTTAATATCACGTTTTATCTTACAATTATAAAAGAATAGCGAATTATTAATGTTAATATCACGTTTCATCTTACAATTATAAAAGAGCAACGAATTATTAATGTTAATATCACGTTTCATCATACAATTATAAAAGAACAACGAATTATTAATGTTAATATCACGTTTCATCCTACAATTATAAAAGAACAACGAATTATTAATGTTAATATCACGTTTCATCATACAATTATAAAAGAACAACGAATTATTAATGTTAATATCACGTTTCATCTTACAATTATAAAAGAATAGCGAATTATTAATGTTAATATACGTTTCATCTTACAATTATAAAGAACAATGAATTATTAATGTTAATATCACGTTTCATCTTACAATTATACAAGAATAGAGAATTATTAATGTTAATATCACGTTTCATCCTACAATTATAAAAGAACAACGAATTATTAATGTTAATATCACGTTTCTTCTTACAATTATAAAAGAACAACGAATTATTAATGTTAATATCACGTTTCATCTTACAATTATAAAAGAATAGCGAATTATTAATGTTAATATCACGTTTCATCTTACAATTATAAAAGAACAGCGAATTATTCATGTTAATATCACGTTTCATCTTACAATTATACAAGAATATAGAATTATTCATGTTAATATCACGTTTCATCATACACTTATACAAGAATAGAGAATTATTAATGTTATCACGTTTCATCCTACAATTATAAAAGAACAGCGAATTATTCATGTTAATATCAGTTTCATCTTACAATTATACAAGAATAGGAATTATCATGTTAATTCAGTTTCATCTACAATTATACAAGAATAGAGAATTATTAATGTTAATATCACGTTTCATCCTACAATTATACAAGAATAGAGAATTATTAATGTTAATATCACGTTTCATCATACAATTATGACAAGAATAGAATTATTAACTTAATATCACGTTTCATCTACAATTATAAAGAACAGCGAATTATTCATGTTAATATCACGTTTCATCTTACAATTATACAAGAATAGAGAATTATTAATGTTAATATCACGTTTCATCATACAATTATACAAGAATAGAGAATTATTAATGTTAATATCACGTTTCATCCTACAATTATAAAGAACACGAATTATTAACGTTAATATCACGTTTCATCTACAATTAACAAGAATAGAGAATTATTAACCTTAATATCACGTTTTATCTTACAATTTATGAATTAACAACGAATTATTAATGTAATATCACTTTTATCTTACAATTATAACAGAACAACGAATTATTAATGTTAATATCACGTTTCATCCATACTTATAAAAGAACAACGAATTATTAACGTTAATATCACGTTTCATCTACAATTATAAAGAACAACGAATTATTAATGTTAATATCACGTTTCATCCTGTAATTATAAAAGAACAGCGAATTATTAATGTTAATATCACGTTTCATCTTACAATTATAAAAGAACAGCGAATTATTAACGTTATTATCACGTTTTATCCTACAATTATAAAAGAACAACGAATATTAATGTTAATATCACTTTCATCCTACAATTATACAAGAACAGGAATTATTAATGTTATATCACGTTTCATCAATAATTATAAAGAACAACAATTATTAATGTTAATATCACGTTTTATCTTACAATTATAAAAAACGAACGTATTAATGTTAATATCACGTTTCATCTTACAATTATACAAGAACAGAGAATTATTAATGTAATATCAGTTTCATCCTACAATTATAAAAGAAACTGAATTATTAATGTTAATATCACGTTTCTTCTTTCAATTATAAAAGAACAACGATATTAATGTTAATATCGCGTTTCATCTTACAATTATAAAAGAACAACGAATTATTAATGTTAATATCACGTTTCATCTTACAATTATAAAAGAATAGCGAATTATTAATGTAAATATCACGTTTCATCCTACAATTATAAAGAATAGTAATTATTAACTTTAATATCACGTTTTATCCTACAATTATACAAGAATAGAGAATTATTAAAGTTAATATCACGTTTCATCTTACAATTATAAAAGAACAACGAATTATTAATGTTAATATCACGTTTCATCATACAATTATAAAAGAACAACGAATTATTAACGTTAATATCACGTTTCATCCTGTAATTATAAAAGAACAGCGAATTATTAATGTTAATATCGCGTTTCATCTTACAATTATAAAAGAACAACGAATTATTAATGTTAATATCACGTTTCATCATACAATTATAAAGAACAACGAATTGATTAATGTTAATTCACGTTTCATCTTACAATTTAAAAGAATAGCGAATTATTAATGTTAATATCAGTTTCATCTTACATTTATAAAAGAACTAGCTGTCGCGTGTTTACGCTTCAAAAGAAAATGAATTTAGGAAACTTGCTATAACAATATGTAGTAATTATTTGTTTTATCATTGTCCTTTTGTTCATTTTCTTGGAGAGAAAAAACTTACAATTTAACGTTTCATTTCAAGTCTGTTTATTGAAGTGCTTTTGGATATACAATATTTTTTGTTTTTCCATCTGGTTCATACACGAATAAATCAGAATGTTTTCCGACGCGTGAACAGGCCACATATAGCTGTCCATGTGAAAGCAGGGATTTTCCAAATGTAGTCCACACATTGAAATGATTGTCCTTGTGATTTGTTGAGGTCATTGCAAAGGCGAGTCGCACCGAAACTGAAGCGTTTAATTCGAATGGCATGTCTGTTGGAATTATTGGGATGCGTGGCAATAGTATATCTTCTCCTTTAAATTTTCCATTTAAAATTGTACCTTCGATGATATTGTTCATCATATTTTCTTACTAAAAGTCTAGTACCGTTGCAAAGTCGTGAGTGATTAATGTTTCGAGAAGAATGATAGGCACGCCAATTTCAATGTTAAACATGGTCATGCTGGCAATCAAAATTCAGAACGGGATACTGAAACTTCGTCTTGAATCATGAGTATTTTTTTAAC